>CM060963.1:172961699-172974199 GCA_030765045.1 Tenodera sinensis | reverse complement strand
ATTTATTAAGATTTCCTTTCCATCATTTCGCTTTCACAGCAGCTCTTTCCCATATTTCAGATGTGCTTCTAGGTTTTGTGGTGTATGGCGGTGCCGGAGAGAGGTGTAGATGCTTGCTCGAAGGAAACACTGCTCCTGTGGATGCTAGTGGGCTGCTTGGTTTATGTTAATCGAGATTATCTTCTTCTCGATTAACATCGACCACTGGGGCTAAGCTATAAACCTGTTCCGACACAAAAACATCTTTCCCATCCGTCCTATTGAACGCCGGACTTACATTTGAGATAAAAAAAATGTACAATTTATCTCATTACACAATTTATTGTATATAGAATAGTAAGAGGGGGAACTGAAATAAGAGATGATAACGAAATATTCGTGAAAATATTGGGAACTTTTATTAAGGCGTTGTTGCCATAATGTGTCATTTTCATCACCCTCCTCCTCCTCCTCGTCGTCGTCGTCGTCGTCGTCATCATCATCATCATCATCATCATCATCATCATCATCATCATCATCATCATCATCATCATCATCATCATCATCATCATCATCATCATCATCATCATCATCATCATCATCATCATCATCATCATCATCATCATCATCATCATCATCATCATCATCATCATCATCATCATCATCATCATCATCATCATCATCATCATCATCATCATCATCATCATCATCATCATCATCATCATCATCATCATCATCATCATCATCATCATCATCATCATCATCATCATCATCATCATCATCATCATCATCATCATCATCATCATCATCATCATCATCATCATCATCATCATCATCATCATCATGAGCAAGTTGGTTTTAGGCCTGATAAACCTAATCTTGCTCTGCGGATGGCTGGTAACCAACCCAGGGACTTGGTATTACTCGAAAAAACCCTAATCAAAGATAGTGCCATCATTTATAAACAACACCCACGCACACCCAAAGAAAGGAATCTCAATGCTCAACCGACGGCAAGGGGATGCTCAAAAAGGGATTTTGACACATTGTTTGGTGGTATGAAGTATTGCTTCAAACTGTCTTCTCAACTTGTGACCTACAAAATACTAATTCGGCTTCAACATTGTTGCAGCGACGACTAATGAATACGGCTTCAAAGGTGTGATAGATTTGAAATTCCGTTCTCTTCGCACGAACAGGAGAAGAAAAAACCGAATAACGACTTCCCATTTGAGCAAACCAGAACTATTTTATAAAGTAAATCAATAACAAGGAATATCTTGGAAATACTTAACTCCAAATATATATATCACAGAAATTCTGTAGTTTAACTACATTTTTTGTGTAGTAAGTACACTTTATTTCTCATGAACATATCTGAAACATTTGGTATTTTAATTCAAATCGTGGAACGATTTTTAGGTACATCAAATTTTCAAAACTTGTTCCATGTGAAGCATAGATTAAGGTCAAAAATACTTTCTTGAAAATTTTCATGTCGCATTCTTGGAATATCCTGAACTTGAATACCAATTCGGTATTTATCCGAATTTCAGGGAGTCTCAAAACGAGTATTTCCGCTGAAATTTTGGTATCAATTTTTGGGTTGCATACAGCGTAAGTACGTAGTAAAGAATTAAAAATAAAAAGTGAAGAAAGGATCGACTAGGAAAATGAGAAATAGAGAAGTAAGAGAGGGGAAGGGAGGACAGAAGAGCGAGGAATAGAATGAAATATAAAAAACAGAAGCACCAGAGTCAAAGATGCTTGTGTTAATTGTGTAGTTAATTATTAACGCATTACTCATTAAGGACATGTTTCACTTTCTTTGGTGAAATTTTTAATTGGCGCTTTTGTTTCGTCTGAAACTCGACTTTCTTTCCCCAAGATAATCAGCCCCTCTCCCTTCTTCCCTCACTCCCTTAATCAGGGGACGTATTTTCGGTCGAACTGCTTGTCTACATTAATTTGAAAACAGAAGCTGGAGTCCATTCCTTTTCCTTGAATAAATACAATAACCTCTCAAGCGCCCTCAGTTTCGGGTTAATTCCTAAGGTGAAGTCACGCAGTGTGACTCTTCTGTTAGGATTATTAAAACAGGTAAGAGGGGGAGGTGGGAACAATAAGCCAACACAGGAAGTTGTAATATATCGCCAATAAAAATTCGTTGCTTTGAAACCCTCGTCAACAGAAGGGACAAGGAAGACAGAACTTTTGCTGTCTTCAAGGGACAGTCATTCTTTTCGTACAGTTATTTCGCAGCTCTAACATTAATGACGAGTAAAATTACCAGCACCTTAAATTCATGATTGTCGTTTAGTCAACAGACCTGGCTGCTTATAGTCTAGTCTATAACGATTACGTTAAAGTCATGATGTAGCCCGCTTCTGTAGCGTGGTGGTAGCGTGTCTTTCGAATCTCGCCTAGGGTGAGTTATCCGGATAAGGTTCTTTCCGAGGGTTTCCCTTATCCTGAGAAGACGAAGGTCGGTTAACTCAAAGCTCTGTGGACCTCGGACTCATTTGAACATCATTTCACCCATCTAATTTATTCATCGTCCAATATTACACCACGTTGGAAGACGTTAAAGTCAGATTTTGTTTTTCTAAAACAACAGAAAATTTCATAATGAAAATGTAACAACACTTAGAACACACTTTTATACACAATTTAATGCGATTTTTTAAAAGAAATATTCTGCAGCTCCTAAGTTATATTTTATTTATTATCGCTTCTTTTTTTTTAAAAAAAAATTAGTTAATCACCCTGTAACATTTTGTTCTTATCAAATAATTAAGGGTGGTGCTGTGGCCGGGCGGTTAGAGCGTTGGCCTACCATTTAGGGGACTCGGGTTTGATCCCAGGGACCCGCACGTGGTATTCCTGGTGGACAAGTGGTGTCAGGGGGGGTTTTCTCTTTTCTCTGACCACCTTGCAGGTCTTCACTCTGTGCGGTCCATTGTTCCGTCTGCTCCTTGATAGACGTCTAACTCTAGGTACTGGCTTATAAGTTCTAGGGGGTGTAAGTCCTACATAAGGGGAGGGTAACCAGGTAAAGAGAAGAAAGAAATTTTAAAACCATGTTAAAATGTGTATCTAATAAATTAAATTGGAGTTTTCTAAACCTGTTAAAAATGTAACTCTTGCTAAACGAGCTTTAAAAATAACCATTACCTAACAAAACACTATATAGACCTGGAAAGTGTGGTATAACACTGAAAAATGATAAATGGCATAGCCGGGATTTGAACCATGGTTCTTCCGGTCTTTGTCCGGTTGCTCTAACCAGTGACTTACCATGGCTAATTTCATCCTAATATGAAAGAACAATTCATTTCCACTGTTTGACCTTATAATCGATTAAAGTAGAAGACAAACTCACCAACAATGCAAAAGACATTCAAAATGAAGAGAACTTCAGAGACAATTTCCAGACATATAATATACAGAGTGTTTAAAAAAGTTTCCGATATTGCAACAGCACTTGAGATAGGTCGAAACTAGGATAAATGTTCCTATAAACATATGTTCGGAAACAAATACGTGTTGAGATACGAGCCACGTTACAAAAATGTGCAACGTATCCACGTTTCTATGGGTTTGGCATACGCCAATGTCTTTAAATATCCCCATAGCCAGAAATCCAATGGACTGAGATCCAGCGAAAGCGGAGGCCATGGTAGTGGACCTCCTCGACCAATCCTTCGTCCATTAAATGTTTGGTTTAAGTATCAGGATCGCTTTAGTCTCAATGTGTGCGCAGGAATTGAGGGTGACAGACTCGTAGGACCATACATTTTACCCAACAGATTAACAGGTGTAGTGTATCATCGATTCCTGCACAATGAGTTACTCGTGCTTTTGGAGGAGTTGTGCCCGTGGACACATGTGGTTAAGCATGACGGAGCACCACACCATTTTGTACGCATCTTGCGACAATATCTAAACCAAAAGCACCAAGTATGAGAGCGAGGAAATGCAGGCGAAATGGGTTAATAGAAAGGTGATGAAATGAGTGACGGGGGGAACCGGAGAACCCGGAGAAAACCCGCCCAGACACCGCTTCTTCCACCAGGATACCACATGCAAGTTCCTGGGATCGAACCCGGGCCGCCTTCGTGACAGGTCAAAGGTTTAACCGCTCAGCCACTACACCGCTGGTTCCATTAATAAAAAATAAAATTGGTCGAATGTTTGATTGTCCATATGTCACCAATCCTTTATCGTTTACTTGTGGGATTAGCATAGAGAGATAGAGCTTCAAAAGATGACTTATTTATGTAATTTCCATTTGTTGCTAAAATGAGTCCTTTAGACACAAAACGATGTTAAATAAATGGATTCCAGGGTGCATATTGGAATAAATTCGTGAACATAAGCTTGGCAATCGCGTAACTTTGGTATTCACTGAAGTGAAAGGTTAAAACTAGCTGCTCAGGTCTCGCGATGACTGCTCAGAAAACTTAAAACAAAACTACCCCTTCCCTCGTTACTTGCAGTAGCTAGTATCAAACACATAGACACGTAAAAAGCCAGTTCTTCAGTCTTGGTCTATTTTGGACTTCCACTCGTCATAGGCGTGAACGTATGCATGGTAGCAGAAGCCGATTAGTAGGTAAAAATTAAAAATTCCGCCTATTCAATCCAGCTATCCCCAGACTGTGGAAATAGTATATTCAATAAAACTCAATTATTTCCTTTATCTTTCACGATATATGGATTTGCTACTGATTTTTGGTCAAAGAGGGCCAATGCTGTAGAAAAACAAGAATACTTGACACCCTAGGTTCTAGCACTCTCAAAAGTGTTATTTTCCAAAAGTTAAACTTTTACAGCTGTAGAATTAAAAAAATCACCAACGTCAGCTCACCTAATTACGCAAGTGCATGCCTTGCCAACATATCTAGAAGTTAATGGATTGGGAAGAAAAAAGCTAGAGGAAAACTTTAAATTGAATTTTTTTAGCTCCTAAACCTGTTCTCACATGGTGCTCAGGTCTGGCTGAGAATTCGTAAGGTTTGTTACCACATCTGCCATTAAATCAGAATCTAAACTGTTCAAGACAAAATGTAACGCTACTGACTAGGAACGCACAACGTACTCCGTACGCGCTTTCGGAATATGATTGTAGAAGTTTCGAAAGTCTTGACAGCAACAGTCAGAATGTAATTGAAGCTTACTGTTCAAATTATTATTTGCAATAATAAACTAACGTTCAATGTTTTTAAAAAAATGATCAAATTTCAATTACAGAGGGAGGTGGTGCTACGAAAACGCATGTGACTCGCACTCGGGATTCCCAGCTTAATTTCGTTCCACGGCTTCCCTTCCTCATTTCATTTCCCGTATCTTCCAGGTTCGTTTGTCAGCGTGATGTTCGGGCAGCTCTGGGCAGATGGTGAAGTTGCGCTCTGTAACCCCTTCTCCCCTTGCCCCGCTGCCAAGGTCATAAGGGTCGCCATCACACCCTCTCTGGGTAGGGTTGAGGAGCTTCAGGTGGTGTGCCTGTTAACTCTGTCAACTGTTGGGGACGCACGTCTCTGTGGCACTGCCTTCGCCGTCCTGTGCGAGGGTTATGGTTTCCCTTCACCTCACCCCTCCCTACCAGAGAGTGGTAGCCTACAATAGACCCGTGCCTGTTCGCAGCAGGCGAGGTGTCCCCCTCCGTACCAGTACCTCCTATGGCATGGGTACCTTTAACGCCAATGGTGGCCCAAATGACCCAGTTGTCGACGGGCCCTTAAACTCCACACTCCGCCAATGTTTTTCTGATTCTCAATCTATACTGGGTATGAAAGACGGCTTAATTTACGTCAGAGGCCTCTATATCAGGCTGAAATACCTTTGCGTGTCATAAACCTGCGACACGGAAACACCGACTTTACTTCCCCTCCAATACTTAGTGCCTATGAAATCCAATTTCATGGCAATTAATGAAATGTTTACAATGCATGGAACTGAGAGATAGTTCATTGATGCAGCTCTATATCCAAGGAGCTTCATGATGAGCCCATCAATATAAGAATCTCAGAGAGCCTTAGCATGCTGAAGGTGCATTCAAGCACATACGAGGGTGCTTAAGCAGTAGGACACTTCAACTTTTGTGTTTCACTGAAAATACTCACCTGAGAGCATTCAAACTTCTCCATCAGCTTTAGAGATGACATGGCGCACGATTAGTGACTAATCAAAATACACATGCTGTTTATTCTATATGTATGCACTCTGGTTTGATCTTTTGGTTCTCTGTGCTGTCGTCATGCCATTGTTTATTATGAACCAGGCTTAACGAATTAACGTACAGCAAGAATAAAGTAAGAAAGCTCAAGGTTTTCAGTCTGTTGGCAATATGTGACACGAGTGAAAACAGAGTAACCACTATAATGAATTAAGAGCATAGATTTATATTCTAAATGCATGCTTTTATATACATATTTAAAGATATACGAAAATGATTATACTATGTACTTCAGAGGCAATCTGAGCAGTGTTTGATAATGCATATAAATGCATATTCCAGGAGAAAACGTGTAACAATTTTTAATACTGAGTGCACGTTTTACTATTAAATGGCATATTAAATTATAATTTTCCACTTTCACTATTTAGTGGTACTTAAAGTTCGTACAAGCAATATTTAGGGTCTTTCAAAAATAAGTTCAAACATCGAACTATAAATAATATAATATATATTTGAGATAGGGAAAAAACTCATACATCACACTACTGGAGTTTGATTTTCATTTGTTTCTTTGTGCATTTTACATTTGCTAATTTGAACATAAGAGATTTTACAGACTGCTCAGTCAGTCATACATTTTTATTATTTATTATAATTTCATACTACAACTAAGAGTGGAAACTTATCTAGTAGCTTCACTATCATAATTATGTCACTGTTTAGCAGTAATTATTCCAATGAATATATTCTGCCAATCCGGTGTTTCGCTGTCATACCAGGGCTATTCATGATGTTCTATCCATGCCTGATCTGATATCACATTTATATTGGCAGTATCCTTTTCTTTTTTATTTTAGTGTCTCAACAATTTAAAAGCAAAATCCTGTCTGCGTATACATCACGCTCTATATTTCCTATAAAAGTTTCTCAGCTATCTCTATGTACCTTTCTCGATAATGCCTTTGGTCTATTTCTTGAGTTGGTGTTTGCAAGTGTAGCTTATAATTATAACCGTTGCTTTTCTTTAACCGCTTCTTCAATGTCTTTGTTCCAAATTCGTATTCCCTTTTTCCTTAAGTATTTTGGTTGTTTCCCTAAAGCTTCCAGTGCTACTTTCCTAATGCATTCCTTTATTATTTTCCACTCCTCATTTATATCATCTTCTGTAATAGTATTCCCGAATATTGATTTAATCCTTGTTGGTACAGATCTCTTATTGATGTTTGTTACAATAGTCTTACTTTGTGTCGTTCTTCAACTTATCTTGCTTCCCTCTTGCTTATTGAAAGCTTAAACATCACCAAAAATGATCCTATATAAGTTACTTCTATATACCATGTGTCTACAATACATGAAGCTGCCTTCACTTGCAATCGATCTGCTTCCTCTACTACTTCAAGTATATTTATAAGTGCCCCTTTTTTTAAAAAAAAATGTATTTGAAATTTGTAGTTTAATACAGACACAAAATTGAATTAGTTCGTCTCCATAAACAGTTTACATAATTTTTGTTCATTTGTTTTTCGCATATTATGTTGCACATTTTTAAATGCATGTCCTATTTTATTATTTGATTGTGCATGCAAATGCAGGCTCTAATATTGGCTTAAACACTATATAAGCAAAATGAAATAATTCAGATGGAAAACGAAAATTGGTTTTTCCTGCAGTGCCATCAATGCGGGGCCCTTTCTGCTAGACGAAATATGCCACATATTCCTTGCAATTTTCTTAGACTTAATGCAGAGTACAGATTCGTATGTGAATTCGACAATGGCTGGTTGTCATCTGACAATATGGAAGTAAAAGAGATGGATATTTACTACTCACATGTTTTCAGCTACTTAAGCGTCTTCCGTCGGGCACGCATCCCTTCTGAAGCATCGTCATCTTCATCACCCCATCTTCTTCATTGCTAAAAACAAAACAGGTAATTAAAATCGCAGCACAGTAACTGCATCTATGGTTCTATGTGTATACAAACAATTCAAATAATGATTTCAGGAACTCCGACACTATATTTGTGTCTGTGTATTAATACATAAAGGGGAAATATTAAGCTGTAATAGCCAACAACAAAGCACAGTGTGACGCCGGTAGGCAGCCAATTCAAAGGGAAGCTCGGTGTTAGCTATTTCACACCACTGCCTGTTAATACCCGGCCCGATGACAATGGAGCGGTCAGACCAAGGACTATCATGAGCGCAGCAGAGCAATGCACTTCCAAGCAGTTCTAGAAGCTGTCTACGTGCCAAGCCTGTTTACGAAGTTTCGAGAAAAGGTGTATTTTTCAAAGGACTCGCCGGCACTTCGTCTCCGCTATATAAGCAACTGAGCGAGCCACTGTTAGAGCAGTTTTCAGAGCACGAGAATTGAGTGAGTTAGCTTTTAAGCTGTGTACAGTCAGTGTTGAGAGAGTTTGAGTGTGCGTATTGTCGGACATTTAACCGCCGCGTTGGAGTTGTTTGTTGTGTTAAGCAGTTTTCAGTGAGTGTATGGTAGGAAGCAGCTCTTTGTCAGACAGAGAGGGAGTAATAGAACTGCGAGCAGTATTTGTGTCAAGGTGTATGAACTCTACAAAGCTGCTAGTATTGTGAAGTCATTACAGTCTCAAGGTTGAGATGGGCTAGTCCTATTCAGAGATTGAATAGAGAGGGTATACTTAAGATAACCATGGATGGTAAGTTGGGTAGTGTGAAAAGAGTGGGAAGACCTAAATTGAGATTGTTGGATGCTGTAACGAAGGACCTGGGGAGCTTGGGAGTCAAGAACTAGTGGAGAGTACCTAGAGGTAGGACTGTCTGGAGGAGGATTCTGCGGGAGGCCCAGCCCCATTCAGGGCTGTAGCGCCAGATAGGATGATGGTTTGTGCCAAGGTCATGATAGGACCGAACAGCTGATAGTGGCAAGGTCACGACGAATTGTAGATTATATTAACGATAAAAAAAATTGTTTTTGTGTATTAGGGAAGAAATAACGTGACAAACGTAACGACTAGCTATTTGTCAAAGTATAAATATATAATGCCAGCATTCTTTATCTTGTAATGTTTGCCGAGAGAGAAATAGAGCTGTAGTTTTTCTGTATAACGGTTCTGTATGCACGAGTTTTAAATAAGCTAAAATTATTTAACTCTGGTCGAGAAGACCACATACACGGCGGAGAGGGTCCGCAGCGCTGACCACGTCCCACCTCCAGTACTGCATCCCACTCATGACGCCTATGGTGGGCAGAGGTGGAGGACGCAGCGATCAGGCGGCAGGTCTTAGCCCGGATGGGCTGCTGTGCCACGGGGTTGCGGTTAAATTATTTGATATGATTAACCAAACCATATTGAGATACAGCATACCTATGACAATACAAAAAAAAACTGATGTGTTGCACTCACATGACTTTCTCTGCTCTTGTACCAACATTCTTACAAACTCTTATTCCTACACCTTCTTCGTGTTAGTTGAGATAAACATTTGCAGAAATTATCTTATTGCGAATTTCTTGTAGGCACAACGGGAATATAGGAATGCAGTACGCTTTAAGTATAGTCAAATCTTTTAAACCTTTCAAATTCCGTTCTCTTGGCATGGTTAACAAATAAAAAATCAACAACGATGTTGGACTTGACGAAAGTTTGTTTTGCAAAACTGACACAAATAACAAAGAATATCTACCAAATGGTTCACCCTACAAAAAAATGTATTTGGACATAAATTGTGTGTTTTAGCGAGATCTACATTTTTGTATAGAAGGATTTGGTCTATCTCTTATAGTTTAGGAGTTATTCAAAACTCATCCACAGTAAACAGGAAAAAATCAAAATATACACTTTATTCGTCATAAAAACATCTTCAACATGTCATTTTAATCAAAATCGTTAGAGCCATTTTAAACAAAATCAAAATTTTTCAAAAATGTTCCATGTAAAGGGTAGTGTAGGGTGGAGCAATTTTCTTCAGAACCTTCGTGTCACATCCTTGAAAGACAAACTTAGAATACCAACTTGTTCTTGACTGGCTTTTGGTTTTTGAGTTATGTTGTCCACAGCCTGACAGACGCACGCACGCACACACATGCACACAAACACACACACACACACACACACACCAACACACACACACACACACATTTCGACATTGAATTTAGGGTGGAATACTCGTACAATACTTCCTCTACTTACTAATAGAGAAAGTAAAAATAAAATTGGTCGAATGTATGATTATCAATATATAACCACTGCTTTATGGTTTACTTCTGCAATTAGCATTCAAAAGAGAAGTTAATTGTATATTGTCCATTTGTTGCTAAAATGAGTCGTTTAAACACAAACTATTAAATAATTGAATTCCACCGTGTTTATTCGAACAAATTGGTGGACATCGGTTTGAGAAGGAGATCTGCGACACGGGACCACCAGCTTCACTTCCCTTCCGAAGGAAGCCTTGCTAAGGACTTTTATTCCCCAAAAAATGTATTGCTCTCCGCCAGGTTTGAATCCGGGGCCTTGTGAATCAGAGGGCAGCATATTACCCCTAGACCATGGAGGACGAAACTCAGTTCAAGGTTATATTCAACAACTAAGATTCATTTCATTATTGTTAATGGTTTTATTCTGTTCCATAAATGATAAGTTTCCTGTTTTACACAGAAGAGCATTGTCCATAAAGCCATGAATGAGTCACTTAAAGGAGTTATCAGTTGACACCTGTAAGGGGCTAAGAGTGCCAGCCAGACAACCGACCTTCAGCCGATAAAAACAACAGCCAAGGCTGCTGGGTCAACGACGGTAAAGTTAGATTCGAAACTCGATACTCGACAGGAAGAACCGCTATGTAGTTATCAATGATTACTACAGGAGGATGGTGATGATGCCGAACATAAAGAGGAAAACGTTTCTTCAAATCTACACAAATTCATCAGCACTTCCGGTGCATGTATTGCTTATTATTCTGCATTTTACGTTTACAATACTTTTAATTCTTAATCTTTATGCATCTTGTTAGCTATACCATTAAAAGCGTGACTTGGAAATCAATTCCCTGATAGAATTTTAATGTTAAGACCATGGCATGACGAGTGGATCTTCCAGATAGTATACGAGTACCATTCACTCCGAACAAAAGCTTCGAGGCTGGTAGTAGTAGTGGCAGCGGTATTCCCAACTACTTTGTTCATCAAAGGTCTGCATAATAAACAAGAAAACAGTTATGAATAACATCACAGATTAATCATTGAATCAAATCCCATTTTCAGCAAAATCAAAAGGATTTCGATGCCTTTCAGTAAGAGAAGATACAAACCAAACATTACATTAAAACAAATATAAAAATATAAAGCAAACTCCTAAGAGAAATTACATTTTTGGGATCGTTTAAAGATTGAAAACACAGAAGTAAAACATTGACTAAAAAAATCTGCTGTGTTGCACTCACATGAATTTCTCTACCCCTGCAGTAACCATTCTTACAAACTCTTATTCCTATATCTTCTTGTTTTAGTTGAGGTAAACATTTGCAGAAATTATCTTATTGCTTATTTCCTTGTAGACATAAGCAGAATATGGGAATACAGTAGGCTTAGAGTGACAGTCAAATGTTTTAAAGCCTTGAGATTCCGTTCTCTTTGCACAGCTAAGATATAAAAGCATGAATAACGATCTCCCATTTGACGAAAGTTTAAGGTTTCCAGAACTCACACAAACCATAAAGAATATCTCCAAAATGGTTCACTCTACAAAAAAATATATTTGGTCATAAATTATGTGTTTTAGCAAGTACATTTTGGTCTATCTTTTACGGACCGAAAAGGGGGCAAATACAAAATATTTAACTTCAACATTTTCCAAAATCTTCAATAATGATTTTCAAGAAAATCCTCTCGCCCGAAACTATCTTTTAACGTCAAGATGTTCGAAATTGTTGATTTAGTCAAAAACACCTATAACAATTTTAATTTTTAAACATATGGTATTTTATGACAAATAAAATATATCTCTTGAATTGTCTGAGAATAGACTCGAAAGTCCATTCTGAATGATTTTTGTACAACTTAATTTACATAGTTATATACAAAAACGTGTATCTCGATAAATCACACAATCTATGCCAAATACATTCGTATGGACCGAACCATTGCTGAGATAATTCTCACTGTTGGTTTGAATTTTCTGAAACATTTGCATGTCCTAGACATGCAAAAAGTACGAAATTTCCAAGACATCACACAGCAGCCCGCAGTTAAAATGTTTTACTACGACTTAAACCTACTGCACTATCCTACTATCATTGTACTATCGTGTCTTCAAACGTCTATCTATTAACATGAAATATGTAGAACAGACTTTTGT
>CM060963.1:172899199-172959199 GCA_030765045.1 Tenodera sinensis | reverse complement strand
CTTCTTCTTCTGCTTCATAGGTTTAGGCCGTTTTAGCCTGTTCCGGCTCCAAAATATTGAATAATATGTTACTACTAAGCTTCAAAAGTAATTTTTTGGACTAAAAACTATTTTTGAATCTTTGGAATTTTTTTACTGACTTTCAGATGCGGGTACCTTTAAAAATTATTTCATTAAGAGAGTGGTGGACATTAAGCATAATGATATATAGAAATAGCTATATAAGATATTTCTGTATATGTGATTGTGCTGTCATGTCAAAATATTTCAAACCATTAACGCATAAATAACTGTGTCTAACTCAATATTTATGTCTGATGATTTTTATATTTCAATATGTCTATTTTGAACTTACCTATTGCGCCGAGTTCTGGTGACTTACACATGTGAATACTATTTTAATTAATTTATTCTTTTTTTTTTTATTTATTTATTTTTTTAATTTATTATTATTATTATTTTTTTTTTAATTTTTTTTTCTTCCTGTGAAATGCTATACGCTGAGTGTTTCTTTAGCTTTCTCACAGATTCAACGCTGATGTTTTGCACTTACATGCCTTTCTTTGCTCTTGTTCAGACCATTCTTACAAGCAGTTATTCCTCTATCTACTTCGTATTAATCTACAAAAAGTTGTCTGTTTCGTTCCCACTGCATGGCCAAGAGATAAAAAATGAATAATGACTTACCATTTGAGAAAGATATAAGTATTGAAAAATTCAAACAAATAACAAGGAATATCTCCCAAATGGTTAAAAAAAGAACAAGAAAGAAAAAAATAAAGGAAAGAAAAATGCCTTTGGAGATAAATTGTGTTAACAATATCTCTCTTTTGGTGTAGTAAGATTTTTGTTTATCACTTCCGTTTACCAGATATGCAAAGATCACCCAAACTGCAAAAGATTTCTGAGGATATTCCCAGAAAATTTGATATTTTTGAAAAATGTTCCACCTAAACCGTAGTCTGGTGTGGGTCTTGAACAACTTGAAGTCGCATTCTTGAAAAATACTGAACTTAAATACCAAGCTTGGTACCAATCTCTCTTTTGTGCTTACACACAGACAGACACACACACACACACACACACACACACACACACACACACACACACACACGTAGACCTTTTTATAATTTTTAGATTCGGGGTCTCAAAACATGTATTTCCGGTGAAACCTCGACATCAATTTTTGGGTGGAATGCAATACTAACGTAGTAGACAAAGTAAAAACATTTACTAGCACTAATTACTCAGATGTAACCATAATGTGGCACTTGATAGCAGTAATCCTTGAAGTGGATTTCTTATTTGTTTAATTCTGACACAAAATCTCTCCAGAGTCGCCAAGGTTAACGCTTCACTTCCCCAGCTTTTTGTTTCCGAAGAAGGTAAAATCGAAAGCAAGGAGCGGCGACATTTCTTTCTTTGTCTTCCTTCTCCTACGCCTCTTCGGTTGTATAAAATAACATTTTATTGATCCGCCAGAAGGAAGGAATTCATTTGAGGCTAAGCACATTCAATCTTTTCCCTTTTTATTCTTTTCTTTATTTCTTTCCTCTCGCCCCTGCTTCCTTATATTACTTTCATTCTTGTGTCTTTGTGCTCACATTTACTTGGTTTTCCTTAGTTCTATCCATATCGATCCTCGAGCGGAGAAATCCGAGCCAGGTACCATCCGTCTTACGAATTGACGACCTCTTTTGTTTTCTCTACTGCAGGTCAGCCGTAGCTACCGTCCGCTTCCCATTTAAAAGAAAGCGGAATATTTCTTAGCATAACAACATCCCCTGCATCTCTGATCTGGTCCCAAAGCTTAAACTACTTGGAAATTATATCTTCAAGTATATTTTCATACACATTTGAATTTCAGTAAGAGATTCGAAAAAGGATAATTTAAACGAAACACAAGGGAAAGTGGTTGATTTTGTTTTTATATTCACTTCAACTATTAATATGAGAAGTAGTTGTTTCAATTGCCTAATATCTAAGCATATAATTACAGTATAACACATTTTTAATTTCTCTAGCCCTCCTTTAGTAGGTAGCTGATCAATTGCAGAGCACCCAAAACTAGATGTAAATACTTTATCGGTATTAAGAGTTTTGAGATTCCCTGAAACCCACAATAATAGTTTAAGAGAAAGCTCAGTTTGCTTGTGTGTAACGTTTTCTGTTACTTTTTTAAATGGTTCTACAAATTTGGATTGAAATATACATATTAAGCTATCGATATGGCTAATAAAACATTGTGAAAAATGACAAAAAATCAGTTCTGTTACTTTTCTATCACTCTATCTTCTAAAATTGTACTACAAATACACCATTTTCTTCTCGTCCTCACGAAGTACCAATATGACGACGCACATGCACAGCTGTCTTGCACTTGCTATCATTGGTCTGCTCTTCTCTGCCCTCTGGGGAAGACGTCACACGGTCCTTCCTCGAGTTCCACGCATACACGCACCGAAAATTAGGTAGCTAGAAGTCTCACGAACGTTCTCGAAACCCCCTTTATTTCTGCCGCTCCCATTGTTAACAGTCACGTACACACAGGAGTCGCGGGAGGCAGCCTGATATTGAATTTCTTTGCCCACTCGCCGGCCCAGCACGTGGTGTAAAGTACGTAGCTTGACCCCGTCGTCCTTTGTTGTGCGCCGAACCCGACGTCACAGTATGTTTTCACTTTTCTACAAATAGTCTGCATAGCGATCCGGAATGAATTTTGTATAAGTTTTCATAACTGGTAAACCATAAGAGAGTGAGAGAGGGAGAACGAGAGAGAAGAAACTATACAAAAATTTTGATCGCTTTTCACCACAAAAGAAGTAAAAAAAAGACTGACTTTCCTTCAAAATGAACATTGCATCTCTAAGGATCAAACCTAAGATCTCTCCGTTACTGGCAAAGCATCTTACCGCCTGAGTTCAAGATTTATGTATGAAACACAATGTGAATAAGATGACTTGTACCAAAGGTGCCGATTTTCGTTCGCCGACAGGTAAACTATTTTATTGGTAAGTCGGCATAGGATTTTAGATAGGTGACGTAATGAGGTGTGCTTCGGAATAATACTGACCCTGGCGCTTGAGTGATACAGAAACATCATTTGGACCTTTTGTCACAAGGACCCGAGAGGACTTCATAAGTCCCTCACGTCTTGATTAGCCAACACAGTCACCTCCCAACAGACAATAACTCTCAGTGTTTGGTGCGAACAAGTCCAAAATTTGCACTTAATGCTCTGTATGTATTAACCTTCAGAAGACAAACACTGAGGGGTGCATTAATCTTACTCCTCCAGCCCTAAATAGCTGGAAAGATATTGAAATAGGTAACTGACGAAAGCAAACCTTGTTTTTGTTTTATAAACTTAAAGTCGAAGTATCTATTAGTTTTGATCCAAAAATTCGATTTTGAGAGTTCCACAATTCCACGTTTTCAGACCCTCGATGTCATTTTCATGGCAGTTTTCCATATCAATCTTTTGCATGGGAAATGCTTTTCCCTTTTTCTTTTCTCAAAAATTCCTCTTGGTAACTTGATTTTAAAAAATCTGATCCCATGACTTTCTCTACTCTTGTACTAACCATTATTACAAACTCCTATTCCATTATCTTCTTCGCATCAACTGAGATCGACATTTTCAGAAATTATCTTGTTTATTTTCTTGTAGGTACAAGAGGAATATGGGAATATAGTAGGCCTTGAGCGATAGTCAAATCTTTTAAAGCTTTGAGATTCCGTTCTATTTGCACGGCTAACATATAAAAAATGAACAATGATATTGCATTTGACGAAAGTTTAAGTATTCCAAAACTCACACAAATAACAAGGAATATCTCCAAAATCGTGCGCTCCACCAAAAAAAACGTAAATTGTGTTTTAGCAAGATCTACATATTCTATAGCAAGGCTTGGTCTATCTCTTATGGTTTATCAGTTATGCAAAAGTCATCAAGAGTAAACAGAGCTACTTGGGCTATAACCAGAAAATTTAAAATATGAATTTCATATTTTGTCAAAAATATATCTTAAGCATATTTCACTTTAATTAAAATCGTTAGAGCCACTTTCGATAAAATAATTTTCGAAAAATTTTCCATTTAAAGGGTAGTTTAGGGTGGAGCAATTTTCTTCAAAATCTTCTGTCGCATCCTTAAAAGATATTAAACTTTAATACCAACTTTGGTTTTTAACAGACTTCGTTTTTGAGTTATGTTGTTCACAGACAGAGAGACAGACATACACGCACACGCACACACACACACACACACACACACACACACACACACACACACACACACACACACACACACACGAGGAGCTTTTTCTAAAAATACTTCTTATGGATTCAGTGGGTCTCAAAACAGGCATTTCCGGTGAAACATCTACATCTAATTTTTGGATAGAACGCAATTCCTTTTTGACCTATTATATGGGTAGTAGAAAAATAGATCAGATTTTTTTGAAAATAATTTTTCTGACTAGGAACTTGACAAAACAGCCATAGTAAACAGAAACGATGGAATTACGTAGATTTTGAGTACAGTAAGATAGATGTATACCCGATTATGGCATAATGTAACACTTATACGCCACCAAAGATTACTTCATTGTATTCACATATTCATAATGTTATTACTATCCAACAATCAAAGGTGCACCTGTTCATAACGATACTGCTATCCACCAATTAAAGGTGCACCTGGTCGTAACGAGTGAGTTGGGTTTAAGGGCCCGTCGACAACTAGGTCATTAGGCGGTCGTAACGATACTGCTATTCACCAACCAATGGTGCAGCTGTTCATAATGATACTGCTATCCACCAATCAATGGTGCACCTGTTCATAACGATACTGCTATCCACCAATCGAAAGATCTGCATGTAAGAATCAACACTTTGCCGTCTGCGCACATTCCCACGCAACTAAAAGCGAAAATATCGATTCTCGTATGTTCAATGAATGACAACTAATTTGAGTCTAGGGAAACTAAAATATCGGACACGAGTGAAAGTGATATGAAATTTACACCCCACAAAGGCATGCGATGTCACGAATAACAGCCACCAACGTTAAGAAACGTATAGTAAAATCAATGATTTCGCAGTTGAAGGCGCAATTGTCGATTTTCGTATTTGTTACACTCAAGTAACAAACACATGATTTAAATGTGGGACACCAGTGGCATTAACATGCAGCATAGAATATTAAAACTACTCTACAAATGTTTTAAACTTCAGACACATGGTCGAGCACATACAGGGTGGATGGCACCGCCATACGTTAACCAGGGATTCTACATGAGTGTAACAAATATATCTATTACAATTATTGTCAATAAAGAACCGTTTAGCCGAAAAAAAAATTGTGTCAAATATTTGGAGCATCTAGCCGCTTGCACAAAGGATATAATTCAATTTCACTAATTGTCACGCAAATGTTATGTGAGCAATGCTGTAATACGAATACACTTAGTCACAGTTTAATATTGAAACGTCATACAAAGTTTAGTTTCTATGAGAGATTTGGCAACGTCACGTTATAGTCGGTATAGTCATAAGAAATTTGAGCATAATGACAGTTAAGGTGTTTGTATTAATATTATGAAATAAAATAGATTGCGTCCTTGAAGGGCTAAGGCCTCCAATTGTTGCCATAATGCTCTCGACATCTTCTTCTTCTTCTTCTTCTTCTTCTTCTTCTTCTTCTTCTTCTTCTTCTTCTTCTTCTTCTTCTTCTTCTTCTTCTTCTTCTTCTTCTTCTTCTTCTTCCTCCTCCTCCTCTAATGGATTAGACCTTAGGTCTGTTCCGGTCTCACACTATCTTCCCATCTCTTTTTCGGTCTACCTATTTCTCGAATTCCTATTGGCTGATATTTTATTGTTATTTTAGCAATTCTATTTTCTGATATTCGTTCAAAATGATTTAAGCAATTATCCCTATAAAGTGCTAATTTATAAGTACACATTCAACAGTTTTATTTGAAATTGTGTCTTCTGACTTACTTCCGTTTACTGATTATAAATATCTGATCTCTGCTGATTCAATTCTTTTTAAGCTCTTTTGGCCAAGTTCATGTTTTACTACCATATAAGAAAACAGGCAACGCCACATATTATAAAAAGTAATTTGTGTTTCTTTCCTGGTTTGTTTTCTGAGGGGTTTGTTTAACATTCCACGAATATTTTAAAATGTAGTAAGTTTAAAGCCAATATATATATTTTTTTTATCATATGAAACTGTCGTACCTAAATAGTTAAACATCAAAATCTGTTTTATTTTGTTATCTTGTATTATTATTTTACTTCTGACTGTATGTTTACCTTTGTTTTTTCAAATGAAATTTTAAAATTTTATTTTTCACGTCTTTAATAATATAGGCGGTGCAGTGCACATTGCAGTCAAAAATTAACACGATATGGCTAGCGTAAAAAATTACAATCCTCGTCCTTCTTTAGTATACTATTATGAAACAAATTGAACATTCGCACAAATAATTTCTGGGTCCTAGGTCAGACACCTAGTCTATCGCCGTCCCCTTTAACCGCTTCCAAAGGGAAAAAAATCAAACGCTGGAGAAGTTAATCCCAATCAATGATCAGCTTGTAATCTTGGAAGTGTTCGTCATCATCATCGTCTTGGGCGCAATATCCTTGAGGTCGGCAAACCGCGTCGCCTTGCTGGCGGCGGGACGCATGGGGCCCTTGTAATCAACAGCGCCGTTTCTCATTAGTGGCTGATGGGGGACGCCGCCGCCGCCGCCGACTTCTTTCTTCCTGGTAATCTGCCGTGCTCGTGTCACCACAGTAATTAAAGAAGTCCACACATTTTCTTCTTCTCCTCCCTCTCTCCCTCTCTCTTTTCCGGACCCGATGGTGCTGCTTCCTTTCATATTTCCGTCGGAAACAAAAACACAGCGGTTTCCTTTACTTGTTCAAAAAGAATACAATAAGGAGCAATTGTACAGGGTACGTGTAGAATTTTTTATAGAGTTGCTTATTTTTGTAATTTTGTCCTTGCCATTCCTTTTCTTCTTCACATTTAACCCTCTTGCCAACTGCTAGTAAAAAGTGAGCCGCTAAGAGAAATTAATATAATTAGTATTTACTACTTTTTCTGGGTAGCTTCTTCTTCTTCTTCTTCTTCTTCTTCTTCTTCTTCTTCTTCTTCTTCTTCTTCTTCTTCTTCTTCTTCTTCTTCTTCTCCCCCTCCTCATCTTCTTCCTCCTTCACCTGACTGTTCCACTCTCAAATTTGCTCTTGACTGGCTCCGGTATACATGCGAGTGGTCCCGGTTTCGATTCCCGACAGTATCTTTATTTTTTGCTCCCTGTATACTCCACCTTTAACCCCATGCCCCGTGGCACAACAGCCCATTCGGGCCAAGGCCTATCGCCCGACCGCTGCGTCTTCCACCTCTGCCTATCACAGGCGTCATGAGTGGGGTGAAATACTGCAGGTGCGACGTGGTCAGCTTCCTGGTCCTTCCCGGTCGGTAAAGCGGTCTTTTCGACCAGGCCCACTACTTTTCAACTAAGTAGCTCCACATATATGAAGGAAGGCAGGTTGGAAGATTTAGTCTATCCATTCCTAGAAACGTTCGAGTATTCGTAATGGTCTAACTAAGCATGTGTTACTGTAGGAGCTTTGAAAGGCGATCGTTTTATGTTTGGTGAAACAAATAGCAATGCTCGGTAAAAAGTCAAAAAGGAGTGTAAGTTATCTGAATTCTATGAGACATACATAAATTATAACTCATCAAGTGTGTTTGTATTTCAAGAGCATTATAAATAATTATAAAAAAGTATAAAGAAGAAAAAAATGTCAATGGCCTAACCTTGTTACTGTGTAACAGCTTTTCCGTCGCCAGCGCATGCAGAAAGTTTCATGTAAACATGACTAAAACCTTATATCCTTCCCAAATATAACTTCATATGCATCATCAGTGTTCACCGTCTGTGGTACCGTATGAAGCTCGCAACGTGTTGAGTACTGCTCTAGCGTTTCTAATGTTCTTTTCTTTGTTCTCTCATTTTATAAAAAAATTTGATCATTATTTATTTTTTACTTTCTCTACTACGCGGGGGAAATATTGCAATCTGAACCATTTTGAAAAACTTTTGTAACACTAACTTGTTGATAAAATGTTGTCTTTGCTTAACTTAAATGTTTGCACAAAATAAACTGATAAAAAAACAGGAGAAACTTTGACGCAGGTATAATATTTTCCCACAAGATTTAATATTTTAAGTGGCCCTAGGATCTGTGGGATATTTCCCTGCTGAGAGGTTTGGTCCGGGGTACACTCAGCCACGTGGACTTAATATTCGGGCCAACGGGAACCAGATTGGTGACAATCAAATCCTTGTTAGACCTGACAAGGACATCAAGGATTACTGATGGAGTCCAGTAACCTCCTGGGACAGGCATCAACGCTTGGGTGACAAAAAGTGAACCCGCCCCACCGACAAGATAAAAAAAATTAACTCTTTTAGTGTATTAAGTAATAATATTGTTAAGCGTCTCCAAATAAACTCAAAGATACTGACACTTGCAACATGTTTTTAGGATAAATCATAAAACCACGGCCAACACCGGTGTTCCAGATGCAGAAAAACCAGTTCTACAAATGGTTGGTTATCATGATTAATATTTTGTAATTAATATTCTTCCACACAATAGTTGTGTGTAGGACAGGATTGGAAAGGGTAAGGTGAGACTGAAAAATTCAATACTATGTTTCAAATCCCAGTCGTGGCATTGACTTTTTCAGTCTAGCTTTATCCTTTCCAATAAATATGTTGTTTTTTGAAGACGTTGTGAATTACCAGGATTACATCAGCGCCATCGGTGTGCCGGAATTTCGTCCCAAAGGAGTTCTTTTACATTAAATCTGTTGACATAGGACACTTAACAACCTTCATTTGGGCTAGATTTGAAACCGCGATCTTGGGATTCAGTAGCCAGCGCCTAACCTACTGAGCCACTCAGGCCGACAAAGATTGAATGGGGAAAGTCATATGAGTGCACCCATCATATATTTTTAACTCAGTTTCCGTTTGGTTGTAGCTCAGAAACCTCCTCGGGTTTTTGTTCTATGTTGAAATCCTTCTTTCAATATCTTCATAACTTATGTTATTAAATTCATTGGGATAAAATTATTCTTTGATCTCCTTAAAAAACACATATCGAATGCTCAGTATCCGTAAGAAGTCTTTGTTGGCGTTTGGAAACTGGCAGAAATCTACTCTTTGACCAGGTGCACTAAACTTCTCAGCGAGACTACCCAGCAATGAAAGGTGAGCTCCAAAGGCACAGAAAGTTACAGTGCAAGTTCATCTTCCAGAGTTAGATGTAAGGCGATTGAGAAGAAACGACCAAGAAACAGGTGGTGCGGTGTACACTTATGTTATTGTAGTCCTTGTTGGCTTACATTTTGCAATTAAACTAAACGAGACTTCAATATTTATAACTGAGCAGGATGGCTAACTCTGTAGCCCTAATTCGAGAGCTCCCGGGTTCAATTCCTAAGGGTCGATCAATTTGAGTATTTTTTGTGGTTTCCTTTAGTCTCCTACGTAAATACCAGACTGGGTATTTAATAGCACGACCCGAAGTAGAAGTAACGCAACGAAAGCTTACCAACGAGAGCTGCGCTAAGCTTCGATACTATTTGGATAATGTCGGGTTACCTCACTCGATTGAAGATTACGTGCCATTTCCACTCTCCGAATTGCACTTGCTGCTCTCACTGTCTAATCCCCTTGACTTCAAATAGTCTTCTTCGCATTCTGTAGATTTGCAAGCTTTCGTTGTGCCAGGTTTACTAGTTTAAGTATAAAGTTGTAGAACCGAAAACTCTGCCATCTATCTGCAGATAATGAAAACAGGCAGACTGGCTGACACCCTCATGCCATCTACCCGGCACACGTAGAAGCAAACAATACAGTGGCTAGCAGCAAGAGCTCTGTGGATAGCTGCCATCTGCCCATTACAAAAGCAGAGGTACAGTTGCCCAGCACTAAGGCTTCTGTGACACTTGACGAAATGAGATGATAAGTACAGTGCAGGGATAAGACCTAGAAGGCAGACTGTCCACCACACACAGATACATGAGGAATCTCCTAACAGATTCCTTAAAAGACATAAAATAAATAGAAAAACATTATTACTGAGGGTTTATCCAGTGTATTCCAGCATAGTCCTTAATAACAGTTTGGAGAACTGAAGGGAAGAAAATTATATTGTTAATCAAATGCCAGCAAAGGATTATCTGTTTGCAACCACGCCAACAATTTGCTTCTGTGTAGCTAATTTTCTTACGAACGCTCCTAACCGCATACGTGCTTTAATTCTGCTCCAAATTGCTACAAAGTGAGGAAAGGAAAGTTTTTTCTCTCTCTCTCTTCCAGTGCCATATCCTCTTCATTTCGTTTCTCTGCCGTACACACATACACACTGGCAATTTACTTGAGCCCCGTCAGTCGACCAGTGCCTGGTGAATCTGTCTCCATGGTGTCACCACAGTAATTAAGGAAGTCCACGCATTTCTTTTCCTCTCTCCTCCTTTAATTTCTTCTTTCTTTTATCTTACGGTAGTTGCACCTTTTCTTTGCTCCCTTCCTTGTCATTACCTCCTGCAATGATCAAAGCTTCGCTCCCATGAAATAGAAGAACAAAAGAGAAGGGTCGTATCTCAAGTGGATCATCGTTTCATTGAGAACACTTCATCAATCTGCGGAAAGTTATGGATCGTAGGATAGTGAAGGTTCATGTTTGGAGTCAGTTGGCTAGACGCTGGCTCACTGATCCCAAGGTCGCCGGTTCAAATCCGACCTAGATCATTGGTTTTTAAGTGTCTAAAAACAACAGCTCCATGTCAGTAAATTAACTGGCACGTAAAAGAACTCCTGTGGGACAAAATTCCGGCACACCAGTGACGCTAATATAATCCTGGCAATTGACGGCATCGTTAAAAAAACAAAATAATTAATTTTCTCATTTTGGCACTTGACGTCATTTGTTCATGCACTGAAGCAGTATCCATATAATGATGGCGGGAGGCACTAAATTATTAGCATTCATAATTATATAAAGAAATGTTAGGGCAATAATTGTAATAAATATCGAACGAGATGGCTCGGCGGTAACGTGTGAGACTCGCATTCGGCAGATTCTGGGTTCAAATCCCATGGGCTGACCAATCTGATTAGAGTATTTCGTGTTGCCAAGGTAAATACCGTATTCGATATTTAATACCATGCCCCAAAGTTCCACCGTAAGTGTTAAGCAATAGTATTAGTGAAATATAAACACTAATAATCAATGTTGTGCCATCTATCCATAGAAGATGTAAGCAGGAACACTGGCTGACACCCTAATGCCATCTGCCCGTCATAGAGGCGCAGGTACAGTTGCCCTGCACTGCTCTCTCCGTGAACTTTGACGAAGCAAGATGATATGGTACAGTGATGAGACCTTGAAGACTAACTGTCCGCCACACAGCGTTCTACGAGTATCTCCTAACAGATCCGTCCGTTGTGACTACGTAGTAAAAGCGTAGCAAAGGAAATAGAGATAAAACATACGTGTGTTAAAGTGCTTATGCAAGAAGTATAGCTAAAACTGTACTCGGAGAAGTAATTATTAGCCAAGCAAATTAAGAGCTGTGGAAAAATCAAGTAATAAAAGTCAGTGTAGCTGCGGCAATTAGGGTTCCCTTGGTCCTCCTGATCCAGCTATAAGAAAGTGACTTCCTGTTTTTGTAATTCTATATTTTGTACCATCTATTTTATCTTTTTAAACTTTAAGGATAAATGACATGGTGACGAGGAAAACTTGTGCTCAAATTTCTTTATACGTACCAATACACTATTGATCACGCAACATCTGGTTCCCGGGGTCGCAGGTTCAAACCTGGTGGAAAGCGGTGGACCTTTTCGGGTGTTGAAATACCTCTGAGCACAGTGGTAGCGCACCTCACTCGGCGCGTGGGATCCGGGTTTGATCTCCTATAGCCGCGTGAGAATGTTTCCCCGCTGGGAGATTTGGTCCGGGGTGCACTCAGCCTCGCGATGCCAATTGAGTAGCTATCCTGATGGAAAGCTGGCGTCCCTAAAAGGCCAAGTAGTTGCCTTATGATCGGAGGAGTCGGCGTGCTGACCCCCGCCATCTCCATCCTGCATTTCTGTGTAGCCTTGGCTCCGGCTAGAGGATGTATAACGGCACTCTGATAGGGGAGATGTCCTCGGAATTATTGCTAAATCCTTCGCACGAATTCCTTCGGAAGGGATAAGGAAGTCTCTGACCAAAATAAATCAGTCTTTAAGCCTAATATAGATCGGGACGCTGAGAGTTACAGCTGTTAAACAGGGTCTATAAATAAAAAAGCTCAATTTCAATTAGAGTTCTCGTGAAGTCATTCAGAATGAAATCCAGAAACGGTAATTAGAAAGCTGAAAATGCACACAGACAAAGTTCTAAAAATTTGAACCGGAAGCGAATTCTTAGAATTTAGCTAGTCGCAGAGTAACCGTAACGTTTCAGAAAACTAAAACAAAAAAAAACAAAAAAAACTAAACCCCAGCGCAACAGCCCATTAAGGGCCAAAGCCTACCGCCCAGCCGCTGCGTCTCCCATCTCTGCCTCACACCCACCTACGCATACCTTGAGAAAGGTGTTCACAACTGCAGCAGCTAGCAGCACATTCATCAAAGATCGAAATATTGGGGGCACACACAAGGAAATGTTATTAGCTGAAACATTATTCAGTCACACATTGGAAAGACCATTTGAAGCAGCATTCGCCAGTCGAAGCCGAATTAGGTTTTGTAGGCCACACGCCGAAAAGACAGTTTGAAGGAACAGTACGTCATGCTGCTAATAATGCCGAAAAGCCCTTTCCATTCAGTTCCTTGCCGCCAATAGGGCATTGAGATTTCCCTCCCTGGGTGTGCGTGGGTTTTGTTTGGGAAGGATGGCGCAAATTATGGTGGTAACTCTTTTTATAAATGTTTCCAATCTTTTCACTATTTGCATTAAGACGTTGGTGACCCATGCAGATTATAAAACAATACACCGGACAAATAAAACTCTGCCCATATTTAAAACGTAAAAGTATGCTTCACTGTAACATTCCGCGTCGGAATTCAGCCAAAGAATTACGACGCGTCCAATGGCGACCAGCCAAAAGTGACCACTAAAAAGAGACTACCAAATACCGTTCACACTTCACTCAGCTATTTAAATTTGCGTGGTTACCCCCTTTTTTACGTTCGTTTTCTGTATTCATTTTTTATGGAAAATTATTTTGATTATTATTTTTTAAGTCTCTTTAAATCAATTATTTTCTGAACATATTTCGATGTGACAGAGGAAATAATTTTGAACTGGCTACCTCAAACCACAGCTTTGTACTTTCCAGGTTATGTGTCGTCAATAGACCTCAGCGCAATAGACCTTAAACAATTTCAAACATGCATATATGCACTATACTGGTAAGTATTGATGTATGCATAATTATTGTCTCATTTACCACACAAAAACACATTTTAACATCACAGAGCAGTATAAATATTAAAATAACCATATATTAAATTTACTGAATTCTGCCATTCTCTTGAAGTTAAACTGTAAACATTATTACTTTGTTTGCACTATTCAATTTCTGTGCTTTTTTATGGCAAACCCTATTATAGTTAAGAATACTTCAATAGTTTACACTTCCACACTGGTTTGTAATTGTTATGAGGTAAGTTAGAATAGGATTGGAAGTCGAGGAGCGGATTCTGCACAACGACCTTCAAGTTCTTTTGTACTCACGCCGCTTGCGCAGTACCCCTGAGAGGAAGGATGAGGCGAGAGGAGACAGAGCGGCCGAAAAAAAGGAGTCACGACAGAGCAGACAGCAGCGTTCCTGTCCATTTACAGGTTGAAAACTCTCCAACTCCCCACAGTGTTACACGTACCGCAAGAGCGGGGGGGGGGGGGGGGGGGGGGGGTTGGGAAAGAATTAAAGTGAAATGAAGACAGAAAATTCGGGGAATGTAATCAACCTCCCAGCATTCGGCTGAACACAGGAAAACTACTGAAAAACCCATAGGTCAGATAGGACAACCGCTGGGTTCGAACCCGCAAGCTCCCGAATGCGGGCCTCAGACGAAACCGCTCGAGCCATCCCGCTCGATTATTATTAGGTATGTCACATATTATTGTTAAACAGACTATGGTTGTGTTTTCAATTAAATAAGCCTAGACTTTTTGGGTCAATACTGTGTTTTCACCCACTTGGGAAATAGAAAAGAGTAAATCCATCATAGTAATGGACATACGATAATCATGTAGTTGATCATTCAACGTGCACTTTACCGCGCTAGGAAGTTACTATTTTATTGTAATACACAAAAAATACAACTACTGATATTAGGCAAGGGGTGCCGGTATTACAGGCTTCCTTAGTTATGTTGTCAGCAATGGCTCAGAGTACAAAATAGTAATTGCAATTGTAAGCCTAATATCATATTAATAAATAACTTTAATGAATAACTGCCAGCATTAAAAATGACATTAGGATACGTACAAATCGTATAAAGGTTTACATTTAAAAAAGAAAAGAAAAAAGGACTCAAGTCACGTAAAAGGCAGAGACAAATGAACGTAGGCAGTAGCGCACTTGCCTCTGGCACGGGGGACCTGGGTTCGATCCCCAGCGTGGGGATTTTTCCCACTAAAGGAGCACTAGCTTCGTTATGCCAAATGAGGTGCTGTTTTATTTACTTAACAATCTGACAGAGTAAATAAAAACGAGAAAGGCTAACTGCACAGTATACAGCACGTATTAGAAAACGCAACAAAACAAAATACCTAAGGTGAGCCAGAAAATTACAAAACAAGCCTCACCTTCCTTGACTGAGTAATGATTATTTTTATTCAAAAGAAATTCGGTTTTAAATACATCCCTGTATCACCCCAAAGCTTCATCATTTATTACCAATAAGTGCTCTAATAAAATATACCAGTGAATACAAGTAGTTGTACTATTTAACCTGAAGCTGAAAGTTTATTCCAGGTTTTCATAAGAGAAATAAGTTATTGTTGTATTGTGAGTGTATTTTGGCTTTGACGAAACCTACTCAACTTTTTTTACTTTCTCTACTACATGCAGTAATTAGAGGAAGAATTTTATTCCACTCAAAAATTCGACGTCGAGATTTCACCGGAAATATGTTTTGAGGTCCCCTGAATAAAAAAAAAACATTTTTAGAAAAAGTTCCCTGTGTGTGTCTGTCAGTGTGTCTGTGGGCAGCATAACTCAAAAACGAAAAGTGGGTTAAAACAGAAGTTAGTATTTAAGGTTAATATTTTTAAGGATGTGACACGAAGATTTCAAAGATAATTCTTCCACCCTAAACTACCCTTTACATGGAAAATGTTTTGAAAATTTTGATTTTCTCAAAAATGACTAACGATTTTGATTAAAATGCCACATGTTTAAGATATTTTTATGGAAAATGAAATGTATATCTGAATTTTCTCCTTATAGCCTATGTGGTCCTGTTTATTCTGGATGATTTGCATAACTGATAAACCGTAAGAGATAGACCAAATCTTACTGTACAAAAAATGTAGATCTTGCTAAGACACACAATTTACGTCCAAATAATTTATTTAGAGTGAACCATTTCGGAGATATAACATGTTATTTGTGTGACTTTTGGAATACTTAAACTTTCGTCAAATGGAAAATCGTTATTCATTTTTATATCTTAGCCATGCAAAGAGAACGGAATCTCAAAGAATTAAAATATTTGACTATAGGAAATAAGCAGTAAGATAATTTCTGCAAATGTTTATCTCAACTAACGATTTTTCTTGATTTCAAAACATTTTGTAAATGCTGTTGCTAGGTTTAACTTCCAATCCAAAATGTTTTTTATTCTTAATACAATTTTTACAAGTAATGTCGTAAAACATCTGACCTAACCGGTAAATTCTCGAGCGGAGCGAGAATATTTATCTGTGAAGGTGAGACTGTCGAATGATATTTAGATTGTCTATTGCATTAATAAAATATTAATTTAAATACTAAATATTTGATCAGAAAATGTTAAATTCTGTAACAAAAAATAACCTAAAATATTGTTATTTTTTATGCCAAGAAACTTACTGCTGGTGTTTTTAAACACACAGGCTATGTAGGCTATGTTTAAGAGGTAGAATCAGGACTGATGTTAAAAAATTTTGCTCTAGTGTTTAGAGCAGCCGCCCGTGAAGCGATAGATCCGTGGTTCAAATCCCGGCTATGGCACTGAATTGTTCAGTCTTGATTCCATTTCTTAAACCTAAAATATATTTATTTTGATTAGACTTACTCAGCACTGCCAACTGAGGAAAACAAAACCCAAGAATTACATGTATTTCGATCTTATCTTGTAATTATAACAGAAAACGATTTATAATCTCAAATAAATCTCACTTTATTTTTAGCATTAACAAATAACCTTTCTGCTGGAAAACTACACTTTTAAAAGAACAACTCTTAAGAACACAGTTGTCAAATTGAATCTGTTAATCGATTCTAATGTGTAATACATTCTTTTTAGAGAGTTATGTATATGGTTGGCGACACTAATTAAAAAGGATTGACCTAGTGATAGTTTGTACAGAACAAAAGAATGACCAGGTAATATTTGTATATGATGATTTAACGCCTCTATGTAAGAAATAATCCACGTGATTTTGTACTCTTTGCAAATCGGTTCCTTGGGTGCTCATTGATTAGCAACAATATACTTCGACTGTCATCAAGTAGGACAGAGGATATGGAGACATTAGCCCTCGGGGATTGGAGAAGCAACAGCTTGACACCCTCGTGCGGTGTGGCGAGCAGGTCAGATGCACAAATAAGAACAAATCAGGTGAACAGCGAGGGCAAAGACATTTGGCCGTGCTTGGACTTGGCAATGCAATGCGTTCTGGTGGGTAAATGATACCCAGATTTCGTGATCTTTCTAAGCAAGACATTATGCTGTGTCGGTAGCATTCCAAACAGAAAACAAATGGTAAGACGTAGTTATATTATGGGAAGAGGAAAATGGTCCTCGCCACATGCTGTGAATAGATACTAGCTTTGGCAGAGGTTTGGATCTCCGAGTTTTATAGCTTTAGTGAGTTCCTCTTTCAGGCCTGAATATAGACTCACTTCAACAAGGCATTTTCTTTCTGGGAAACTCACGAAAGCTACAGTTGAACTTAGCTGAAGTTCATTGCAACATCTCACTAGATTACTTTTATTGAAGTGTGTGCATTTAACATTCTGATAATTCGGCAATTCATATTTAAATACAGGAAATGTAATCCTCCCAAATGGTTATAAACTTATAACCTATACAGCAGGCCTGGGCAGCTAGCGAGATAGCTTGAGTGACCCTTACTTTTTGTTAACTGCTAAACATACACTTATCAGTGTAAGGATGTAAGCAGGCTGCGCTCAGTGAGCACCAGTTCCCCAGTTCTGTTATACAGAGATCTCTAAATTTCCGCTTTCGCATGCTGTGAGTTGAGATGGTTCCTTTGCAAGAAAATGTTAAATATAGCCTTTGGAAACCGATCGTCTATGTTTAAAACTAAACAGCAACGCTAATGTAATGCATCTAAAGTCGACATGAGACAAATAAATTATAATTTATCAAGTGCATTTGTATTTCAAGAGCGTTATAAATCTTTATAAACCAAAATAAAAAAGATAAGCTGATCAATGATATACAAGGATTGAATCTTGTTGTGTATGAGGTAATAGTAGCTTTTCTGTCACCAAGGCCTACAGACAGGAGCTTCACACGAATATTAAGTGAGTTAGAGCTGGGAAAAACAAGCACCAGGAAAAGAGATGCTGCCTTAGAAATAAAGGTTAAACATAAGAAGTAAGCTAAATTATTACGCCAAGAAACACATAGTTCCAGGGTTTGATTCTCATGGCCGACATTCCTGACCCATGGGTCTTTTTTTTCTCGGAGGTTTTCCAGTGTCACAAGACGAATGCTGTATAGGACAATTACGATACATCCCTTGAATTCCTTGTCCCTCCATTTCACCTCACTTCTCATTTCATATCCTGGTTAGCCATTTCAGGGTTCTAAGAGTCGGTGGGAGTTTCGGCGTGCACGGTGGGGAATTTGATCTCTGTAAATTCTCATCATTCAGATCGGGGGAGGCCCCTGGTCTCGAGCCCCCAGGGGATGTGTAAGCCCGCAGGGGGAAGGTGGGCCGATAACATAAGTCGTTACTGGGGGTTTAAATCTTTAGTTGTTAAGAACCCTTCCCTCTGCTATCATCTCTCCTCAGGTTCCACCATTCTTAGTATCTTCTCACCTTAGTCAAACCTCCCGGGAGGTTCCTTTTTAACCCTTAAAAAAAAAAAAAAAAAAAAAAAAAAAAAAAAAAACAACGGACAAATAATGTGATTTATTTTTCCAATTCCTATTTCTCGTTTCCTGCTACGCCTCTAAGATTCCAAATGTTCCAAAAGATGCAGTTATGTACCAATCTGGCTTAAATCTGAAACGGAGCTCCAGTATTGTGGCTAAGGTTTTGACGTTTCGAAATTTGCTTCAAAAAGAAAGACAGGTAAAGAAAGCAGTATTTTGGAATCTTACAGATAATACGAACAGTTAACAGCACTCTGAGTGTTTCTATACTAGTAGGCTCCACAGTCATCATAGCAGCTGAAGACGCCTATAACTGAGAATAATATACAGGAACTGGGACTGTGTTCCTATAAAGATATGTTCGGAAACAAATACTTGTTGAGAACAGTGGAATGTATCTTATATTTACAAGAAGGTTCCGTTAACGTGGATATATTTTAATCAAAATCGCTAGAGCTGTTTTTGAGAAAATAAAATTTTTCGAAAAATGCTCCATATAATGGGTAGTCTGGGGTGGGGAAATTCTCTTGAAAACCTTCATGCCACATTCTTGGAAGATGCTGAACTTTAATTCCAACCGACCCTTTTCGGGCCAAGGTCTGCCACCCAGCCGCTGCGTCCCCCACCTCTGCCCACCACAGGCGTCATAGTGAGGTACAGTACTGGAGGGTCAGCGCCCCAAACCTCGCGGTTACGCGGCCTATACAACCAGGACTGCTACTTTTCAATCAAGTCAGGGACCTAAGCCCGGACCAGCTCTCCCAGAGAGAAACAATCCCCACGCCGGTACCGGGAATCGAACCCGGGACTCTCGCTTGGTAAGCAGCAGCGCTATCACCGCGCTAAGGAGACGACCAAAGTTGTATCATAGTGACGCATATTTCAGGTGTATAAATACGAACAGTTTTATTTGCCTGGTGAGTTGTTTTATGTCTACATTGGCCGGCAACGTCTCGGTGCAAATATTGGAGGCATTTATTAAAAGACGTTATCACCATAATTTGCGTTATTCTTTCTGAACAAAACCCACGCACACCCAGGGAGAGAAATCTCAGTGCTCTATCGGCGGCAAGGGGCTGAATCAAAGGACTTCGGGGCATTATTGGGCGCCGTGAGGTATTGTTGCTTCAAACTGTCTTATCAACTTGTGACCTACAAAACGCTAATTCGGCTTCTGCATATTGCTTCAAAGCTCAATGACAGTGTCCCTTAAATTCTGAATTTGAGGGGTAATTCGAGTGAGAAGGGGGGAGGGAAGGAAGGAGGGAGAGATGGTGTCGTGGATTCTGAAGCATATTAGTCATATCACTGATGTTCAACTTATAATGCAGCACAGATGATGCAGTAATTAAAAACCACGACATCACTCGTCTAATAGTGTTATGGGTGCTGACAAATCAGCTGTATGTATGCAAGTGTACGGTTTTCGAGGAGCGGTAGCTTCTCAGAATTACCGTATATATGTAGATGAGAACACACAAGGTGGACGTGGCTTGGTAGCCAAATAAAAAAAAATAACAACAAATCCAACTTTTCTTTGTCGTTATGCATTCTGATTGCATAGTTTGTTCACCCAAGTATCATATTTCCTGTCCTTTGCACGTCAAACACATCCCACCCCCCTTCCTTTCCTCGACCATTGTCCCAGCTTTTCTTTCCTTTTTAACCTCTACATGCAAGGAGCATACTGTAGAATTAAACCGGAACTTTGAAGGGTGGGTATAGGTATTATCAGGCGCGTTCGAACAGCTTGCTGAAGGAATGAGAAGAGCCGTTAAATTTCCTACTTTATCAACAACAACGCGGCGCCTGTCATGTATTTTTCTGGAGACCACCATAACAAATTTTTACTCCGACGATCTGTAATATTAATTCAAATTTCAAGACAAAACTATATCCTCCCGAATATCTTCGGGAAAGTAGGGTGAGAGACATATAAGTTCCAAGCTATAGGTTATTAATTGTAATTTGATCATCAGATTTTTTCTATTTTTTCTACGTCACTTCAACTAGGCAGTGATATCGCGACGAATCTGTTAGGGGATAGTGCGTGGCAGACAGCCTTAAAGGTCTCATCACTGCCCATACCATCCTGCTTCGTCACGAGTGCACAGAGGTATCAGTGCAGGGTAACTGTGTCTTCGCCTCTGTGACAAGCAGAAAACGTTAGAATGTCATCTGTCGATAAATGGCACAGTATTCACCATTACAGTTGTGGTATTAAATATCGAACCCGGCATTTACCTTAGTGACTGAGGGAAACCACGGGGGAAAAAAAAAGAAAAAAAAAGAAAAAAAAAAAAAACGGCCGCAGACGTTACCACCTGAGCAATCCCGCTCGGTGATTCTCAAGAATTCATTCATACAAACAACATTAAATAAGTGGAAAAATAGAATCAGAGTGAAAATGCAATGCCATAACCGGGATTCACGGATCTTCCAGTGTCCGTCCGTTGCTCATTCAACATTACAATTTGCTAATATTTATTCCGAAGCTGCAAAGTTATTAATCTTCTATGCATATAATAAAACTACGATTGAAGCGTTTTTGTTAAGTGTCAATGGTGGACGAACAATCATTTGTTATGAACTAACGAATACAATGGACACATTTTGTGTGTTTGTGTGTGTGTGTTTTTATAAGAATTTTGAAATAACATATGTACCTTAGACCCCACTTACAAAATATACTCTTTCCAAACTTAATCACTTTACCCAAAACGGTGTACTGTGGCTCGAAATAAAAGGATTCAAATATGATAGTGGACAAAGCATGCACCATGGATAAGTGAATAAGAAGCAGTAATACATTTATGCAAAATTATGACACTTTATATTAAATAAAGTGAAGTGAATGTAGGCAAAACGTAAAAAAGAGGAAACAAAATAAAGAAAAACTAAAGAAGCAGATTATATTCACCCTTATTCAAGGTACCATTCATCAATCATTGAAGAGATATTAGTTTGCAAACTTATTCTAGTTTAGAGTCTACGTGTTAAAGTGTATTGCTGAAAAATACGAATACCCAAGCAACATTTCTATACTTTTGATTCCTTTTATATCTATCATCATCATCTTCATATCTTAGGCCTGTTGAGCCGTTCCGGTTCCCAGTGAACATTTATGGTAGATGACCTCTCCAGCGCTGTTTATGCCTTCCAATTTAACATCTTTTTTGGAAATCTATCTTCGTTTATTTTTGTTACATATTGAAACCAATTGTGTTTATTTGCCTTTATCTCATCATTTAGTCTGAAAATGTTTAATTCGTTCCTCGTTTGGTCTCTTAACGTTACTGCTCCTCTGAGAAACCGCATTTCAGATGTTTCTATTTCTCTCTCCTCCAATTTTGTTAAAGGCCGTGTTTCTGATCCATAAATCAACGTTGGTACTGCGGTTGCTTAGTAAAATTTTAATTTTGTTTCCCTTGTTTTATTTCATAAATATATTTTTTGTACCCTAAATATATAGACATTTTTCTTATTTCTTTTCTATTTCCATGTTATGTCTGTATGTGTTCATACTTCCAGTTCACTTGTTCAATTATTTTTGTTCCAACTACAATATTTGTTCTCTTGTAATTAGGTCCAAAAAAAACATAGATTTTGTTTTCTGACCATATTTTTAAGTTTTATTTTTTTATTATTTTACAAAATTTTTGAGTTGCCTTTTGCAGTTGATCTTCTGAAGAGGCTATAACTTGATTATCAGAAAATAATACACAGTTCATTTTCATTTCGTCTATCGTAAAATTTCCATCAAAAACATTTTGCCATTTTCTTATGGCATTGGCCAAATATCTATTAAAAAGTAATGGTGAGAGTGGGCAACCTTGTCTAACTCCATTGTTAATATCCATAAACATTTCTCCAATACCCTTTCCTTTATCTACCCCTATTCTTGTACTTTGGTAGAAGCTTTTAATTGCCTTGTCTTGGGTACCCTTTTCCTTTTAGAATTTGCCACAATTTACATCGTACCTTTTTATCAAATGCTTTATCATAGTGGATGCAGAGCATGTTTGTTTCTAGATTAACCTCTACTTTATCTCTACTAATTGCTATATCCAAATTAGTGAATCTGGTCAATTTTCTTTAATTTCCCGAAATTCCGTTCCCAACTTATCTCTCTTATAAATAATAAATAATAATCACCTCAGATCTATATTAAAATTTGCTTATGACAAGGGTTGCTTCTCAATATATGAGTTCACCTCAAACTAGCATAAGCATTTGGCTATACCATGAGGAAATGGAGAACCACACTAAATAAATTAACTCATCTGTACCGAGATAAGTTCCCGAACCAAAACATACTCAAAAGCAACGAAAATTAACAAAATTGAAATGAATTTAAAACATAACCAATAAAACTATTACATATTGATACCAAAAAATATTCTAGAATTTATTTTGTGCAAAAGATATGCATTTGTGTGCACCTATAGCAGAATAAAGTAAACTTAATGACAGTGATTATGTAATTATATGTATTTAAATTAGTGTAGAAAAAGAAAAATATTTATTGCAAGTATTTATTAATTTAGTATTTATTAAGCACTTTCTTTAGCTACTTCTAGCTAAACAAATGCCTTTCTTTTATATGTATGCACTCTTAAGGAACGAAACATTTGGTTATGGTGTATTTTCAGCATCACTGGACTGCTGGAGAATATGTGAGTATTTATATCATTAAATAATTTCAAATGCAGCCCTGCTAGTCTCCGTAGCTCATTCGGTAGAGTACCTGTATCCTGAGCGAGGGGTCTCGGTTTCGATTCCTGCCTGGTGGGTGGTCATTTTTCTTTCCATTATTCCTTATTCCCCTCAGCGTCTGAAATTGTGAATGTGGTGTGTGATATAATGTATAAAAGGCCAAAACCCACTGTATACGAGTTAATGCTATTGTCTACGGGCAATATGTTCCAAAGACCAATATGATCACTGAAGTTAAAGGCTGAGGATAAATGCAACAACACAATCTGACGTGTTGGAGTCACATGACCTTCTCTTCTCCAGTACTAACTGTTCTTACATACTTATTCTTCTATCTTCATGTTAGTCGAGATGAATATCTGCAGAAATTATCTTATTATTAAGTTCATTCTAGGTGCAAAGGGAATATGAGAATACAGGCTTTGAACGACAGTCAAATCTTTTAAAGCTTTGAGATTCCGTTCTCTATGCACGGTCAAGGGGATAAAAAAGTGAATGGCGGTAAGCCTTGGCCCGTGAAGGGCTGTTGCACTGGGGGTTATTTTATTATTACTTAACGACCTTCCATTTGAGAAAAGTATAAGTATTGCAAAACTCACATAAATACCAAGAGTAGTTCACTCGACAAAAGAAAGCATTTTGGCAATAATTGTGTGCTTTAACGAGATCTACCTACATTTTTGTATAGTAAGATTTCGTTTACCAGTTATGTCAAAGTCATCAAGAGTAAACAGAATTACGTGGGCTATAGCCAGAATACTTAAAGCTGGTTGCTATATGAAGGCTTTGAAATTTTGTTCTGTTTGCACGACCAAGGGATAAAAAAGTGAATAACGACCTTCCATTTGAGTACATTTTAAGTATTGCAAACCTCGCACAAATAATAAGGAATATCTCCGAAATGGTTCACTCCACAAAAAATCATTTGGACATAAATTGTATGTTTTAATGAGATGTGCCTACATGTCTTGTAATTTTCGAAACATTTCCCATAAAAAGGTTAGTTTAGGGTAAATGAATCTCCTTCAAAGTGTTCGTCACGCTTCCTTGAAGGATATTAAACTTAAATACTAACTTTGGTTTCTAACCGACTTTTTGTTTTTGAGCTATGCTATTTACACACACACACACACACACACACACACACACACACACACACACACACACACACACACACACATGCATGGACCTTTTTCTAAAAATGCTTTTTTGGATAACATAGTTATTTCCGGTGATATCTCGACATCGAAATTTTGGCTCGAGTACAACACTTCGTGGTAGAGAAAGTAAAAATCTAAGATCCTAAGCCATTTATCTCTCTTGTTCCTGTCAAATATTGAGTACTTTGTTCTGTTACGGTATTTTAACAGGCATATTCACGTTTGTGTTGCTTATAGGTTGGTAGTTTTTACCCAGTATAGATTTTCTGTCCAGTTTTGTAACTGCCAGCGATGTCAGGGCAACCGCTTTTGTTTTAACTTCAAAACATTTTGTTGATATCAGCTTTAACACGAACTGAGGTAAAATAAATAAACCAGTTCTGATATTCGTATTCATATTCACAGTGGTGTGCAAACAAAACGAGGATTAAAGTTTAATATATGGTTCTCCCAAAGTCTTAACACTGTCGTTTTGTTCTTATTTTTTTAACCTTAAAAATGCCATACTTCTATTGAATTCACATACACACGCTTTGTCTCTCTTCTCTCTCTCCGTCTCATGTCTTATTGCTCACTTATACTTTCAGGCTATAAGTCAGGAAGTTTGGAGAATAATTCTTCTTAAAGAAAAATTATCTAAAAGAGATTAGAAACAGAAGTGCTGCTCGCGATATCACTGCTTATCGGGAATTGTGTACTGATGTAGTGGCTGGCTGCATTCCTGCCAGGGACCTTCAGCTGGTGAACAAACTGTACATGTTTTAAGGCCCCTTGAATCCAAAACAAAGCATTTAAGAAAAGGTTCGTGTGCCTGTGTGTCTCTGAACAGCATAACTCAAAAACGAAAAGTCGGTTAAAAACCAAAGTTGGTGTTTAAGATTAATATCTTTCAGGGATGCGACACAAAGATTTGGATGAAAATTCCTCCAACCTAAGCTACCCTTCACATTTTTGGAAAAGTTTGATTTTCTTGAAAATGGCTCTAACGTTTAAAACATTTTAGAGCAAATATTTATCTCAACTAACTTGAAGACGCTAGGCCAATAGGACTTTGTAAGAATAGTTAGTACAAGAGTAGAGAAAGTCATGTGAGTACAACACATATGGTATTTTTATATGAATAAATACCCTAGTGAGATCGAAATAGGGCTGTTGAGTATTTTCTACTTTATTAACCGCGCACGAAAATTAATCATTTGCTATTCGAATCCAAACTCGTTTTCCCATCTTTATGTTTGTTAGAGTTCGCGGCAAGAGAAGAGTCCATATGTACACGTCAAGTTTCATGGAGACATCATCATGTTAATCATCATCATTATTCCGAGCATGAGTCTTGTTCCCACGACACGCTGGCTTGGCGACGCATGCGTGCATGCACATGAGAGCGCTTCTCCCACCCTACCTGCCTACCTTCCTTCCTTCCTTTCTTTCTTCCTTATTCCTTACTTTTCTGCCTTTTTCTTTACTTCGTACTTTATTACATTATAACTTTCTCTACTACGTATAGTAAGTAGAGGAAATATATTCGTCCCAAAAATTCGATGTCGAGATTTCACTGGAAAGGTATGTTTTGAGACCCCCTGAATCCAAAAAGGCATTTTTAGAAAAAGGTCCGTGCGCGCGCGCGCCTGTGTCTGTGAATAGCATAACTCAAAAACAAAAAGTTGGTTAAAAACCAAAGTTGGTATTTAAGTTTAATATCTTGAAGGATGCGATACGAAGATTTTGACGAAAATTCCTCCACGCTAAACTATCCTTTATTGGAAAATTTTTCGAATATTTTGTTTTTCTCGAAAATGGCTATAACTATTTTGATTAAAATACCATGCGTTTGAGATATTTTTATGGCAAATGAAACGTTTATTTTGAATTTTCTGGCTATAGCCTATGTAGTTCTGTTTACTTTTGCATAACTGGTAAGCCGTAAGAGATAGATCAAATCTTATTGTAGAAAAAAATTTAGATCTTACTAAACACATAATTTATGTCAAATTTTTGTAGAATGAACAATTTCCGAGATATTCCTTGTTATTTGTGTTACTTTTACAATACTTACACTTTCCACAAAAGGATGATCGTTATTCATTTATTATATTTTAATCGTGCAAAGAGAACTGAATTTCAACGCTTTAAAAGACTATCGCTCAAAGCCTACTTATTTCCATACTTCCCTTGTACCTACAACAAAATGAGCAAATTTCTGAAAATGGTTATCTCGACTAACATGAAGAAGATAGACGAGGAATAAGTCTTTGAAAGAATAGTTGGTACAAGAGTAGAGAAAGCCATGCGAGTGCAACACACCAGAATTTTTTCAGTTTATACCTTTCTTCGTAATTTCCACCACAACTGTATTTGGATCATTCTACCGAAAGCATACACTCATTAATTATATTATGCTATTCATTCATATTGCAGCTAACTGAAATACCCAGTGTTACCCTGGTTTGACAATTTTAACCCTAGAGCTTTTAAACTTCTAGATTGGATATTATAAAGGATATAAAGTAAACAAAATAAATAAATACATATAAACACCGGGAAAACACTATGCAAAAGCACTATACACATATTTGTCTTATTTTCTACATCGTCATGGTAATTTACAGACCAGCTAATTAAAATTTGCGACTTCTTCAGATTGTTTATTTATGGATGCTCTAAGTACTATGATTGTCAGCATCCTATTCCATAATGGGCGTGAAGGACCGCTTATTATTGCTCAGAGGCCTATTTGTCAGGCCTGAGTTTCATTTACGTGTCGTAAATCCTAAACATTGGACTACAGGCTTTATTTCCCTTCCAAAGGAAGCCATGCCAAGGATTTTTAGGCTTGAAAAAAATCATCGCCCTCCGCCGGATTTGAACCGCCGATATCGGGAACCAGAGGCTTATTCCCCCACACCACGGAGGAAGACGAATAAAATTCTTTAAGGGTATAATTTAGAATACATATATTTATACTCACTGGGTATTTTTGTATTTTGCCTTTATGAAGTTGTTTAAATTATTATTGTCAGTTGGTACCTAGGTTGGTATTGGGAATCATTTGCGCGTATTATTTTTTTAATGTGAATTATTATTCGATTGTATTCCTAGATTTACACCTTCTTTTCGCAGTTGACACTAAGATGCGAAAGAAATCATAAATTTAAGTGTAAGTAATTGATTTTCAAAAGTGTTATAAGCTTGTCATACATCCTACGTTGTTAAGATTGCTTGAATAAATTCCTACAAACATGTAATATGAAAAACAGGGGAGAAAAACGTGAGGTTATATTGTGTTTATTCTTCGTGTGGAAAAAGACTCTCTGTGGGCGTTTTCTTCAGGATTGTAAAGCCTGTCCTAACCGCTGCATTTCCCAGTTCAAACCTACGAAAAGCATTTTTCACATTACAAAAGCAAAGAAAAAATGAAATAATACAAATGTGTACATAGTATATCATACACTGTACAATTATGGAATGTTATTTGGGAATATTTCAATCTGCATTTTATTTCAATCTGCATTTTATTTTAATCTGCATTTATAGCATTCTCAAAAGTAGTATAACCTATAAGATAAAATTTGGCAATCGGTATGCTGCATTATATTATTATTTAGGACATGGCCGTGGAACCCGTTAATAGCTTTTTCTATCCGTTAAAGATACAGTAATCTGTGCAAGGCTGCGCTCAGAGAGTACCGATTCCCCATGCTAGATTTATATAATTGGAGGCAATAAGGGATGAATAAGGTTTATCTAGCTAACAGTTGACTAACAATCATTACGTGTCACATATTTTACATAATTATCAACAGAAATAATGTCTAATTCAAAGTAGACACTTTAGAAAATAAATCTCATAGTTTTTTGTTCGACTTTTGTTTTATTCTTTCAGACATACTGCTTTAAAATGATTTGGTTTGCTGGATTTTACTGTAACCTCAGATGAAGTAGTAAATATATTGCATTCGACCCAAAAATATGCTCTCAACGACAAATGCGAATACAATAAATTTAATATCATCACCATTATTGCCATCATAAACTGGAGATTTGGATTTACTAGACCCATTTCGTCACGAATACATTACGAAGTTTAAGAACTTTATTACGAGAACGACTTAACCCCATTTTCGAAGAAAACCGCTTTAGAACATAGCAAATATTACTTATTTTATTTTAGATTATAAACTGATTTTCTGTTATAACAAGAGAAGTTCGAAATCCTGAGTTCCGTTTTCGCAGTTGCCAGTGCTGAGTTGTACCAATGGAAATTAATATTTTAGGTTATTTATTATAAAATTAAATATTTTCGGGTCAAATCTTTGCGCTATAGTATTTAAATTCATATTTTATTTATGAAATAGACCAGGTAAATATCATTCTACAGTGTGACCTTCCCATATAAATTCTCTTGTTCCGCACATTTGCTTGTGACAATGACAATATATGACAATTGCTTTCCCAAGGGCAGCATCATAGTAAGGCACAAAGCAGGGAAGTAGAAATCAGTATCATCATCATTATTAATGATCATTAATAATGATTTTGAGTATTTTAAATACACCTAAATAGTGTAGGTAATACATATATAGGATTATGTATGAATGATACGCTGCTCCCAAAATACACTGAGCTCAAGAATTACCGGCCGTCTTGTGTTCTAAGGTTAAGGGAAACCTGGAAATTATCTTATCCAGATAGCTCACTCAAACCGAGATTGAGCTTTGACGTCTGGTATCTGCGGGGGAAACGTTGTTTGCACACCATGAAGGTGGTCTCTTACATCACAATGTGTCTTATTTTTACAAACCTTTGTTCGGATGCACATTTCAGAGGATTTTCACTACTAAGTATAATACTTCACGAAGCTAATTCTTTTGATACATAATTTACTATAGGTATTTTATTATAATGTTTAGCTTACCATTGAAGAGGTACAATTACGATCGAAGAACAGGAATAATTTATGCCCTTATAGTTATTTTGCTTGTGCCTTTAAGATTACATATTAACTCCTGAAAAAGCCATTTTATTAAAATAACATGTATGTACAGTGCACACACTGAGAGGGGAGAGTGAGTGGGAAAAGAGGGGAAGGAGAGATATTAAGAAAGTGGGACAGGAGAAATATTAAGTGCGGGAGGAGAGAGTGAAAGGGAGGGAGGTAAGGAGGGAGGGAGAAGCCTCACAGCTAAAAGAATTACGAATTTAAAGAACAGCTCATAAGAAGTCCCGAAAAAAAACCTCACACAGCCTGAAATATCTCTCAAACACCAACATTGGCTAAACAAATGGATAGTACATGCAAACTCCAGTAAGTTTATCATTCTTATTTTCTTTATATCATGAACCATGCCCTAATGTTTACCTAAATCATGTGCCAATACTTTTAACAACTGTAAACACCTTGGATTGCGCATTATAACAAGAAGAAAGGAAGAAAAATTAAAATTCCAGCAGTTATATTGTTTGCTGGAATTATCTGTCTCTCTACAACAAAATACAAGGCCATCATTAGACCTGTATGGACTTAATGGGAAACTGCCAGTAACTCTAATATTAACATCCTAAGAACTCTTTGCTGTTAAATTAAGAACAGGCTAAATTGATGCATACATATTTAATCAAAGCTTAGAAAACGAAACATATGGTAATATCCACTTCATTATATCGAAGTTATTTCAGTCGTAGCTATTATGTGTTTAAAGTGTTATTTTAGTTTAGAAGTCCATCTGAAGTGTATCACTTTAGACCAGTATCATTTATCCGATTGTGATGAAACTTTGGTAAATTGTAGTGCAAGTTCTTGGGAAGATTTCCTGTTAGTTAAACTGTATTGCAATAAGCAGAACGAGAGTAGTTTCAGCAAATTAGATATAAACACTGGTTGACCGATCACAACAAAAATTAACACATGAAGTGTTTCTCATGGAGGAGGTTTTCATAGTGTTGTATAAATGTGTGTAATATATGCTGCACGGAACTAAGTATAAATTCAAAGATAAGCCGCAAAGAAAGCCCAAGTTGTCTTTCCTGTGTTTGCAACTTCCCTACCTTGTTATGCAAAATTCCGCTCTGTCATGAGCGAATTAGTTTGCAAGTTTTCTCAAGTCGACTCGAGCAGATGCAACGCAGATGGACGCTCCCTGCCTCTGGCAATCATTCCTTCCAAAGGACATAAAAAGTAATTAATGCACGGACAGAGAGTGCTGTTGGGCAAAACTGGTTGCCTCTTTACAATTACACTTCAACACGGCCATGATAAAACCCTTTCCTAATGGCGTGCCTAGTCTGTTAATGTGTTTTCATTACCGGTTCCTGCCAAAGAGCGGTCAAAATTGCTATGGGAGTCCTTGATTTTTCTATCGCGCATAAAGAGGGACACATTTGCATATTCGGGAGCTAAGACAAACTGTGCAAGGAGACCAGAACAAAACTGACCGCTGGAGAACTGGTTCCGTAAGGAAAAGTGTGAAGAACATTGTGTGCGCAACTTCTTTTGTCTAAAATCATTTTATGTCCCGTTGTCCTCATTTGCATTTCGTCCAGCTCTGGTTCTCAGGACACCTTCTTGTCCCTTAGGTCAGCTAGAATACACCGTGTCCAAGTATTGTTTGAATAAGCCAGGAAGTGTTCACAGACACCGTGATTGTTAAAACTGAGAGTTCGTTATACGTCATTAAGTTCTTTGATGAGAAGAGCCAAGCTCCCATGCATTAAAACCACGTTATCACAGAAGTCTTTGACGGAAGTTACTTTGAACTACACTTCAACCAAAAGAACTCGAAGCTACGCTCCCTTTATTTCCGACGTTGTATCTTTATATTACCTCCCCCTTTCTTTATTTTCTCTTCCTCTCTTTCCGTTTGTATGCAATACACACGTGTAAATTTTTGTAACTGATCAACCACAGGAATAATTATAAGAAAAATCTGATATACTGCACTCACATGGCATTCTCTACTCTTGTACCAGCCATTCTTACAAACTCTTACTCCTCTACCTTCATGTTAGTCGAGATAAACATTAATCTTATTGCTAATTTTCTTAGGTACAAAGGGAATATGGGAATACAGCAGCCTTTGAGCGATAGTCAAATCTTTTAAAGCTGGTCGCCATATGAAAGCTTTGAAATTTCGTTCTCTTTGCACGACAAAGGCATAAAAAAGTGAATAACGACCTTCCATTTGAGAAAAGTGTAAGTATTTCAAAACTCACACAGGAATAGTTCGGAAATGGTTCACTCCATAAAAAAGTCACTTGGAAATAAACTTGTTTTAACGAGATCTACATTTTTTGTACGGTAAGATTTTGTCTATCTCTTACGGTTTACCATTTATGCAAAAGTCATCCAGAGTAAAAAGGACTACGTGGACTATAGTCAGAATAATCAAAATACACATTTAATTTGCCGTAAAAATATCTTAAACATGTGGCATTTTAACCAAAATCTTTAGAGCCATATTAGAGAAAATGAAAATTTTCCATGTAAAGGATAGTTTACGGTGGAGGAATATTCTTCAAAATCTTTGTGTCCCATCCTTGAAAGATATTAAACTTAAATACCAACTTTGGTTTTTAACCGACTTACTGTTTTTGACTATACTGCTCACAAACAAACAAGCACACACACACACACACACGCACACATACACAACCTTTCTCTAAAAATGCTCCTTTTTTGGAGTCAGTGGTCTCAAAACATATATTTCCGATGAAATCTCGACATCGAATTTTTGGGTCGAACTGTTCATAGTAGAAGAAAGCAAACAGTTATTTACCTACTTATTTAGCAATTAGACGACCACAAAAAATGATGGCTTCAACAAATATGAGACCAGGACAGGCAAACGTATAAACAGTGAAGGAGGAAGTTATTTATCCTACAAATAAAATTTTCGAGAACCTTGTACCGATAAGCGTTTCTTATGTAATAGGTTTTAAAATAACGTGAAATTGCACTCATGACTTTCTCTACTCTTGTACAAACTAGTTTTATTGTTTATTTCAATTAATCGAGGTAAACATTTGTAGAAATGATTTTTTTGTAAATGTACTTGCAGGTACAATGGGCATGGGGATAGGAATCGACAGAGGAAGGGGATGCCTAGCATACTTCAACCTTCGACTTTCCACGCAGAGGAGAAACAAAGACGTGCGTAAGTTCCTAACAAGTGCTGAGGTCTCTTTATCCCGGCACCAGGCTCCGTCAAGTAGCCTCTCACTCTGGATCCTCTCATAAGAGGATAGTGACCACCTAGCGCCGAGAACAGCGGTTACATTGCGCAAGCATCCGCGCCATTTGTCTAGCACTGCCACACACCATGGGCCTAAAGCCACCTGAAGCATGATAAGGGTATGGGATGAAGGGAAATGAAATAGTGGTATGAAAGAAAACACCGCAGCATTCGCTTAGGTGAAAAACGAAAACCACGAATAACTCAAGTCAGAGTGCAAGGTCAACGGATCGAACCCGTGATCTCCCCAATTCGAGCTGCACACGATACTGCGGCACTCGCTCGGTATAGGAATAAGCAAATACAGAAGGCTTAAGCAATAGTCAATTTCTTTAAGAGATGTGACGGCTTTGAAAATCTATTCTCTTCCCATGACCAGGAGGGGAGGAGAAGCATTTACCACCTGCAATTTGAGAAGACTACAAGTATTTGAAAATTCACACCAGTAAGCAAGAATATCTCGGAAATGATTAACTCCACACAATAAAGCGTGTGAATTTGTTGCATTAGCGGATTCTGTGTAGTATTTTGTTTATCTCTTAAGATTAACCAGTTATCTAAAAGTCACTCAGAATGAATCTTCAGAGCCTATTTTCAGAAAACTCAAGACATGTGTATATTTCATTAGTATGAAAATATCTTAAAACATGTGGCATAATATAAATCGTTAGAGCGATTACACAGATCATTCAGAAAATAGACACCATGTCCCTGAACGAAGGAAGTAGAAATAGGAATTAATACCTCAGCTGACAACTAAGAACTCCGAGTATATGAAGTTTTTGGCACTGAAAGGTTTTAAGACCGCAACTTTCTTTTTTCCTTTACTTGCTTGATTTACCTGACTTTACAATTAATGTTTAAATGTCTTGTTAAGTCTTGTTGGAATACAAAATGTATTCCTATTATTTTGCTCCGCCGTGATGAACGAATGAAACGAGTAAAATTATACTCAATCGTATATAACGCCTGAGCGACTGAGGCTATGCCTTGAGCGACCTTCATTTTTTTACTTATTGAACATAAGCAAGGCCATGAGCAGGCTGCGCACTCTGAACAGCACTGTAGACCTCATAGTACCTCGGTATTTGTTCTCACAGGATAAGCGAAATCTCGAAAGAAAAGCCTTATCTGGGTAAATCACCCTAACCGACATTGGAACTGGATCCCTCTTGTATGCACTGCTACCACCAAAGCTATGTGTCAGTTTTATATTTATTTCACATCAATATTGCTTCCGAGAGAGGAATCGAATCAGTTTTCGAGACCTCATCTCTTCCATCACTGAAATTCCTACAAATGCTTCTGTTTCCACCTCCTGTTCTGAGGCATTATGCGTTTCAGATGCAGGTCAAAGTATCAGAAAAATATCTCCCAATTAGGAATGGCAGAGTGGTCATTTCTGTGCCGGCGAATATTGCCCATTATCGCCGCGCTCGTGAGGTTAACTTGGAGTATATCTTTACTTCCTTCAGCTAAGAGCTGCTCGCTGTATATCTATGCTCGTTGTATATCTTTACATAATTATTTCTGAACTTCCTAATAACCATTTTCTTGCAATGAGAGCAGCAAAAGGAAACATGGCAATAGTCCATTCGAGAGCAATATCTGTGAAGACATACAACGACAATGCAGTGAAACTAAAATACTCCTATTATTTCAAATATAGGAATGTCGGTTGCGATGCAAAGGATTGCTAGATCTACGTTGTATTTCCTTCTCTCTGTGAATTCTTTTTCGTCTTCTTCTACAAGGCTTAGGGTAAACAGCCCGTTCCGACGAAGTCATCTGTGGAGTCCATCTTTTACAGAGTCGACCAACATCTCTTATTCCTCTCGGGTTGTATTGGAAGGCTCCTGTTGGTATTTTAATTTTACACAGACACACACGCACAGACACACTCACACACACACACACACACACATACACACACACATACACACACGTACATTTTTATAAATAATTCTCTTATTTGCTCATTTCGTACTCTATCTGCTCGTATACCATCATTTCACATTCCACAAGACTAACATCTCTGCTGCTTGTTTTCTTTGATTTCATTATCGTTTTCACTTCCACACAACAAAGAGGGAACAGCCAGTCTTAAACTTTAAGTTTTGTATGTTTTGCTGTTTTCCGACCTCAAGTTCTTTTTAACGGTGCTACATATTGCTTGGAATTTGGATATTTTGTTTTCTAATCTTTGTCTTCATTTGTCGTCATATTTCTGTCTTCTTTCTTTTAGTCCTTTTAATAGTCCCATACATTGTCTGGAATTTAAATAATTTGTTTTCTATGCCTTTGTATTCGTCATATGTAATATGACAACCCAAGTATTTAAAATGTGTTGTTGCACTATTTTAGCCTCCAATGCCTAGTATTTTTCTTCTAATTCCATATTATGCCACTGTTGTTTGCTTATTCATATTTTACAATTACCTATACGCGCGCGCGCGCACACACATATACCATTTGGAACTTATGAGCTAGCATTTGGAGATTTCTTCTGATTTTGCCACACTGAATCACTACATTTGTTGTATTTCCTCCTCTCTGTTAAATAAATATGGCTGCTCATCCCAGACGAAACATTTCTTAAAATCTAACCTACCCATCTAACCCCTACAAGCTCAGGCATTTTAGATTACTCACTCCACTGTTTTATACTGCTGGTAGCATCGTTACTTAGTTTCTGGTCTATGTTCGAACAATGGACTTTCTAATATCTATGATCTGGATTGCACCTGCTTTAACAAACTAAAGAATTCATTTAAACTACTAAAACAATATCAAAATTTGAATGTAATCACAGCTTAACTTATGTAAGATTTCATTTCTGGGTGTAATTTTAGGCTTGACTTTGGAGGGAGGAAGTGAAAACAATTGAAATAAAGCATGAATAATTTACAATTACTATTTTTATAAAAGTCTAAAAATTGTTTATGGTGCACACATAAACAGCATAAATTCGGCTTATGTCAGTGGTGCAACAAATTATATTTATTATTATTATTATTATTATTATTATTATTATTATTATTATTATTATTATTATTATTATTATTATTATTATTATTATTATTATTATTATTATTATTATTATTATTATTATTATTATTATTATTATTATTATTATTATTATTATTATTATTATTATTATTATTATTATTATTATTCCTCTGTTCTATAATACACTAAGCGTTTAATTATAGTCATCTATTCCGATTTGAGATTTTCTCACCATCCTTGATAAATAAATTAAAACCTCTTATACCTCAAAATATCTCGTTTTACTGACACATGTACCCGAGCAGAAGAGACATTTCGATGAAGTTACTACTGAAGGAAAGGAACTGATCCAATCATGATGCACCATACCAGTGATGAGGTTTCTAAAAGTAATAGCAAATTGGAAGAGCTCTTGTAAACACCGCCTTTATGTTGAACTTCGTCTGTCGACAATCTATACGATTCCTGGGAATCATCTTGTGCCTAGGGTCAGATGCCTGTCGGGGAGCACAGGAACCTATGGACCGGGCAGAGTGAAGACCTGGAAGTGGGTGGTCAGCCAAGCACCAGTCGCTAGGTCATTCTCTTGTTTAATCAGTGTCGCCAACTGTATTCGCAAAAATCGCTTAAAAACAATTTTATTTCATATTACAGTTGATTAACAATCAAAACTCAAAATGGAGGGCAATTCAAAACGGTTTGGTGATGCATCAAATGATGAAATTGAAACAATTCAAAATTCTATATAAAGCAATACAATAAAAATAGAACGACGATATTGAATCAATTAAATGATTTTGCAATGTTCTTTTAACAATTAATGTATTTTCCTAGAAAAAAGGTTATTTTTTAATGTTAAAAATAAAGTGAGATGTGTTTGAGATTACAAACTGGTTTTCTGTTATAACAAGAGAAAATCGAAATACGTGCAATTTCTGGATTTCCTTTTCTTCAATTGGCGGTACTAAGCAAGTCGAACAGCAGTATCGTAATAACTTATTTTAGGTCTTTTTTATAGAATTTAACATTTTCTGGTGAAATCCTTGGGATATAGTATTTAAATTCGTATTTTATTTACGAAATAATCATATCATTCCACAGTATGAACTTCCAGGTCTAATGTCTTATATTATTACTTCTAAAATCTTCATGTTAGCTATATCTACGCAACATGCTGAATCTAGATACTTAAAGTTTGGTATTTATCAGATATTTCTTTAAGGCTTTGTTCTCTCTCTCTCTCTCTCTCACACACACACACACACACACACACACACACACAAAGACACGGATCTATTTACTTTTTCTACTGGTATTCCACCCAAAAATTCAATGTGGAGATTTCATCGGAAATATATGTTTGACGCCCCCTGAATTAAAAAAAAAAAGCATTTCTAGAAAAAGGGCCGCGCGTGTGTCTGTGTTTCTGTCAGTCTGTCTGTCTGCCTGCCTGTCTGTCAGTCTGTGGACAGCACAACCCAAAAAAACGAAAAGTCGGTTAAAAACCAAAGTTGGTATTTAAGTTCAATGCCTTTCAAGGATGCGACACAAAGATTTTGAAGAAAACAGCTCCACCATAAAGTACCCTTTACGTGAAAAATGTTTCGAAAATTTTGTTTTTCTTGAAAATAGCTCTGACGATTTTGATTAAAATGTCATATGTTTAAGATATTTTTATGACAAATGAAATGTATACTTTGAATTTTCTGGCCATAGCCTACGTAGTCCTGTTTACTCTGGATGACTTCTGAGTAACTCGTAAACCGTAAGAGATAGAGAAAATCTTACCATACAAAAAACGTAGATCTCGCTAAAACAAACAATTTATATCCGAATAAATTTTTTTGTAGAGTGCACCGTTTCAGAGATATTCCTTGTTATTTGTGTCAGTTTCGGAAAACAAAACTGTCGTGAAATGGAACATCATCGTTCATTTTTTGTATGTTAAGCATGCAAAGAGAACTGGATCTCAAAGCTTTAAAAGATTTGACTATCGCTCAAAGCATACTGTATTGTAATATTCCCCTTGCACCTACAAGGAAATAAGCAATAAGATAGTTTCTGCAAACGTTTATGTCAACTAACACGAAGACGATATAGGAATAAGAGTTTCAAAATATATATTTCCGGTAAAATCTTCATACGGGAATTTTTGGAGGAATAAAATACTTCCTCTGCCTGCGATATCGTAGTTTGTTACTCTGGTAAACACATAGGGCTCATCCTAACGTATGTAACGGCGACTAACGTCTCTAAAGGTCGTATACAAAACAAAAGATCAAAACCCACAAAAAATTAATGACGCAATATCTGCTTATCCTTTGCAGACAAGTTCAACTACCTATTCTTGCGAACGACTTTGAGAAAAACAGGTTTCTTTGTACAGTAATGTAAAGAGGACTGGGGTTCCTACCCCTTCGGTCTAAGGACTTAAGTAATTTTTATTACCGGTAGCTATAGTTACGGGAGAAACTGGTTTCAACGAACAGGAATCTTGTTCTTAAAGAGCATTGCCAATGAAAACGCAATAAAGTGCAAAAAAATTGCAAGCCCTCTGAGCTTTTATGAAAACGGCTAGTTGTAAGAGTCCATAAGCCATAACTGGTTACTACGTCATGTGTGCTTACATTCTTATTCAGTGAAGAAAAAAATATTCATTACTACTAGTTTATTACCACTTGTAGTTATTCTATTATTTGTCGTAAACACCCTAGTGTCCTTCATTACACTCATATATCTCTTTCTCAGAATCATATTCAATGCTTTTTATTATCTAGAAGTATTAGAAAGACTTCTAAATTTCTCTCCTTTTCTGATATTTTCATGACAGCGAATAACGAACACCAACAATAGTATTATGTTGGCTATTTAGCTTATATGATGTCATCAGAAATGCAATGCAATGAAATGAAAGAAAATGTTGAATTTTGACTGATCACGTTATTGTCACAAGATAATTATTTCTCTGTGTCGAAATAATTACACAGGTCTACGAATTGAACTCTCTGAGAGATGTTTTACATTTGAAAAGTGATTCTGAATATTTCGGTGCTGCTGATTTCCAAAATGGCTTCCGTTTTTATGCATTATATCAGGATGTTTTACAAATTCACGCAAGTTTGTTCAAGAAATGCGCCTAACTTAAGCTTCGCAGTGTTACAAATACATTTGTGAGGTTCGTATTACTGAGTGCCACATTTTAGCTCAGTTTATATGCGCGACACCAACAACTTTTTGTTTTAAGAAAATGTCAGTTCTTTGGATTGAACTATAAGCCGCAGGTATGCAGACCACAGAGATGCGCGGAAGTCCCTAATGCTTTCAGGCTCGAAAACTGTCTCCCACTGAAGCTGCGTAGAAGGAGAAGAACGAATCGTCGCCTAAGTAGCATGCCCGGCACCGCAATGCACCACAAAACCTAGAATAACACCTGAAAGATAAGAAGAGGGACTGAAAAGAAAATGATGGAAAGAAAACTATGACAGATGAGAGACCATTTCAGAATTCACCTACCGATCAGGGAAAATTAGGAAAAACCCGAGATCTGAATGGGCTGTCGACGAGAATAGAAACGGAGATCTTCCGAATTCGAACCTCGGAGCCATCTCAGTTGGTGGCATCTACCTTAGGCCGAAAATTATTGTATTCCAACAAAAATTCGATTTAGAAATTTCAAAGGAAATACACGTTTTGCAGCCCACTGAATCCAAAAATGCATTATTAGAAAAAAGTGACGGGTTGTGTGTGTGTGTGTGTGTGTGTGTGTGTGTGTGTGTGTGTGTGTGTGTGTGTGTGTGTGTGTGTGTGTGTGTATGTGTGTGTGTGTGTGTGTGAGAGAGAGAGAGAGAGAGAGAGAGAGAGAGAGAGAGAGAGAGAAGAGCTGAACTCCAACGTCATATAAATGTCCAATTTCATGTGTTAAGTCAGGAATTATTTTCCCCGCTCTAAACAATTCTGATTGTAGAAACAGTTTCATGTTAAGATTCAGAAACAGTTTAATTCTTCAAACTCAACAGTGAGCAACTCGCTTCAAGTAGATCATTATTAGCCTCCATTAAAATAAATTAATAGTATTTTTTTAAACAAGCTTTTATTTAAATGCTCTAAAAAGAGGAAAATAAACTTTAATTAAAATCAAATGCAACAGTTTATTGCATTATACAATTTATGTTATAAAGGCTTGTCACGAGATTTACCTATTTTATAAAAAATTTTGTATTTTTTTCTTGGAATTACTTATATCAAGATCAAGTTAAATATTGTATTCTTGTTTACCTATACAAGTAAATCTCGCAATAAGCTTTTATATCACACAAATTGTGCAACGTAATAAATTGATGGATTCGATTTAATTTGAAGTTTATTTTCTTCTTTTTAGAGCATTTAAATAAAAGCTTGTTTTTTTTTTTTTCATTTTTTATATTAATTTATTTGTATTTTATTCGCATTCTTCTCAGCAAACCCTTTCCCACCTATATCGTGGGAGTGCATAAAAATAACTGGACCGCCATTTTGAACGGTCCGCCAGATTGTATTTAGAATGACATCGCATAGCTAACCATGCATTGAGGACAACTGCTTTAAAAGTCAGTTGCAAGATTGGAGCCGAGTAAACAAATATTGCAAACTAAATAAAAACTTGTAACTATCAGTCAGCTTAATTAGTGTTTATCATCACATCCGCCCACGCTTACTCGGAATAAAGATCTCACACTTCACCACAGGAGTAGCACATTCAACGAAAACTGAGATTGGAGACGGCGTTAAAAGTCAGAAAAATAAATGCTTTTATTGTTTTCTTTCATATGGTTAACACAGGAAACATTTATTCTGCCAATATTTCAACGGAAATACACGTTTAGAGGTCATCTCAATCTAAAATGGTGTGTGTGTGTGTTTGTCAACACATAACTCAAAAATGAAATGTTGGTTAAATAGGAAACTTGGTACTTCAGTTCACCCTCTTGTTACAACAGTAACGCATTTTTGTGAAAATAATTTGTAGAAGATATAAAAAATTAAAATAAACTGGCAGGTAAAGTTATATAAATGTAACATTGTGGTGCTGGCCATCAAAAACCCTAAAAATTAAGCTTCCTCACACCACTTAGCGGCCGCGCGCTTCGAAGAAACTTGGTGTTACCTACCTCACACCACTGATTGTAAACACGACAATGAAACGGTCGGACCAAGGGCATAATGAGCGGAGCAGAACGAAGAGTTTCTAGGCTGCTCACGAAACTTTCGAAAATGCCGGCTTGTTTATAAAAAGTTCGAGAAAATATGGATTTCGAGAAAAATCTGTGCTGCGTCATCTCGCCATATAAGCGACTTGAGACGTGAGTGTGTAGGTATTTTAGAGGATTTCAAACCAGGGTACCCTGTATGTCTTAAAAGTCTTTTTCAATTCATTTTAGGTTTTGTATGAATACGTAAGAGGGTGACAATGGATGCTTAGCAGGTTGCATAAATTAGAAAACCCTGATTCACTTGGTAATACTATTCACATTATCTGGTCAGAAATAAAGACATTACAGTATCAGGGAATGCCTGATATCATCGTTGTCAGAAAAAACAAAATATTCAAATATCCTAACATGGAGTCTAAAAGGTGCTCTAGACATTCCATGTCCAGCATAAGATCGTTCATTTGGAAAACTTAATGCAGTTAGGGCGCTCCAGAATCCACTCCCTTCACTTGTTAAATATTGGTCTTCTCATTTTGTTTCTCTTGTTAACGCCCATTAGCATACGCCTTCGCTCTTCCACACCTATAAGCCCTAGCACGATATGTGTTAGATCAGAAACGTTCACACAAATTACACAATTACCAGAACTGGAGTCCCCACCCGGTCCGCAACTGCAGTCGTAAACCATGCCTCACAACATTCTTTCCTGCCTGTTAGGCGTTTCTTTCAATCGATCCCTAACTTTCAATTTTCTTGCTTGATGATGTCAACGTTAGGCATTCATTGTTGGTATTTTGTCACTTAAGCTAGAAATATATGCACTGTTCGTATCCTCAAAACGTTACTGAATTATCAATTCATAGCCGTTCAGGCATAGTAATAGCATATTACAGGTTGGATGCAAGAAAATGTGTTCACACACATACCCACATACAAACAAATCAGATATCTGATGTGACTCTAACGATTCTTATTTACGTATTTATATAACTATTTTATAAATAAGTCATGAAAAGCCAATTTTTATTTGACTGCGACCCACTTGCAGGAAATAGTGTATTTCAACCAAAAAAAATCTGATGTGTTGCACTCACATGACTTTCTCTACTCTTGTACAATTCTTACAAACTCTTATTCCTATATCTTCGTGTTAGTTGACATAAAAATTTGCAGAAATCATTTTATTGCTTATTTCCTTGTAGGTACAAGGGAAATATGGGAATACAGTAGATTTTAGGTGATAATCACATCTTTTAAAGCTTTCAAATTCCGTTCTCCTTGCACGGTTAACATATAAATAATTGAATAACGATGTTTCATTTGACAGAAGTATAAGTTCTCCAAAACTCACACAAATAACAAGGCATATCTCCGAAATGGTTCACTCTGAAAAAAAAAGTAATAAATTGTGTATTTTAACAAAATCTACATTTTTTGGATAGTAAGTTTTGGTCTATCTTTTAGGTACGCAAAAGTCATCCAGAGTAAATACGACTACAGGTGCTATAGCCAGAAAATTCAAGATATACATTTAATTTATCATAAAAGTATCTCAAACATACGGCATTTTAATTAAAATCGTTAGAGCCATTCTCAAGAAAATCAAAATTATCGAAAAATTTTCCATGTAAAGGGTAGTTTAGGTAGTTTAAAATTTTCGTGTCACATCCTTGAAAGACAAACTTAAATACCAACTTTGGTTTTTAACCGAATTTTCGTTTTTGAGTTATGCTGTCCACAGACTGACACATGCGGACCTTTTTCTAAAAATGCTTTGTTTTCTGCATTCAGGGGGTCTCAAAACATTTATTTATTTCCGGTGAAATCTCGACATCGAATTTTTGGGTGGAATACAACACTTCCTTCTACTTACAGTAGAGAAAGAAAATATTGATGGTGAAGATAATGAAATAACCCAACTTTCTTTGAACCTTTACGAAGATGAAAATAAGCTCAACTACTTAGTCCCATAATGCACCGCCAGTGATTCAACCGCTTGCCTCTTACCAAGGAGGCTCAGATTCGATTCCAGAGAACAGCATGTGGGTTTGTGGTGGACAAAGCGGGTTTTCTGGTTTCCGCTGTCTTTCAATCCACCAAGTGCTCCAGCATCACCTTTCCTTTGTTCAATTTCATCTACATCACATATATCTTCTTTCTCACTTTCCTACCAGGTTATGGGTTGACGCCCTGTTCCTGGTTCTCTGCGAAGACAACATTCATCGGTCGGAAGAGACGCGGGGCGCTAAGAACGTCCACTCTCCAATACTGCACCCGCTCATGTCGCCCGTTGTGGACAGAGGTGCTCAACGCGGCAGTCGGACTGAAGTGCAAAGAGAGGAAACTTAGCTCCCATATGGACAAAAACTTACTCATGGACAATAACTTGCTGATGAAGAACGTAGAGCCATTTAAAACACAGTCCAATGAGGAAATGAGGAACTGGAAAGTCGTGATAGAAGAGTAAGCACCCCGGCATTCACCTACCAACCCGGGTGGGTGAGTGAGGGTGAGTATTGTTTAAGGGCCCGTTGACAGCTAGGTCATTAGGACCCTTTACCAACCCGAGAAAACCATGAAAAACACATGGTCAGAATGACGGTCGCCAGGAATCGAACCCGGGACCTCAAAAAATTAGATGCACATAATACCGCAGAGCCATCTTGCTCGTTGAGAGCACTATTGGTATATAATGTTTTGGAGACGGACTACAATTCATGTCTAGTGTCTTCCTCCGCGATTTAAAGGTAAGGTGCTAGCCTCTGAAACCGGAGTTTAAGTTACAGTCGCATTTTGCTACTCGGGGTCGAAGAATGCGACGAACTTTAAAACGGCATTAGTAAAAATGCGACGTCACAGAAATAAGCAATAGAAGCATAAACCAACAATGTCATAGAAATAAGCGATAGAGGCCATAAACGTAACGTCATAGAAACAACGATATGCCGCTTTCCTCCGAGCTAGTGGAGTTCGTTTCTGATCTGGTCTGCGTGGTTCACTTATTCTTATCATGTATACCCTGTGCATGTGTGTGCTTATTGAGAAGTGATGAATAAATTTGTTTAAGGATGTAATGGAAGTGCTGTAGTGTAGATATGAATGGAATGTACTGATCTATATGTGTAAAAATTAATTTAAAAAAAGACCATTGAAGTTTAATTTAGCAGGTTACTGTTAGCTACAACACAATACACACATATTTCAGTTTGAAAACCACTCTTTAATAATAAAATTTATAAGGCTCTGTACTTTAAAATGTTTTTCTATTTCTGAACTGTTGATCTATGTACATAAAAATAAATGTATCTTATGGGGTGCTGTATCTTTCATCCGAATGCGATGAAAATTAGCAAATTTAATTATTTTTTTTCATATATATTTTATTCTATCAATTTTACTATGCAACGTATTACATTCACATGGTTTCCTCTATTTGGTTTTCTCTTACCTAACATATTCACATGTCCTTGTCTATTTGCCCTTCAAAAACAATGCATAAAATTTGCTAAGACTGAAATAGGAATGCAACGTATTACATTCATAATGTTTTCTCTACTCACTTTTCTTTTACGAAACAACAGTGCTTTCTCTACCACACTTCTGCATACAATTCATGTAAGTAGAGGTATAGCATTCACACGGTTTTCTCCACTCGCTTTTCTTCCTTTGTTAACAGTGTCTTCTCGTTTTTATTTATTTAGTTTATTTTTGATTCCTTATAGTATCCTAACAGTTTTAACTAAATATTTGTTTGTGTTAAGCAGTATTTTTTAAATATCTCCAAAAGAAACACAAGGTCATTGGGCAAGTAGGTGCGAGTTGTGGAGATAACTCGTCAAATCACGGGCAACGCTGGGTATTCTGCCAGTCTAAGCATAAAAATGAGCTAGTAGTGTAAGAAACACAAAGGTAGGCGTGTTTAGCAGGTTGCGTGCATAAACATAACTAATTTCGTATTATATTGTCTATGTGTTGTTCATACTATTCCGGCGAAGTCGGGGACGAGGTAGCCTGCTGTGGTAAACTCTGTCCGTGACGTGACGTGAAAAGGTCAACTCCAAAGATCAGTTCTATACCGTTCCCTCACATCCGCAATACGTTATAATCACGGCAATTATTTCGTTAAGCCATGCTTGAATTTGTAATTACTGTACAAGTTGCCAGTATGTATACCTACAGCCTACGTGTATACAGCACGCACAAACCATTAAGTGCCGACAATGAAAGCAGGACCGTGGTCCCTTACATTTGCGACCAGCGGAAGTGCGTTAAACATGGTTTTTATGTGAATGTTAATTGTCCGACTGAAGGCAGGAGCTCTGCCGAACAAAGGAACAACATTGCGCGAATTGCGCAATGTTTGGTCGCTATCGTCCTGACAAAGGAGAATACAGGACGGATGGCCTGGTCGATGAAACAAGCTGTTTTATTGCAGCAAGTAGAAAGAGGAACAAAAGAAACGAAATGATAATGAAACAACAAAAGAGCAACTAATAAGTAGAACGAACAGGGACAACACGATACAGTAACAATAAAAGAGAAAAATGGTCTTGAAGAAAAATCTCACCTTTTAACAGAGCTTCCTGGTGAAAAGTTAAAATGATTAATGCCCACAAATGCTGCTAGAGGTTAAACAAATAACTGTTTTATCTTTATAATTTAAAATTTAATTTGTAATCTGTGAAATTATTCATAAAAAAAGCATAAATACCTGCAAGATTTTCCTTGTAGAGCACTCTAACTTAAAGCTGAAATAATCGGCCTTGGCCGTGGTTTGAAAATTAGTCCCTAAAAGTTTCGGACTCAGGTAGCACTTGTCCAATAGACTTGTGCTACAGCGTCCAAACCGTGCATTTCCGGACCGGGGCTCCTATTTGAAAATCGATCAGTTTGCAATCCCGCACAACACACCAAGCGTTGTCGGTGTTTTCTGGGATACTCTGTGTATATATTAGGCAAGGCAAATGGGATTTATTTTTTCAAAAATAAAAATGTAACGGTTCACGACTTGTTTCATATTTAAATACTACAGACTATGACAGAAATGTTAACAGGTGCTTCACAGTGGCTACAGATTTGAAAAAAGATGTACATAGTCTTCGGATTTTGACGTCAGAAAACGGGAATTTGTGAAAGATCGAGAAATTAAGTACTATTTTGTATGTGTGTGTGTGTGTGCGCGCGCGTGTGTGTGTGCGTGCGTGTCTGTGTGTGAGTATATGAACACCATGACATGCTACATGAAGAATTTTCAGGCAAATAACCCACCCAAACTATCCTTTACATGAAAGAGTTTTCGAAATGTTAGATTTTTTTCCAGGACTGCTCTAAAGATTTTCATTAAGATGACATATATTAAAGATATTAAAATGATAAAAAAATTTATATCCTGACTTTTTCGAAAATAGCTTATGAGGTTTTCTTCGTTCGGAAGTAGTTTGTATAACTGGGAAATATTAAGCTATAGCTGAAAATGCACGACACAAAACACGTCATCTTTAATGCGTTAACAATTTATTCCAAGTATCGTTTTTATGCAACAAGTCATTTCCGAGATATGCGTTACAAATGGTTCAAATTGTTATATACTTCATCATTCTTTCGAAGTCCTTTTTGATATTCATTTGTACCTCGTGATTATATGGAAATGCTATGGACTTTTAAAGCTAACATATTGGATCCAGTTCTTAAACATCTGACCATCGCTGTTCTCTTTATAAATGGTGTTTCAGTATATGTGTGCGTGCGTGCGCGTGTGCCAAATAAACTTCAAAACGCAGTAAAATCCTTTCCTAGCCAACTGCTGCTTGCGTTTACAGTTGTTAGTGATATTATTGAAAGTATGATCGTACTTGCTTTGTTTAACGCGGTAATGTAATGTTTATTGTCCCGGGAAAGAAAGGATGTCACTTTTGAAGCAGGGTGTAAAACGCCAGAGCCAAAGGAATAAACAGCGCGATATCTCAGGCTCACTTGTGTAAACCACAAGGTCATAGCTAAACTCCTGAGACAAATACAGTACTAGAGTAATATGACGTAAACATTTGATCAGTGTAGTATCATTCCTAGAGTTAATATTATGATTTGATGCTAATGTGGAAATTACTTTAGAGGTGATGAGATTTACTTGTAGATACCGAAGCTAGGATAGACATGATTGACTGGCTGAAGTGGTTTAATTATGTGGCCTCCTCAATTATGATTTCTGAGCTCCTGGCTTACTGCCTGTAGGTTATCAAGAAGACCGGTGGCTTTATTACAAATGTTGACAAGCAAAGGCAATTTTGAACGCAAGCCAGGAAACATGAACAAAGTCTGTCGGGTTCCGAAGTGCCCGCCAACTGTGGGTGGCAGGCGTTGCTGCGAACTTTCAGTGCCTACACAAAATGTATTACACCGAGTAAATAAATGTTAGAGCACCTGTTCATGAAGGCATACCGCTCTAGGCGCAATAGCCATCCGACTTTTACCAGTTTACAAATGCGAATAATTTGTAGAAATGTGCTTTGTTTTCTTGTACTATTAGCTGTTGCCTACTTAACACTTTGGTTTGAACAATCAGCTTTATGTTGATACTAAAGATAAACTGGTTCATACTCCTCATAATTTATTCATATTGACAATTCTTACCAGAAGCCAGGGCGGAAGAAAACAAGGTTAAATTGTCACTATGAAAGGTGTCATGGATAACAAACCACCCCATCTTTGCACATTCTTCTGGCGTTTGCAGACGCTGCCATTGGCCCTCGAACTTTCTTGTTGTGCAAAGTTTTGGGTGTAGATAACTTGAAGTCAACAACTAAGTAATTTCTATGTCTACTCATTAAGCAAGTCAATGAGAAGTCGAAAGATAGATATTACACGTTAAATAGTTATTCATTTCGTCAATTCTATGAATTTTTAACAGCGTAACCAGAACCTTCCAAATTTATCTACGATGACAATATGAAACCACTAGCAAAACTTGCAGCTTCGCTTGCATTATGCTTAGTGATGAAATGATTATCTCGCTCTCTCCTCTCCCCCACCCCCTCTCTCTCTCCTCTCGTGTTGGTTACTCTGTTTCCAAGATCACAAATGAAACAGATTTCTCTGCTTTTGGGTTCTCTTTGCACGGCTAACATATATAAAAAAAATGATGTTCCATTTGACGAAAGTTTGTTTTCCAAAATTCACACAAATAACAAGGAATATCTCCAAAATGGTTCACTCTACAAAAACGTTATCTGAACATAAATTGTGTTTTAGCAAGATCTACATTTTTGTATAGTAAGATTTGGTCAATCTCTTACGGTTTACCAGTTATGCAAAAGTCATCCAGAGGGAATATGACTGCATGGGCGATAGCAAGAAAATTCAAGATATACATTTTATCTGCCATAAAAATATCTCAAGCATATGACATTTTCATCAAAATCGTTGGAATGATTTTCAAGAAAATCAAACTTTTCTATGTGAAGGGTAGTTTAGGGTAGAGGAATTTTCTTCAAAATCTTCATGTGGCATCCTTGAAAGACATTAAATTTATATACAAACTTTGGTTTTTAAGCGACTGTTCATTTTTGAGTTATTCTGTTCACATACATCCACACACACGCGCCCGCGTTTTTCTCAAAATGCTTTTTTTGTATTCAGGGAGCCTCAGCCTTGAGATTTTGACATCAAATTTTGGGGTGGAATACAACGTTGCCTCTACTTACTATACGTAGTAGAGAAAGTAAAAATGCGAGAAACTTGAATTTAATCATGTGTAGGCAAATTGCCATGGTAGCTCAGTTAGAGCAACCGGAGGTAACCAGAAGATCGTGGTTCAAATCTCAGCTATCTGTCTGACCGTGCAAAGAGAACGGAATCTCCAAGCTTTTCAAAAATGACCCTTACGATTTTGATTAAAATACTACGCGTTTAAAATATTTGCAACACGAATTAAATGTATATCTTTAATTCTGTGGGAATAGTCTCTGAAGTCCTCTTTATTCTGTATGACTTTTGCATAACCCATAAATCATAAAATATGCATAAAATCTTACTACACAAGATCTCGTTAAGGCAAACAATGCATGTCAAATACGTTCTTTCTAGGAGATAATTTTTGAATTGCTTTGTTATTGCTTTGAATTTTCAAATACTTATACTTTTCAGAAATAAGAAGTCCATATCCATTTTTACGTGCTGGCTGTGCATAGAGAAGGAAAGGACAAAGTCATCCCACAGCCACTGTCACTTAAGCCTACTGTTTTCGTATTCCCATTGTACCTACAGGGAAATGTGTATGATGAGCTGCAGTGGACTTTTTCGATTAACATTCTTTTTATTTTGCATAATTTTTGTACATAGTACTACAATTGTGCTACATAGGTTAATCTAACATTGTCATGAAGCGTGTTCTGAGGGTTACATCCATTGATGTTCCTCAATCAATCAATATATCTGTGTGTCTTTTCCTCTTGAGACGGCGCTGTGATTGTTCTGGTGGCATGTTTTGTGCTATTTGTTTCATCAAGACGTTCGGGTGATTTGCTAACGTTGTGTACAGATTTCTATAGGAAGAGTGGAGAACTGTGGTTACTTTAGGTAAATTTAGATCTAAGTGGAGATTTTCATTACTTATGTACCAGGGTGCGCTGGTGATTATCCTTAACGCCCGGTTCTGGAATGTCTGGATACGCTTAATTTGAGAATTAGAGGCAGAACCCCATAAGGAGCATGCATATTGCCAAATTGGTTGGATAATCATATTGTATATTGTCTCTTGTTAGAAATGGAAAGGGTTGAGTTTTGATGCAGCAACGGTTCTGTCGAAGTCTGTCTCTTAGTTTTTGTAGAATGTGATCAATGTGTTTCTTCCATGTTAAACGTGTGTCAAGGATAAGACCAAGGTATCTTACTTCATTATCTTGTGGTATGGCAGTGTTGTTTAGGAATAAAGGATAAGTATGTTCTTTTCTGAGATAAGTGAAGGTGACGGAATATGATTTTCTTGGATTTATTACAGTTTTCCATTGTTTATTCCACGATTCTATTTTATATAGGTAGTCTTGTATATGTGCTGTAACTTCTTCATCAGTGTCTCCTCTGCACATAATAGCTATATCGTCTGCAAATTGGGCAATACGCAGATCATCAGAATTGATGATCTATATTATAGACTATATATAGAAAGGGTCTCAGGATGCTTCCCTGAGGAACTCCTGCATTAATAGGTCTGACGTGGGACTTTACATCTTCGTAAACTACAGAATAAGTGCGTTTGTATAGATATGATTGAATTATTCGGTAATATGTAACCGGGAGATGACATTAAGTATCATCTCCCGTATACATATTACCGAATAATTCAATCGATTAACATGAAGTAGATAGAAGGATGGTTCGTGCAAGAGTGAGCAGAGAAGGTCATGTGAGTGCACACATGAGATGTTTTGTTTAAACAACATTTTAAGGCAGAGGGTAAATCAACATGAGCGCCTTTAAAAACAAAAGACTGTAGGTATATTTTACAGTGTTTGAACGCCCATTACTACGTGTTGAAACATGGCACCTTTCTTGTTTGTAGATTTACTTATAGATTATGGTTCTCTAATTGTGTGACGTTCTTAAATGCACCGAGCAAGTCGTTTGTCCATTTCGCGCACTGTTGATTTTGACACGAGCAGGAAATATCAACAAACTGCGTGTCAACAAAAAACACGACAAAAAGCGTAATAATTATCATCCTTGTTACCAGGATTTAGCCAGTAGTTTTATCTGATGAAGGCAAATTTTCAAGCTCCGTTGCCGGCAGTGATGATAATGGGCGAAAGTGTTTAAAATTCTCAAGATCTTATCGGGGTTGTATATGCTTGTCTTCATTTAGTCGCGCGCTTTTTGCGCCGAGTCCGTTACAGGCAACGAATCATGTAACTGTTTCCGGTCGTGAAGCGCTGGCCGACAAAAGATGGGGGGAGGTACGTTCTCACAGCACGTCTGAGGTGCTTGCCAAATTCCTCTACTCTGAATGGTGGGGAGTGAACAAGCTACAAATATGCGCACTGCTTGGCAAAACTAGCGCAGTTTTCCTAGTTAAATCATCTGGGAAGCAGCACTCATTTATAAAAGAGACTCGATGTTTGTAAACAGGGATGTAGAGGGCTAGAAAGCGCTGTTTTCGATCCAGAAATTCGATGAACCCATTTCACGGAAAGGGCATGCATTAAACTTTCGATATAAATAAACTAACTTAATACTGAGCGGGATGGCTCAGGCGGTAACGACTGTGGCCCGTATTAGGAAGGTCGCGGGTTCGATCCCCGTGGCCGCGCTCCCTTGCCATCCGGTTTTCCGTGGTTTCCCCATGTCACTTAAGTGAATGCTAGTGTGCATTATTTCATCATTTTCCATCATTTCCCTTCATTCCATTTCCTTATTATCTTTCAGGTGTACTTTCAGGCATGCAGTGTTGACAATGCCGGGCAGATGGCGTGGATGATTGCGCATGGTAACTACTGTGCGCTAGGTGGCGTTAGGCCGACCTTGTGCTCCGTCGGGTGGGACGCTCAGTGCGACACTGGGACCGCGGTGTGCTGGCTGCTTGGCGGGGCCTGGCGCCGGGATGAAGAGATCTCAGCACTTGTTAGGGACATCCGCGCGTCTCTGAGGTCTGTCTAGGTGCAACCCTGTACGGCACCTCCGGTGCCCTCATTTTATCCCTACCTCCTGAGGGGTGGTAGCCACAATAGATCTGTGTAGGTTGAAGTGAGCAAGTTTCTATACCCTTTAATTAATTAATAATAATCATAACAATGATAATTATTGTGATAGCTACCTCAGTAGTAACAGGATAGCGCTGCCTCATTCGTCGTCCTTGTGGTCTAGGGTTGCCCCGACTTCGAATCTCGGTTAAAGTGAGTTAGAAAAGGGTACATGGTTGGGGCACCTCGCGCAACGCGACCTGCACAGGTCTATTGTGCCCAACACCCGCCAGGAGGAAGGGATGACGTGAGGGAACCGCAGGGTGCAACAGGGCCACATAGGCCTTTTACCTTCGTTCTGGCTATTTAGTATTTTCTTGAGGATTCTATTATCTCCTATCCTCATGATGTGTCCAGCCCATTGAAGTCTATGACATCTGATGATGGTGGTTAGCTTGTTGTCTTTGTATAGGTTATATAGTTAATTATTGTAGCATATTCTCCACACACCTTTATCTTGGACTGGGCCATATATTATTCTTCTTTAAGATCCTTCTTTCGAAAGTGTTGATTAAATTAGCGGCTCATTTATTCATGGTCCAGGTCTCGCTGCCATTTGCGAATCCTCCAGAACTGTCCCTAAATATCATTTAAAATTGTCAGAAACTTCGCTAGTCACTATCTTTGAAATTCTGTCACTAAAAGACTTCAAAAAACTCCAGATCTAGCGAAAAGTAGCTTGAGTGGACGATAATGTTACATGCATACATTTCGTACTAAATAAATCGGCTGCGTGAGCAGATTATCGGTTCAATACTTACCTCATAACCCAGTGGCGAGCAAACAGTACATTAACCAATTAGGGGAAAGGGTGAGGAAAGGGAGCGCGGAAGTGTACATGTCAGCGAGGGAAGGCTGTAAGAAACAGGGAATAGCAACTGTTCTTTCTTTCGAGCAGTTGCTGTAGGTCGAATGTCTAGTCTTTCAGCACTGTAAGCTACGACCATGTAGGCATAAGCTGCAACAACAACAACAACAACAATAATAATAATAATAATAATAATAATAATAATAATAATAATGATGATGATGATGATGATGATGATGATGATGATGATGATGATGATGATGATGATGATGATGATGGTGGTGGTGGTGGTGGTGGTGGTGGTGATGGTGGTGGGTGGGTGGGTGGGTGGGTGGGTGGGTGGGTGGTGGTGATGGTGATGGTTTTTTTTTTATATTGTGTCATATCGGACAAATGAATGAAATGAAATGGGTGAAATGATGCTCAAATGAGCCCGAGGTCCATGGAGTTTTAAGTTACCCGACATTCGTCTTCTCAGGGAAAACCTCGGGAAAAAAACCTTACCCGGATAACTTACCCTAAGCGAGATTCGAACTCGCGACCTCTTGAACGTGAGGCAGACACACTAACCATCACGCTATCGAGGCGGGTGGTGGTGGTGATGGTGATGGTGATGGTGGTGATGGTGATGGTGGTGATGGTGATGGTGATGGTGGTGGTGGTGATGGTGATGGGTGGTGGTGATGGGGCTGGGTCGTGGGTGGCGGGTGGTAGGTGGTGGGTGATGGTGATGGTGATGGTGATGGTGATGGTGGTGGTGACGGTGACGGTGATGGGTGGGTGGGTGGGTGGGTGGGTGGGTGGTTGTGGTAATACTTCCTCTACTTACTATACGTAATTGAGAAAGTTTAAAAAAAAAAAACAAACAAACAAACATAAATACAACGTCTCAACAATGCATCACAGCAAACGATATGCCGCTTTCCTCCCAGATAGTGGAGTCATTTCTAATCTGGTCTGCGTGGTTCACTCATTTTTACTTTCTCTACTGGTAAGTAGGGGAAGTATTGTATTCCACCCAAAAATTCGATGTTGAGATTTCACCGGAAATACATGTTTTGAGGTTCCCTGAATCCAAAAAAAAAAAAAGCATTTTTGGAAAGAGGTCCGTGTGTGTGTGTGTGTCAGTCTGTCAGTCTGTGGACAGCATAACTCTAAAACGAAAAGTCGGTTAAAAACCAAAGTTGGTATTTAAGTTTAATGTCTCTCAGGGATGCGACACGAGGATTTTGAAGAAAATAGCCCCACCCTAAACTACCCTTTACACGGAAACTTTTTCGAAAATTTTGATTTTCTTGAAAATGGCTCTAACTATTTTGATTAAAATGTCATATGTTTGGGATATTTTGATGACAAATGAAATGTATGTCTTGAATTTTCTGGCTATAGCCCATGTAGTATTTACTCTGGACGACTTTTGCATAACTGGTAAACCGTTAGAGATAGACCAAATCATACTATACAAAAATGTATATCTTGCTAAAATACACAATTTATGTCTCAATAAATTTTCTTGTAGGGTGAACCATTTCGGAGATATTCCTTGTTATGTGTGTGAGTTTCAGAAAACTTAGAACTTTCGTGAAATGGATCATCGTTGTTCATTTTTTTTTATATGTTAAGTGTGCAAAGGCAACAGAATCTCAAACATTTGACTATCGCACAAAGCCTACTGTATTCCAATATTCCCCTTGCACCTACAAGGAAATAAACAATAAGATAATTTCTGCAAACGTTTATCACAAGAGTAGAGAAAGTCATGTGAGTTCAACACATCAGATTTTTGTCAAATGTAAACTGTGATGGATAGTGGAAGTACTGTAGTGTAGGTAGTATTAAAAAATACTAACATTTAATTTAGTAGATTACTATTGCTCTCGGTTTAATATACACATTTTGCTTTTAAAACTCTCATTAGTAGTATAATTTATGAACATTTCAGTAGCAAAATTTTGCACAAAGGTGTTTTGTGTAAATGTTAATTTCGACTTATTTTTGGGACATTGTTTTATAGTATAGCTTAAACTCTGATACGGATTACCTCTATTGTAGATATCAAGATCGACTGAAACGCCTTCAAATGCCACTCCTCTAAAGTGGCGGTGTTTATATGCTGCGGTAAACGTTAGTTATTGGACATTAAGTTTACATGCGTAGTAATAACAAATATGGCTGTACATTGATTATGAAGCCAACGATTAGTTATTCTCAGCATCTGCCATATCAATACCGCAGATTCGTCACCTCGGATGTATCAGTCAAAAGCAACGCGTTTGGCATTCTTAATTTCAGAGCGTGCCTTCTCTTCGTGGTTGGATGATGCGGAGGACTCCAAAAATGAAATGAATACTAACAATACAGGTTTGAGTGAAGTTAGACAGTGTCCAATTTCTGGGAAGCACGTTATGACTTTTCTGTTCCAGCGTTTGTAGTGGTTAATTCACTTGTTTTGTACACTATTCATGGATAAACTATATCAGTAACTGTAATATTCTTTTTTTTTATTGTTTGATCTTTATAGCCTCCTTTAACTTGATGCAGTATTTTTAGTTATGGTAGGTGTTGTGTAGGAGTGTTTTGTTTCCCATTGTTTGATTGTTTGCATTATATCGTTTGCAGTTGGCCTAGTGCGATTATCTTTTGTCTTCGTTGTAAATGTTATAGATATTAACGAATAAAATTGTGATAATAAATACACTAATATTATTTCAATGGTGGCCTCCAGAGCAAAGAAGACTATCTCATTAGAAAGACTAAAAGTTAATACATCGACGTAACATATAATTTTCACGGGGTCGCGTCTCAAGAAAAATTATCAGCTGTAAATTGTGAACATACTTCATACCCGTACCACGGCCGAGATAGGAGAGAAAGAGTCATCGCAGTTCATCGAAAGAGTTAGCCGGATCTTTTATACGAGAAAAGAATTCATCATACCGACCCTTCAAAGTGACGACGAGCAGAAGATTCCCTTCATACTGGTGACGGGAGATACCAGCCGGAAGAGACTCCTTCATACTGGCGCCCAACGTGGGGCGCCCAGACGTGCGACGGCTCGAATACAGGCGTATAGAGTAAAAATATGTACCTGGACAAAGAGTGAAAAGAAGACATTTTGACGGAGTATCCTTTTTCTTGTGCTCCAGAATTCAAGTAAGACTAGTACTAATTTATGATACTACGCAATAAGAAAATTGTACAGAAGATGGAAAAAGTTGAGAAAGATAATGATAGTGTAGAGAGGGAAGTGAGTGATAAGTTATCAGTAGAAGGTAGAAAGAATGTAGTATGTAAGGAATCTGAAATAGGATTGAAAGAAATATTGGAAGCGATGAGCAAAAATACAGCAGATATAAAAGCAGATTTTGTTAGAAATGTAACAGAACTAAAAGCAGATGTAGCAAAACTAAGAGAAAATACAGCAGATATAAAAGCAGATTTTGTTAGAAATGTAACAGAACTAAAAGCAGATGTAGCAAAACTAAGAGAGGATAGTGTTAGAAATGTAACAGAACTAAAAGCAGATGTAGCAAAACTAAGAGAGGATAGTGTTAGAAATGTAGCAGATTTGAAGGAGGATAATGCCAGAAATATAAATAAATTGTCACAAGAAATTGAATTATGTAAGAAGGAATGTACAGAAAGAATTGAATCAAGTAACAATGATATAGCTAAATTAGGTGAGTTAGTAAGCGTGATAAAATTAGGACAGGAATCAAACACAGTAGAAATAGCTAGGCTAGGAGAATTGATAAATGAAGTTAAGTTAGGACAGGAGAAGACAGTGGTAGAAATGAAAGCTGAATTAAGTAAAGAATTTGATGAAAAACTAGCAGAACAGAATGCAAAAATTGCAAAGGTAGGAGATGAATTGAGAACAGAGATAGTCGTGGTAGAACAGAGTTGTAAAATGTATCAAGATGGAATTAGGTCAAAACAAAATGACATTGATGTAAAAATTGATAGTTTAGAAAATGTTGTAAAGGGTATAAGCGCTGAGATGCAGTCACAGCGAGAAGAATTGAATAAAGTAAAGGAGGAAGCCAATGTAAATGTAAATAGAATAAATGAAACGGTTACAAAGGAAAAAGAATTTACAGGAAGGCTTTCCCAAGTTGTGATTGCCCTACAGGCTGATAGAGTTAATGACAATCATGATCAATTTGTGAGTGAATGCAAAAATATGACCAATACTGATGCACTTGACAATAACAGTAATATGGCGGACTTTCAGGAGAATGATTTAGCTATGCCAATGCACTCCCCTAGTCAAAACCATAATTGTCACGCTAGTCACTTGTTCCATGACCTAACCCCTCCGTCATTTGACGAAGAAGCCGGTGATAATCCAAAAATTTTCATAAAAGAACTGGAGGATTATTTTAGGATCAAACGAATTCCGAACGAGATACGAATGATGGTGGTTAAACGCTGTCTTAAGAAAAACGCATTGGAATGGTTAAGACTAACTTTGGCGTCTCACGAAACATATAGTATGTTTCGAAACCTTTTTATAAATAGATTTTGGGGACCGGGACGTCAAAACCAGATTAAAGTCGAACTGGCTACCGGACATTATGACAGTAAACGTGGTATTTCAATGATGGAGTATTTTTTGAAACTGGCGAACAAATCGAAACTACTCCAACCTCAGTTGAGTGAACAGGAGGTTATTGAAGCACTTATTCGCCATTATCCACCGCACATAAGAAAAATCATAAAACAAATTTTAGTGGGGAGGGGCATAGAACCCCTGAAAGTTGCAAAAAAAAAAAAAAAATCGAAACATTGTTAAGAGAAAATATTTTTGTATTCAACGATGACATGTTTTTCAACACAGTTGTTATATTGTTGTACGATTACATTGTTGTGGGGAGATCATCACAGTACATGCAACATTGTATGGCTGAAAACAATTTTCCCAAAATAGAATTAGTTGCATATACTGTGATGAGGGGCATTTGATGCAGTATTTTTAGTTATGGTAGGTGTTGTGTTGGAGTGTTTTGTTTCCCATTGTTTGATTGTTTGCATTATATCGTTTGCAGTTGGCCTAGTGCGATTATCTTTTGTCTTCGTTGTAAATGTTATAGATATTAACGAATAAAATTGTGATAATAAATACACTAATATTATTTCAATGGTGGCCTCCAGAGCAAAGAAGACTATCTCATTAGAAAGACTAAAAGTTAATACATCGACGTAACATATAATTTTCACGGGGGTCGCGTCTCAAGAAAAATTATCAGCTGTAAATTGTGAACATACTTCATACCCGTACCACGGCCGAGATAGGAGAGAAAGAGTCATCGCAGTTCATCGAAAGAGTTAGCCGGATCTTTTATACGAGAAAAGAATTCATCATACCGACCCTTCAAAGTGACGACGAGCAGAAGATTCCCTTCATACTGGTGACGGGAGATACCAGCCGGAAGAGACTCCTTCAAACTTCAAATATAATGGGGGCTTTGACTTGAGAAACAAATCATTGTATTTAGATTATTTAAATTTTATTTTGAATCATTTTTAATATTAAGTACACTCTCTTTCAGTCTCATATGTAGACTTCCAGATGAGATGGTGGCGCGTGGGACTAGCACACGGAGGTCGTGGGTTCTATCTTCCTGACCCATGAATTTTTTCGGGGTTTCCTAAGTGAATGCTGGGAAGGTTAATTAAATCCACGAATTTTCTGTTCCTCTATTGCATTTCACTTCACCTTCATCCTGCTTGGCAGTTTCAGGGTTGCAAGTGTCCGCGCGAGTCTTGGTGTAGCATGGCAGGCAAAAAGGATGCTCTGTGTAAACCTTGATCTCCGGATCGGGAGCGGTGTGTAAGCCTGCAGAGTAGTGGAGCGGGTTGTATGAGCTGAAAACTCTGTAGGGACACACTCAATTTCCAGTCTCCTCTGGCTCCCTTCACTTCACCCCCCACCCCCCTCCCACTCGGTGTGGGCGCCACGACTTGGGCACAGGTACATAGGTAGCTTTAATAGGACGAGATCCTATGTCCTCCCTTCGAACCTTGTTAGATCTCATATTTCCTGACTCTGAGGATGATAGCGAAGTAGATTCGTTCAAGAAACGATCTGCAATAGTGTTTTGTTTATTGCATTTTTGGCGTTGGTGTCAACTGTGAAGAAAAGCACTTGCTGCAGAAGTAGTGATTTAAATATTACTAGCCTGGTATATCATTCAGCAGCCCATATTACTAATTATATTTTATGTCACTTCACTTATTTGAAAATAATCCAAGTAAACAGTCTCTTATTTTTAATTCCTCCATCTAAGGGACAACAGCATTTGAAGGCTATCGTGTTACGTTTTCTATCAATATACGAGTATCTGGTACAAGTTCATATCAAAATTATTAATCTTGTAAATTGTACTTTTATTAACTTATTTCAGTGTTCGATTTTGGCCCTTTTATGTCTCGGACTAAAAACTCATACACATCGTAAATAGGTGAATTTTGAGAACCGCTAAACTAAGGGCAATAACACAGGCCGAGCCAAATCATCAGGAAGTTACGACAATATTTCGCTATTTTAGTAAATTTGATTAAGTACGTAAACCCATAAGTAGTTTTGTATTTATGGCTGACACACTAAGAAGCAGTTCTCTGTGCCAATACATACAGTACTGGTTTTCGTGCAGCCCTAATGCGTATGCCTGTGTGTCTACGTGTTCTTGCATGGTCATGACGTATTCTTAGTTGTGTAACGAACGTTGTGCTCTGTAGTTGGAAGTGACAATAGGACTCACGATGGAGGAAAAAATGCTCATAGTGGAGTATTATTTTTGCTCGTATGGAAATGGTTATCAAGCTGGGTTGAGTTTAAAATTTGTGGTGGAACAATATCATGAAAGCTTTAATAAGCAACACAGTTAAGCTGTCTATCATTACAAAAGTTCGTACGGGTAGTGTAGGTCTGGTAGATCAGTTACCTGTGTCTACAAATGAAAATCATGGACGTGTCCTCAGTCAGGTGTTGCAGTCACCCAGGCAAAGTCTTCGATGAACAGCGCTGAAAGCAAACATCAGCATAACGTTTCCTTAACGATTGTTTAAAGTCGTAGGTGGATTTCCGTATCGAATACAGGATGGAAACAATTGACGGAGCAAGATAGGCATCTCAGGATTGAATATTGTGCACGATTTTTGACTGTGGTGTACGAGAATCCAGATTTCTTGCTCAACGTGTTGTTCTCCGATGAAACTCGCGTTCACTTGGATGGTTTTATCAATCGCCAAACAACTCGTTTTCTTGGTTTCGAGAGGCCAATCCTTATCGTTCAGAAACCGCTATATAGTGTGCGTGTGACGATTTGGTGTGCACTGTCAGGAAACGGTGTGCAAGGTCCGTATTTCATTGACGATGATGATGGTGCACCTCCTACTGTTAACCAATGTTAAAGGAGAAAGGCAGTCCAAAACCACCCCAAACTATGCCTGCATTACGTCAGGAGATCGTCTTGTTTTTGAGAACTCTGAAGCAACCTAAGTTCCAGAATATCTTTCAAAATCTGCATAATCGCTATGAACACTGTCTACAGCGCAATGGAGCACATTTTGAACATTTACATTATCATCCCGATAACTAAATAACAACAGTAACATGATTTTCCAGTACTGTATGGTAATTCTGAAAGAAAACATTCATAGGCCACTGTAAGAAAAGTTTAAACAGTGGAAGCAGCCAAGCTGCAGGTATCTACCTACAGGCGAGGCTGATAAT
>CM060963.1:172566699-172894199 GCA_030765045.1 Tenodera sinensis | reverse complement strand
TTCAGATAGAACAGACTTCAATTGACCCCTTTAGACCAACACAGTGGAACAGCCGATGTTGCCCCCCTCAACCCCTTCGCGTCCCTTCCTCCCCCCACCCACTTCTGACCACTCCTGATTGTGCAGTGAGCAACAAACGATGACCACGTGGTGAAGGTGATACATACTCGGTCCTGAATTATTCCAAAGTTCATTTATTTTTAAATGAGAACAGTTTTATCTGCTTGCATGTAGCAACGTAAAATATCATTATGCATTTTCCAGACGTTTTATCAGTTGCGCAATTAAGGTTAATTCTCTGTGACATCAATTTAGGTAATTAACTTCAACACGGCTGAACCTACTCTGTTACTTCCGAGAGCATCCAAATATAGTTGTCGAAAGTTTCGTCGACTCGAAATGCATACACACTTTGCAAACCAGCCCAGTCCAAAAATACCATAGCACTGACTTCTCTCCATACAGATGCGGAGGGGACAGCTGTCAACACATCCCTCCCACCTCCGCCGCGCCAACATTGTTTAAACCGCGCACATTTCTTAACCAAATACGTTAATTATGATCCTCTTTAATATTGTTTACATTTCACCCACGTGGTCTTGCGTATCACAAGAACCCCTCAGAACATTGTCAAAGCTTAGAATATTAAACGCAAAGGAATAACATCAACTTCTAAATATTTAAACATTGTTCCATATATTCTAGAAACGCACGCTTCTTAAGCATTTCTTGGTAGATTTGACTGACATTACCTTGAATGCGTGATCCACATGCACCGATAACAGCGTGTAATACACAGGTCACTGTCAAAACTCCACCTCTTCTGTCAAATTACATATCCTAATTATCACGCGACTGCTCCACACACGGACTAATAAAAATGGCTGCATGCATGTTACGGAACGACCTTACCTCCCCGACTGCCAGTCTGCCCACGCCTCCCACCAGCAAAAACGCTGCTTCCCGCTGCACAGCTGACTCGAGTGTTAGCATGGGCCGGCAGACATTTTAGCTTTCTTCATGCTGCCTTTTGTATGTGATCGTGTTTGGTGATGAAGCAGTGTAATATCACTGCAGAACGGCGGCGAAAAATCTACTCAAATGAAGAAGGGGATATTTTTATTGTACTAATTAATTATTCACATATTAATTGCAAGCTGCTTGCGCATGTCACACCTTTAGAAAAGAATCATGGGTAAGCAATATGGCCATGTCCGTAAGAAACTGTCTGATCAATAGATGTGAAATTAGGTCTGTATTGTTGTTTCTAGCGCATAGAGGGCAAGGAATGTAAATGATTTACGATGTGGAGGTAATAGACTTGTTAACTTGCGATATACAGACGGATTTGTGCAGTGGGATATTGGAGATTCCTAATTCTTGTACGGTTCCTGCTAAGTGGCCACATGCGTAGTAGAGTTTGCATAATGTTAGGTTAATGTAAAGATTATGAAGTTATATGTGTAATGTGTTGTTGCTCTGGTGAAGTTTTAAGCCCGTAGATAAGAACTAGCTATATACCACTGTAAAATACATGGTGGAGGGTCCCTGAAGGTAGTTTTTAAACAGTGAGGAAAGGTGCACTTGGTGTGTTCGAGCAGTGATGTAATTACTTGCTATTTTTCACCATTTCTCAAGTGTTTAAATTAGGGACAGTCTGCTAAAGAATGTCCTTTTAAATGATTCAGTGAAAAATATAATTTCACACCCCTGCACCCCTTAACCTATATAGCAAATAAACCACAGTAGTAGTATCCTAATTGAAAGATATAACTTAGGTATGAACTGTTGTGGGTTGTCCTGTGCTTGCCTAGGTTAACTATTATTTTAGCAAAATAAGGAACTGATTGCATACAAGTGAAATTCATATCACATAAAGTTAGCCAGGTTTCACACAATGTTTGCCCATAAAAGTTATTATAGAGTTGGAAAGTTTGGGTAGGTATAGGTAAGTAAACATTGTGTTGAACAAAATTCAACCACGTCTTATTTGTAAAGCTCAGGACAATGAGTTCAAAGCAGCATTACTTGGAAAGAACCTGTGATGTTAAAGTGCATACATGTGTAGATTCTATATTTTTAGCTTAGTTACAAATGTGGGGCAGTTTGAATATATTTATAAATCGAATTTGGGTTTCTTTGATATTTGGTGGGACAAAATATACAAAATACTTGCAATCCCTGATTGTAAATAAATATTTTTAAATTAGCAAAACAAGCATTGTCAATACCTAGGAATTTAAGCACTCCAGGATACACCAGTTTTATTCTTATTTTAGTGAATCCCTCAAATGTTTTTTATATCCAATTTTATTGCAGGCATTTCAGATTACCTCTAAGGCTTTGCAGGTTATGTTCTTGGTTGTATTTGTTTAACTGTTGTAACAGTAACCTGAGTCCAAAGGTATTTAAAGCCTCGGTAACAGAGATAACCAAATTGTCTTATTCAAGAAGTTGTTAGATGAAAATAATAAATATGATGGAACAATTTTATATATATATATATATATATATATATATATATATATATATATATATATATATATATATATATATACCCATACCCATAAATTAATGACTGGCTAATATTACCATGCCAACAATAAGCCATGTGCATCTATCAACTTTAAAAAGACTTTATATAACTGACCTTCAAAACTTAGAAATAACGCTTTTAGTTTGACTGTGTTGACACAAGTTTTGGAACTAGAATTTTAAAGCAGAATATCTTGGCTATCTTTGGGAAAGCTTTCTTTATGTGGGATCTCATTATGTAATGTTTTATATTAATTGTATTACTTTTCTGCTTGTTTTGAGGTGACTTCTTTAATAAATCTGTTAATCTAACTAAAAACCTCTTTCTTCCTATCTTTGCATTTTGTATGCCTTTTAAAATTTTGTTTGCTAGAATGTTATCAAATTTTGCTGCTATAAGTGTTCAAAACCATGCTGCAGAATGTTTTACTAGTAATATCACAAAATCAGCTTAGATGCTGCTAAAAACCTGGAAGTTTTGGATTTGAATAAGTTAATTTTAGAAATTCATCATTCCAGAATATAATTATTAATTTATTTTCTTAATAAATTAAATACAAATTTTTGGGAAAACGAAAAAAAAAAAAAACTATTTGGGGTGATATCTTTTGTAAAACTTAGAGATGTTCCTGCTTTTATTCTTTTAGAGAGAATTAGGAACCAAACCATATGCATAATACCTTGTTAAACATATCAAATGAGTGTAAAAATGATGTATTCCTAAAAAGTGCACTTTGTGTTTTTCAGGAAATATCTTCATTTTCACTCAGTTTCACTATGATTATGATAGAATTCACAGAACTGTAATGGGATAAACTTACTCATATGCAATAAATCCATTTTTTTCCACTTTCTTCACCTCCTTGATTTAGGCAGCGGTGTAATTTAATGCAAAACGTATTAGAAGCAATACCTGTTTAGCGCAGTTCAACATTATTTTGCTTTGAATTTCTTTTTTTTATCCATATACTTTTCATAATTCTATCCTTTGCATTAGGTATATAACATGTGTTTAAAAAAAGAAGTGTGATAATGATGGTTTTACACTTAATAAGCATATTTTAAAATTTAGCTAAACATGTAATAAAATGTAACCAATAAATTTTAGACTCTTAAATATGAATATTAACATGATGAAAATAATCTTTTGTTCAGAATTGTGGTTCCATCGTTATTCCAATCCATGTTCCCAGTATGCGTTTTCCTGGTACAAAATGTCCTTTCCTGATCATATATAGCTGCGCAGCATTTCTTAGGATTTGTTCTTACTATCCTTCTGTTCAGTTATGTTACTTTTTCACCTGCAACATTTGGTTTGAAATCTGCTAAGTCATCAATTGCTTCATTACTGCCACCATTGTTTTATAGATATTTGCCAGAATGCCAACATTGAAAATTAAATTAATCAAATCTGAAAGGGAAATATATCGCATCCACCAGACTGACGTCCAATCACTATTCCACTGTAAACTCAACTTACTGTGTTTTGTCAGTTACATCTCTTTTCAGAGTAACTGTTCAATATTTAAATATTACAGAGTTCCTTACAGTTGAACAAATAATATCTGCTAATTCTTTATGTTGTGGTCTTTTGATATGCTTCAAATTTCCTGCTGAGAAGTTGAAGATCTGAATCTACCATACTTTGGCAAAGAAAATTATAAAATAATGGTTTTCAATGGATGCCATTTGCTCTCTAATCAGCACGAGCAAAGAATAACAGTTGAATAAGCATGCTAACTGCTCAAGCTCAGAGACTGTCCTCACATTCTTCTTTTGTGCTGTTGTATTAAAAATATATTTTGCTTTTTAAATTTTTTTCCTTATACCCGACGTTTTGTCAAGTAATTGCTACATTGTATTCATTTTCTTGTGCTGAGAGAGAAGCTGGATCCATGTAATTAAGATGTTCACTGCTGTTCATCGTTTATGTTTTATTATTCTTAAATGTCTTCTTTGTTTCACTGTCGTGTGAATACTTAAACGATGGGTTGTTGCCTTGAGTCAAGTTGTAAAACTATACATGTTGAGTTATAAATGAAAAAGTATTTACATATAAAATGTATATTTCTAATAAGATAATCTTGTTATGAAAAGAAACACTGCCTAAGTTCACTGTCGCTAAAGAATATCAAATTGACAAACATTTTAATAAGTATTTTATACAGAGTGTGGAGTTTCTGCCGAAGGGTATTGGCCCAAAATATGTAATTGTGCACTAATTATTTTAAAATGTGATTATTTTACACCTATTTAAGTGCTGCATTTGATTTTAATATTTCACTTTTATTTTTATTAAAAATTGTTATAGAAACTGCATAATTCAACATGGTAAGGAGCAGGTTGCCATTGGAGTAATTGTAGAGTTCAACTTTTGAGGTTATAAGTATGGAAAATCGCCCAGGAGAATAAATTGGCATTTTTGGAGACCAACATTTCAGGCTATTTTGTATGAAAATTCCTTCTTCACTTTTTTCTTTTTAATATTGCAGGCTATGTTTAATATCGAAGGTCATATCAACAGCTTTTAACCATTGGAACAGTTGCTAGGTAGCAATGGTGTTCACTTGCTTAATGGGGTTTTGAACTTTGGATCTATTATTTTTGGATTAACTTATTAAATTCACACACACACACACACATTAGTACTCAGTATTCATACTTCCATACTCTAGGGAAAATTGGGAGTAGTCCTAGTTAAAGAAAAATCCCCACCCTCCAGCTTGGAGTCGAACCCAGGACCACTGGCAGAGCAGGCAGGTGCTCTACCAACTGAGTTATGGAATCAGCCTGTACAAATTGATATGATACGCTAGAATTGAATTTGTGGTTCTTTCTCTTGAAAAATTATACTTCTATGATATAGAAGGTTTCATACAAGTGGCACTTAATCTGTTTCCTGCCTTTATTTCTGCTTTTCTAAATGTGTTTATCGCAATACTTCTTAGTTTTGTCTGTTAGGAAGTAATTACTTCATAATTATTATTTTAACATTTGGACAGAAAGTAACAAAACTTTAAGCTAAATTCTTGTAACTAGTGTTTCTGTTTAATGCATTTTGTTTTAAATTTCTTCTCAGAAACTGTAGCACACTTTGTAATAGGTTGCTCCATATATACAAAATTTGAAGTAGGATCTTTAGTTTGAAAATATATGTTAATGCAGTTTTGCAAAGCTCCGATTTAGAAATATCCTTCTGTCAGCTATAAAATAGCTTTCTTTGCTTTTCAGGGATATATTACCTTTATTTTCTTTCTAAAGGAAGGTTGAGAATTATTTTTGACAACCATCGTAGGGCCATAAAAGCCATAAGATAAAAACTAAACAATTCTTTTGGAACTACAAATTCAAATTGCTCTCGTTAGGAAACTTTGCATCAATAAAGATTATGTGCATTTTAGCAACAAAAGTGTGGTGTATTAGCTTGTTTAGCTTCAGTACAACTTAGATAAAAAAAAATAAAGCATTTCAGTCAATCCAGTTCACCATAGCACAGTTCACTAGAAATCCACGTTTTCTGTTTCCCTGAATCCATCTACCTGTGCACCATAACTTAAAAGTGAAAAAATATGTTTTATGTATTACATTTATACGACTTTCTCAATACTATCATTTATTTTTAATAAGTTATTATGAAACCTATTTTTCTATCTACTGAATGTTAATTGAGATAAATCAGAAATCATTACTAATTTCGTTATACCTTCAAGGGGCATAGAGGAAACTGACTAGATGTTTAAAAGCAGATCACTATATGCTGCCATTGAAATTATCAGCTCTTTCCAATATATTTTGGGAAACAATTTAATAACACCAGCACTTTAAAACTATGACAAATTATTGAAACATTTAAAGAAACAGCAATGTATATCTTGGAAAAGGCTGATTTTAAATTAAATTGGTGTATTAAAGAGAGCTTTTAAGTAGTAAGTTTTTGTCTACCGCTTATGCAATTTATACAAAATTTCTGCCGAATGATTTTGACCTCTCAGGCTGTTCACAGAAACGACAAGATATACAGTTAATTTTTGTCATTTTGGCAAAAATAAAATATATCAACATTTTTTCGTAGGAAGGCATAGGTTGAAGTTGGGATATTTTTTAGTCTTCTTGTCATCTTCGAAAGATGCTCAACTTAAATACCATTGACCAGTTTGTTTTGCGTTATGCTGCTCACAGAGATGAGACACTGCATGGGCCTTTTTTTTAAAAATGCTTTTTGTCGTATTTAGGGTGCCTGAAATAATTTCTGCTGAAATCTCTGAATAAAATTTTTGGGCAGAATGCAGTACTCACTTCCTATGTCCGATATACATGTGATAAAGCATTGGTTGCATTATTATACATCATATTAGTCCAGTATCTTTTAAAAATGCAGCAAAGATTTGCTGTAAAAAAAAAAAATTTCCCTTTTGCAAAACAAGCATGTATGTTGAACGGTGCAGTTCGTTATTTTAATTTTCTTCAAAGTGGTTGTAATAGTTTTAATTAAAATTATGCATTGCAAATAAAATTTGTAATTTTAATTTAGCTGTGAGGGTCTGTTCATTCTCATTGAATTATGTATAATTTAAAAGATACGAAATGGACATATACTGCAGTAAAACTAAAAAAAAAAATAATCATTCAAATTCACTTTTTTATTGAATACATTGCTTCATGGGGTTAATGGTTGTGTTTTCAAGGCAAAATTTAATTTGCCTGTGTTAAGCCACATGCTTAAAAGTAACCTTTCTAATGAACTTTATAAACATTTGGGCGTTACAAGAGTGTCCCTATTGTCTAATGTGAAGCGATTCGTGAATAAACATGCCATGTTCATATAAAAGTGGATAACAAATCACTTTTTATGTATGACGGCTATGATATCCTGCAGCTGGTTTTCCATAGTGCATACCTCGTGATTGCTTCACTCATTCAAAGACCTCAAACTCCTGCTTACTTGTATGTGGTTTACAACAGAAACTTCTGCTTGTCCATCAAATAGCCCCTCAGTTAAGCCCCAGATGTATGTTTTATTTTATTTGTTGGCTAGGCTGCATTTATTAGTGTTGTGTGATAGAAGGATTGACTTAGGAAGTGCACTGTCACTTTATCATTTTGAGTAATCCTTCATTTTAAAAATAGTTTTGAATATCCATTCCTGTCAGTTTTTGAATTGTTGCTTCTAATAATTTGCAATTTCTAATAATTTCACAGTCTTGCAGATTCTGGAACTTACTGACTTCTGCTAGAGCCTCTACTGTCAGTGGATGTTATCTGAATCCTTCTGCTTAGATCTGTATCTCAGTTTAGCATTAAATTGTAGTAAATCATTAATTGTAATAAGCTATAATTCACTTTCTCTAAAATATAAAATTTCATTTTGCTAACTTCCTCTATTACCTGTAAAGTAGGTTTTGTAAGAATTCAAGAATATTTTGATACAAATTTATCACTTGAATTAAATATTTATACCAGTATTTTATCATTAATTTCATTGCTGGTCGCAGCCCTTGTAATTTAGTCACACTTTTATCAGGCATGTATTGTTAATGTTATCTGTGTGTGTTATTCTATTGCTGGAGAATGTTCAGTTTGCTTTGGTACTTATTTTGCACATTTCTTTTTACAAACGTAATAGGACGGCATGGAAAAATCAAAAAATCATTATTTTTTTGTTTCCTGTGATTTACATCAGTAAATGCTATATTTAACATATCAGCATAGCTTTATTTTCCTAATTGCCCAAGAGACCAGCAAAACACTAAGAGAATTATAAAAGGCAATTATCAAACATATAGCATCTACATTTTTGTCATTTACTGCTCACTTATCTTTGTGCCCATTTTCTAAGAAACTATTCATAACAGGTGGCCTTTCAGAGCAGAGCTCTCATTTATGTCGTGGCTTTAGCAAAGACTGTGAGTTTGGTCCTGGCAAGTGAATAATGGCATTTGACTGTCCTAAAATGCCACATTCTCATGTTAGACTTAAACACCAGGCGAAAGAACTCCAATAGGACAACATTTTGAAACAATGGCAATGTGAAAATGGCACTAGAATTTTATTTATAAAAGTGATTTAAAGCAAATATGAGACTGCTTGTTAAAGCATATATAAGCTACGCGACACACTTGAATATTTTTTCTTATTTTGTTTAAGCACTTTGCATTTCATTTAGTCAGAGAGCTGTTGCAATTTGCTTCATTTCTCTTGTCACACATGTTCTGGAGCTTTTGCTTACTGTTTTTAAGCTGGCTATAAAAATGTATAATTTTGTACTATAATTAAAAAGGAGCAGCCTGAACACAAACTATGCTTAATTAGGCGTGTATACAAGCAAGTGAAAGCGTAGACTGTTTGCCCTGCCTTTTCCTTAATATTAACTGGTCTGTTCCAAAATTTTATCGGCCGATCATTTGTAGGGTTTGATTTCATTCCTCACAATGCAGACGCCAGTGCTCATAAAATTAAACTTTTTATTCTAGAAATCAATCTTTGAATGTGTGATAAAATAAACAGACACTATGTTATAGTTATGTTGCACTAAGAAGAAATTTATACTTTTCTTTTATATTTTTGGTCTTTTTGCTACAAACATTTCCTCATACTTTCAAACTTTTTTAATTCCAATTATTCTTTACTTCAAACTCTTTCTTTGTCACTTTGAATTTGCTAATGGAAAAAGTGCATTGCAACACAGTTTTGTTTTAATTGGAAGAAAATATTTAGAGGACGCTCAATTATGGAATGTAGCAGGGTGGAAGGGGAATTACTGTGACAATGGACAAACTTATAATTTTAAAATTGAAATATGGAACAGTAGCCCTTTTCTACTGGGAGAAGCGGGAGACGTGACAATAGACTGTCTCTCTGCAGTGCAGACTGTCTCTGTGCACTGTGCCACTCAGGAGAACGTCTTTGAGATGAATTTGTAGAATCGGCAACTACAGAAAATGTAACCAACTGTATAGGATATTCGCACAGCGAACCTATGTTAAAATGATTTATGTCATCAATAGGTCTATGTTGTGTACTGTTGTTTTTAACTGTACTTACTATTTTCTGCATTACTGTGTAATTTACTCTGCTCACTGCAAAGTACATTTTTATGGAATAGAATTTTTTTGTAGTTTGAATTTTTGAGTAATTAAAATATTCTTCATATATGAATTATCCAAGTTTCACTGTTGTATGTTGAGCTTGCTTACATTGGTAAGTTTATAACATTTTGACATTTAACATCTGCATGAGAGTTTCTCTTCAAGCACTTATAATACTGTTTCTTAATACCTTAATCAGTGGTATCACTTTGAAATAAAATTTTTTAACATTTTATATAGTGAAATACATACGTTGAGATGTGCGATCAGGATTTATTAAATGAATGCTGTACTTTGTGAATAATTCATTCACTTATTATCTAGGGCTACTGATGAAGTGTATGTTAAGGTGTGATCATTAAGGCATTTAGTTACAAATGTGCTACTTTTTATATTTTTCTTTGTCTTTTTTTAAGGTCCTATATTTTAAATACAGCATCCTTTTTAAACACAAAGAAAGCACAATAACTCCTCAAACATTCAGTAAATGCGTAATACTCATTACTAAAGTATCAAACTATTTAATGTTTAAATCAATCAATGAGGACATCAGTGCACTTATATTGAAGGAAGTAGCTGTTCTGTTAAGGGTGGTAGAATAAAGCTGCAAATATGTATGAATGGAGTATTTATCTAAATTGTAATAACTTTTAAAGCAATAAATAAAACAAGTGTATATTAAGTGTACATTAATATATTTCATCAGATACCTTCCTCAACATTCTTTTCCATTCCTTCCTTGTAGTTCATATTCAATTCATCAGATTTTTTGCTGCATAAAAGTGGAAAAGAACTGTGTTTTGTTTTTGACAAAAATGTCACTAGGTAGTTCTTAGACAGAGAGCTTGCATTTCACATGTAAGCAAAGAGTAAAATTCTTAAATTGAATAGATTTTTAAAACTTGAAACAATTTACTCTAATTATCTTTTGACTAAACTGAATGTTAAAGTAAAGGCATCAACTGTTAAATTCAGTAGCATTGTACATAAACCTAAACATGTACAATACTTCATGGGACATACCGTAATTAGGATACATTCTCTAGGTACTAATAAACCCATTATTAAAGTTTTTTCTTATAATTCCTGTTTTTGAGAAATTATTATGGTAGCCGCAAAATTTAATGGTGGCTAATAGTAGACTTCTACTGTTCTTTTTCATGTGCAAATAAATTTTGTGGGTGCAGGTGATATATCATTGACTTTACAGCATGTTTTAACTCAAGGCAGTAAGGCCTATGTCTCGAGCCACCTGCCATCAAATTTTACGGCAGCTATAGAGATCATTGCAAACTAAGCATACGAAACAAACAAAAAGTTGTGTAAAATTCTCAACCTTTTCCCCCCATTTAATTATTAGCCTTAAGATAGGTCTTCCAAAGGGAGGTATTGAATTGTGTCCAATAATAAGAAAGTAATTAGTGTACATATTTATGATATTAGCTTCTGAAAAAATGGTAATGTAACATTTGCAGACATTTTATTCATAGGATTGTGGTAGTCTGGATTGATGCACTTGATTCTGGTCACTGTAATTCCAATGCACAATTTTAGCTCCAGACTTTCTTTCTACTTTCCGGAGCATTTATATAAAGCCATAACAAATTAATTTTTTTAAGCTTACAAGATATGCCTCCCAATTGATACAGAATTGTAGCGTGCTCTTTTGATTTTGGCTTCTTTATGCTATGGAACTTTCCTCTCCCCTTTAAACCATAGTTTGAAGCTCATTACTTTAGTTATGCCCAGTTAGACATAAGAGTATTATCCATATGTTATTGACTTCACATTTGTATCTAACAAACCTAGCATTAGTTGTTTATTGCTGGGTTCTCATCTCACCAATACAAGTGAACTAGAAAAAATTTTACTTTACAAGTAACAATAATATAATTATATATTTGGGTGTAATAATGTTGAAGAAAAACAGGAGGGATCACTATCATCGGCATATACATAATTATATGAAGCTTCATGCTGGTGTACATATGTAGTAAATGGCATGCGTTTTTCTCAGAACTCTTTTGAGCTAGAGAACATTATTTTATCCCACATTTTATAAATGTCATGTTTGGAATAGTTTATAAAATTAAGGTGTCACTTATGAATGCCTACCCTAACAATTTACCATTTTGTGTATATCGCTGCACACACTAGGATACTATTTTGTATGGATGCTAGTTATCTGTTGATAGCGCCTTTGGTATTTATGCGCTACCGCGTCTATTTATCGCTCCAACTGACCCGCACCAATCTATCCATAAGCTTAGGACATAGCCGCTGCGACATACTTTCACTTTGAGCCACTAAGATGACAATCGCTATTGAAGGGCAAATTTATGTTCACTATTTTGAATCTAAAGTATTCCCACAACTGTAGCTGTAGGCCAACATATTAAACATGTTTGAAAAATCAGTTGTATTCACATTTTATTTAGAAAGAGCATATACCTAGGTGTATTTTACAATTTGTTTATAAATCTTAAAAAAGTGAAACGTGTTGAATTACAAAAAGTACTCATTACGCTATTTAATACAATTCCGATTAAGTTTGGAGACCCGTAATATTAATCCTATATTTCAATTTGTTTTTCGTTTATCTATTTCACAACATTAGGTGTAATTTTATGTGCGTAGAAGTACTATATTTGCATCGGTATTTATAATAATTGGATGTAATTTATTCTGAATAACATTTATGACAAAAAAAAAGTTTGTTTCAAAATGTATGTGAAGCCAAATCTGCCCACGAGCCTTAGAGCAAGATTGTGAATTTTAAGAAACTGGTCTGAAAATACATATTTCCAAAATTCAGTCAAATTAGAAGTGGGTGGTAGGTACACAATTTTCTATACGACTCTCCGTGTCGCTTGTTCTGCTTGACTCCGCGATACGCTCGTGAGCGCCAGCCCCTTGGCCTGGGTTTTACACTGCGCTCTATTATGGGTGACGATCCAGTTGTAAATAAGGCACTGCGGTTCGTCACAATATTGGGTTTGCTGCCCAAATTTAACTTGTATTAGAAGCTCTTTAGACTTTTAGGGCGTGATAGTCCCCCTTTTTGTTTTAACATCCTAATGTTTTCCTTTTTAGCATTTTAAGTGTATTGTCCTTACCAATCAATTGTTTAATTTTCCTTTTTAACATGAAGCCTTGAGTTTGTGCGTTCTCGGTTTTTTATCTACTTCGGGCTCAAATGACCTAGTTGACGAGTCCTTAAACCCTACTCACTCAGTCAATCACTCCACAATTTTACTTAAATTTAGTAAAAATCCTGAGGGAATCTGTGTTGTTGTTGTTGTTATTATTATTATTATTATTATTATTATTATTATTATTATTATTATTATTATTATTATTATTATTATTATTATTATTATTATTATATCCATTTGCACTGAAGGGGTAATTTTATGAATCTGAGACTCTGAAATACAGAAGGATTGATAAGCAGATCTAAGTTACGAAGATCAAGATACGAAAGAGGAAGAGTTTGTAATGAAAATGGGTTCACAGGGGATCTTGAGCTATGGAAGCTATTCAAAATGTTTTGACGAGCCATTACTTTTGTTCAGGCAGCAGTACGTTGTAAAATACTTGTTTGCAACTTGAGCATTCTCTGTACTGTCACAGTGAAGCAGATATATGCCTACGTCATAACTGTGGTTCAGAATTTTAAGTTTCCTTTGAAAATCCTCTTTGCTCATTTGTCGCATTTGCTCCCTTGAGTTTGGGCGCATATATGGCTTACCAGTAGAGAAAGTCAACAATCTAAACCAGTGATGTCTTTCGATGGCGAAAGGCGGGAAGTTGGATTTACCTTCTTCCACTATACGCTTTGTAATTCTTTTAACACACGTGTATTGTCTTACAGTGGCGGTTTTGTTACATGTGCGTTGTATTTCATTTACGAAAAGCATTCAAATCTTATATGGTAAACATCCGTTCATTGGTGACTTCTTTGGTGCTGTTTACGTTTAAGAAGTCTATATTCGTATATTTGGCGACAAAGTCGAAGTGCATAATCTTAGGAGATACGCAAAGTGATCGTCGCGTAACCAATTGCAATACAAACTTTTGGTATAGTTCAATTTGGAGAAACTGTTCACAAATATATGTTGAGCTATACTCACTCTTATACAAACTATTCTTGCACATGCTTATTTCTCTATCTACTTCATTTTAATCGACATAAGCATTTTCAAAAAGCATCTTTTTGCTAATTTTTTGTAGGTGCAAGGGGAATATGGCAATACAGTATGCTTTAAGCAATAGCGAAATGTAAGAGCTGGTTGCTATCCAATGCCTTTGAAATACCGCTCTCTTTGCAAGACTAAGAGATAAACGAATAACATATTGCTATTTGAGAAAAGTATTGGGAAATTCACATACATTTTGTGTTTTAAAAAATCCACATTTTTACTTTCTCTGCTGGTAATTAGAGGGAAGTATTGTATTCCACCCAAAAATTCGATGTCGAGATTTCACCGGAAATGCACATTGTGGGGCCCCCTGAATCTAAAAGAAAGCATTTCTAGGAAAAGGTGCTTGTGTATGTCTATCAATCTGTGGACAGCATAACTCAAAAACGAAAAATCGGTTAAAAACCAAAGTTGGTATTTAAGTTTAATGTCTTTCAAGAATTCGACACAAAGATTTTGAAGAAAATAGCCCAACCCTAAACTACCCTTTACATGGAAACTTTTGATTTTCTTGAAAATGGCTGTAACGATTTTGATTAACATGTCATATGCTTCAGACATTTTTATGACAAATGAAATGTATATCTTGAATTTTATGGCTATAGCCTGTTTAGTTCTGTTTAGTCTGGATGCATTTTGAATAACTCGTAAAGCGTAAGAGATAGACAAAATCTTCATATACAAAAAATGTAGATCTTGCTAAAACACACACTTTGTCTAAATACTTTTTTTGTAGTGTGAATCATTTCCGAGATATTCCTTGTTTGTTTTGTAAGACTGTCTCTCTGTTTACTATTTATGCTAAAATCATCCAGAATGAAGATGTCCTCTTAGATCATTCTCAGAAAAGTCAAGTTATGACTTGGAAACGGCTATGAGATCGCCTGTTTATGTCCGCCACCAGATGCTGACTGTCCCTCCGACTGAAGAAGTGGAGTGGGTTATAGCCGCTCTTTAGGTAAGCGTCTCCAGTGAGACAAGTTGGAATCGCTGATCTAATATCTCTGAATATAGCTATTACACAGCTCTTATGCGGGGAAGGTTTGCAAAAGGATATCTCAGTTTGATTTTGGAACTTGAATCACTATTGCTAATCGCAGACCAATTCTTCGCTGATACATTGACTTATGATTGTAAATTGGACTATTGATCCAGTATTAAGGCAGCCTAACAAAATATTTTAAAGCCTCCTTCCTTTGAATTCAGTTTCTGAATTTGTATAAATTCTTGAAATCTCATGTCTTTCAAGAGTGTTGATTAGCAGATTTTTTTTTTTCTCCATGGGGGTGGAAATTGTACAATGCTTCTTCTGGTACTTTTTATTTTCCGTGCACTTCGCGCTGACTTGAATGTAAACGAAAACCTTGGTATTCTAAAGTAACGTATGGTTTAATTTATGTGTTGTTAGTGCTTTAAGCATCAGACACATTTACTATTTATTTTCATTGCTCGTATTGCGCTAGCATACATGGGATTTGTTTCTAAACTTCAAATTTATACTGTAAAATTTTGGGAGAAGACACTCAGATTGAAGTCTTTATAAACAGTGTCATGCATACTGTTCATTGACTGGTGTTTTACGTTATATTAACTGAAACCTCGAGGAACTTCTTTTCCTAAAATTTATTCGTGTGAATTAAACCGGAACATGTGATACGGTTCCCACCTTGTGTCTTGTTGTTCAATCCTCATCTATAGTGTATCATTGGGAGTAACGGATTCTGTCAGGTGTAACGAAGTTCATGAGATTTAAATGACCGTGGGGGCGTTAGAAGGCGGATGTAGGCACTTCTTATAAAAGTAAGGAGTGAACTACCGTTAAATATGTTTCAGCCAGAATATTTAGTAGGATGGTTCAAACAGTGTCCAAAACGAGGAGCTTGTTACTGAAGCTACAGTGATTGTTAAATTACACCAAGAAGAGCACCTAGCCTTCTTTTTTTTCTCTGTATTTCCGTCATATAATTACGTGCTGACATGTTATTTGTGAGATCTCTTGGATCGGGTGTGATGAGCATTTTGCTTTGTTACTTATCTGTAACGGCCTTTGCGCTAAGCAATAATTGTATCTGCTTTTATGTGCGACAGGCATTAGGGTGCTGACTTGAACTAAGGATTGAAAGAGCGTTCAGCATTACAATCTATTTTTACTAAGTATTATTTTAGGCTAGACTTTGGGTCGTGGTATTAAATACCTAATCTGGAATTTACCTTTGCGGGTGAGCAAAAAATTCCCAGATACACTGGTTGGTCCATGGGATTTGAATCCAGAACCTCCCTAGGAGGGTCACTGATACTACCACCTGAGACACCTGGACTCTTAAAGGTTGTACAGTAGAATCTCTATAACTCGACCTAATGTAGACTGACAGTGTGTTGAGTTACCGAAATGTCTAGTTTCACGAAATAAGGGGTCTGTCATTCGCAACTCGTAACATAATACTGCAAATTATAAATTTATGTTCTGATACAATATAGTAAACAAAGTTTAACGTATCCTAAAATTTATTACGTTCCCCTTTGTCCGCTCTCTTTAACTTATCCAATTTAATTTCCATTGTCATGTTAACTTGACTTTTCTTGTAGTTTGACATTTTCACTGGCTCAAACACAACACTGACAGTAAGTCTGAAATGTGTGGAACTGTTCTATAATCAGAAATATGTAACTTGTACTGGGTAAAGCAGTAAACCTCCCAAATTAGTGTTTGTGCTATGCATACACATTATTAGTGGCAAGCTTTTGATTTCATGACAGTGGTCTGCTTATCTTCTGACTAGATCTTGAAGGTCAATACGCGCTCAGGCCTTTAGTTACTGTGAGGGAGATTACGGTAGGTTGTGTACATACACTAAAATTTATCTATACTCTACAACGCAGGTTGATTCCAGAAATTTTTGCAGTCGAGCTTAATTATAAAAAATGTTTAAAAATTAAAATAAAAATTCGTCGATATAGCATGTCGAGTTATCGAGAATCCAGTTATCGGGGTTCTACTGTAATGAGGTAGTTCAAGATACTCCGCTTCAGTTTCGGTGACCGAACAGGTACTCATGTGGCATCCATATCCAAATGCTTTACGCCACCAAATTTGTTTTTCTATTTAAAGCGGACAGTAAGCATTTTAACGCAAATTGCCTTGTGATTTTTATAGACATACCTGGCTGTAGGAAAACCGAAACGAAGACCGGTTTAGAAAGGTTGGCAGTACAAATCTTACATCAAATGCATTAATATGTGAGGCAAGACAAGTTTTCATTGCACAATTTACCAGACTTAAGTAGATTTGCAAGATTGAACAATGTAATGGTGTGAGATGGGACAGAAGTTACAGGTACCATACCTACTCGCATTGTTGCACATTCCTAGGTTATATGTCTACCTAAAAGTTGTATAATTGTTATTCCTTTAATATAGGTATGATTCATATAAACGTTTTAAGGCTTGAACCCCTGATATTTTATAGTTAGAAATTTGAAATATTGCAGAAGTGTCATTTACTGGTTTTAAATATGGTGATGAGGTTGATGAGAAGTAAAGGAAAGCAAATACTTTTTAAATTGGGTAGGTTTCATGCCTGTATTTCTGCAGTCAATCTTTAAAGTTTTACTTTGTGTTATATGCTGTTCCTCATTAAAAGTGCTTCACGTGGTATATTCGGGTGAATGTTCAAACCTTCCGTATTTTTCCCATTTACCATTAGGCCTGCAACTGCAGTGAAAAAGGAAGCCCAGTCAGAAAGCAATCGGATATCTTGAACAAAATATTTTCCGTTCAATTAAAACCCCTACTCCAAATTTAGAACTGTCTTTAAGTATTCACCTGATAAGGGCAGGACCCCTCAGGGGGCGCTTAAGTCCCTGTATACGGAAAACACAGGATACTTACCTCCTCCCATTTGAAATACGCGTTTCTTCCATACACGATTAATGCTTCCAAAATGCTCATATCTATGGCTCCACGCAGCGAGTTCTAGCAAAGAATGAATAATAAGACCATAGAGTTGGTGTGGTCAATTGACATAAGATTAATCAACAATACTATTGCGGGTTCAATAATAATTAAATGTTTTCTATGTTATGTTTAAATACTATATTTTACTTTTAAAATCACAAATACAGTAGCATTTTATTAGCTATATAAAAGTATTCAAGACAGCTCGTTCATTATGTTCAGTATTTGTTTCTACTTTTATTATTATTATTATTATTATTATTATTATTATTATTATTATTATTATTATTATTATTATTATTATTATTATTATTATTATTATTATTATTACTACTATTATTATTATTATTACTACTATTATTACTACTATTATTACTATTATTATTATTATTATTATTATTATTATTATTATTATTATTATTACTACTATTATTACTACTACTACTACTATTATTATTATTAATTATTAGTCTTTCTTCTTTTCTTAATTACCCTCCCCTTATGAAGGACTTACAAGCCAATGCCTAGGGTCAGACGCCTGTAGCGGAGCAGAGGAACCTATGGACTATGTGGTATTTATGGTGGACGAAGCGGCGCCTGGGAGGGTTTCCTCCGAGTCATCCTGTTTCCTCTACCACTCATTCCACCAATTGCTCCAGCCCCTTCCCATTCATCGATTTCGCCTGCATTTCATACCATCCTCTTCCTCACTCTCATACCTGGTGCTTGGCTGACCACCCGTTTCCACGTCCATAGGTTCCTGTGCTCCCCAACAGGTGTCTGACCCTAGGTACGGGCTTGTGTGTCCTAGAGGGTGCAAGTCTCACATAAGGGGAGGGTAATTAGGAAAAGTAGAAAGAAGATTAATAATAATAGAGGTTGAAACAAATACTGAACATAATCAAAGGGTAAGAATTGAGATGTCTTGAGTAATTTTATAAAACTAGTAAAATGCTACTGTATTTGTGATTTTAAAAGTAAAAGACAGTGTTAAAACATAACATAGAAAACATTCACAAAATGCTGTACATTTGTCTTCACTCTTGGACTTTCTTCAAAATGTATCGGCAGTGTCGCAGCCAAACCGCAGTACCTAGAGCGGGAGGCTACATTACGATGGTACCATAGCCTTTCAAGAAAAAGAAGAATGTCCCATTACATACCAAACGTGATGCAAGGAGTAGACCATTACTTCCTTCTGGAACCGAGTACAAATAATAATCTTGGCCACTGAAAGTGGTGGCTTTTGCCTTTCACTTGACATAGGGTACTTTAGGGCTCAGAACTCGAGTGAAATAGAACACTGTTCCGTATTAGCAATACGAATGACGGTATTTAGAAATATTTCTACAGGTACTTTGCAACTACCGTTCCATCTAGCATCACAAAATGCTAGGGGATTGACATGGAATTCTCTATCAGTATTTACCAAACTGGCATCAATTTAGACATTCGAGCTGGTATTTGCTTGCCTTCGTATTTTAGGGCATTTCCACTTTTCAGTGGTTACCCTTTATTCCCATTTTCCATCTATACCTTTCATTCAGTTCCCTTCGGCTAATTCCGCTGATACATCATTCGTGATATTCCAGGACGCTCTAGGTCGTCCCGTTTCCTTCTGCGCGCTGGGGACCATTGTATCAGGACAATGGAGCATCTCCCCTTATTTATCCTTCTTACCTGACCACACCACTGAAGTTTTAGGTTCTCAGTTCTTTCAGTCACTAATTAATCCATATGTATAATTCTTCTATCATCCTCGTTCCGTCTCGTCTCTGGATATTCTAGCCGCCCGCCTTATTCCGTCCATTTCAACTGCCTCTATCTTGCTTTTTTGGCCCTTCAATAGATTCCAACCTTCTGCCCCGTATGTCAATATATTTTTTACTATGACCTGAATAATTGTCTTTTTCCGTTTCCTGTGTTTTTGTCCTGCTCCATAATACTCCATTAAGCATCTTTATTGCTCCTCTACCCTGCATCATTCTGTAATCTACATCCGTTTTACAGTTTCCAGGTTCGTGAAGAACTGATCCAAGCATTTAAATTCTTTTACGGATTCAATTTTTCGTTTCTTGGTTATTGAAATTAACAGGTTGGGAACAAAATCAAGTCATTTTCAAAATAAAGCTATTTTTTATAAACAGAAGAAACGTAAGCAAATATTCATATAGCGCTTGTTAGTATCCCAGAATTAGAACTGGCGCAACGAAAGCTCGCCAATGTGCAACATGCGCAGAAGACTATTTTCTTAAAGGTATCGTTAGGCTGTTGTTGTAAATGTTTATCTCAGTCTGAAACAGATGGAAGAAACAGTGTTTGTAATAATTGTTTGTTGCAGAATGATAGAGAAAATCATATGGATATAACAAGGATTTTGTAGGTTACTTTAAGAGTGCGCTCTTGTTCCCTTGGTTTTCCACATTTCCGTTGCGGAGGGTCGAGCCGCTTTTTGGGACGTATTCAAATCTGAAAGTGAAGGAGCTGTGTTTTCAGTAGCGTGACGAGCAAGTGTCATTGATTCGCGTTCGTGTCGGATTTTACGGTTTATTCCCGTAGTGAAGTTTTATTAATAACCTCCGGACAGCAGCAGACAGTGGTTTGCTGGCTTGGAGCCATCCCTGCCTTTAACAGAAATGTCTTTTCCAAGAAATGTGTTTCGGATGCATGGCACGGGCAGGCCGCTTCTTCCCACAACTACTCGTTCGGACTTCCCAAACAGACCACCTCAAGAATGTAGGTGAGGTGTGATATAACTTCTATGGACACCTTTTTTCGTCTGCTCAAACCCCCCTTTTATGTTCTTTTTACAGGCTCATTCTTTGCATTACATGCATAATGTATTCGAGTTTATTGCATATGAAAACTGGACTTGAGTTTTATGCCGAAGATAGCTTAATATTATGTATGATCTGCTTTAAACAACAAGAAAAACAAGGCGGCTTATTTATTTACCTACAAGAGGAGACCATCTTGTAAAAACAAGTAGAGATAGGTATGTTTATAAGTTGTTGATTTCTCAATTCAATTTTCAATAAAAGAAGAATAGGACGAGGGTAAAGCAAGGAGCAGGCTTCAATAATAGGGAATCATCTTAACTGAATTAGTCATTGATTTCTTAAGATTTGTTAAATGAACTCTTACGATTAATTTTATACAAAAGATGGATGAATAATATTACGTCTTCCATTAATATACAGAGTAATATACCAGCGTTTAATAAATCACAGATGTCCATAAATAAACTTTGGTATATAGTTAAAGTGACAAATTTGTTTTAAAAAATTTGATGTGTTGGACTTGCATGACTTTCTCTGTTCTTGTACAGTCATGGAAAAATGATTGACCGCAATAGGAGAGCAGGATATTTTTACTTTCTCTACTAGTAAGTAGAGGAAGTATTGTAATCCCCCAAAAATTCGATGCCGATATTTCACCGGAAATATATGTTTTGAAGCCCCCTAAATCCCAAAAAGAGCATCTTTAGAGATTCGCACGCGCGTGTTTCATACAGTGGACAGCATAACTCAAACACGAAAAGTCGATTAAGGGCCAAAGTTTGTATTTAAGTTTAGGTAATGTCTATCGAGGATGCGACACGAAGATTCGAAAATTTTGATTTTCTTGAAAATGGCCCTAACGATTTTGATTAAAATGACATATGTTTAAGATATTTTTATGACAAATGAAATATACATTTTGAACTTTCTGGCAATAGTCTATGTAGTCCTGTTTACTCTGGATGACTTTTGAATAACTCGTAAACTGTCAGACAAAATCTTACCATAGAAAAATGTAGATCTCGCTAAAACGCACAGTTTATGTCCAAATAATTGTTTGTAGGATAAACCATTTCAGAGATATTCCTTGTTATTTGTGTCAGTGTCGGAAAACTTAAACTTTTGTCAAATGCAACATCGTTGTTCATTTTTTCATATATTAACTGTGCAAAGAGAACGGAATCTCCAAGCTTTAAAAGATTTGACTATCGCTCAAAGCCTACTTTATTCCCATATTCCCCTTGCACCTACAGGAAATAAGCAATAAGATAATTTGTACAAATGTTTATCTCAACACGAAGAGGATATATGAATGAGAGTTTGTAAGAATGATTAGTACAAGAGTGGAGAAATTCATACGAGTGCAGCACGTCAGATGTTTGGTTTACACAAGTCGACGTTCCAATATGCAGCTCAGTTAATTAATAGTCTCTGATCCATATCAAAATCTCCGTGTCGCATCCTTGAAAGATAACGGACTTTTCTCTAAAAATGCTATTTTTAGGGGCCTCAAAATATATATTTCTGGTGAAATATCGACATCAAATTTTAGGGTCGAATACAATAGTTTCCTTGCTTACTACACGTACTAGAGAAAGTTAAAAAAGAATTGTGCGTAGCTGACAACCCCTAGAAGGAAGGGTTGAAGCAAAGGAACCCCAGGAGGCTACAGGCCGCATGTAGATAAGCCACGAGGACGCGCGGAAATTCCTGGCAGTCCGCCCCACTGCTGATGCTGCATGAGAGGACGATGAATGATCCGTCGTCCAAGCAACCTTCTAGTGTCGATGGGGAATACTCTTTCCTTTGGAAAAGCCTCCGCGCCATCTGTCCGGCACGGCCTTAAAGCCCAGCTTTAAACCACGCGCGCGCGTGTAGTAACGGGGGCGGGCTACCACCCCCCAGGGTGAAGGGATGAGGCGAAGTGGGATCGTTGGCTTGCCAGGGAGCGGAGCCAGCGAAGCTCAGAGACGCACAGCAGTTCCTACCAGTCACAGCTAGTAATACCTGGCGCACAACCGAAGTGTTTCCTCTACCCAGGGAGAGGGCGACGAGGCGACCTTTGCGGCCCCGGAAGCAACTTACAGGAGGTCCAAGGCAAGGCTTCCAGAGCGCAAGCATCTGTGCCATCTGTCCGCATTCGGTAGAACAGCGCTACCAACCAAACCTGAAAGGGAGGGAAATGAGAAATGAAGGGAAAGGAATCCGTGAAGAAGAGAATCCACCCTAGCATTCGCCTTGTGACAAGGGAAAACCACGGAAAAACCAAGGTCAAAGTGGTTCCGAATGCAAGTCGCACACGCTGCTGTGGCGCCACCTCGCTCGGTTACTGTACTTTATTTCTAATTTTCGGACTTACAGTCAGTCACATTATTTATATCAATTTATAACTAGGAGAATCTTCAGCTCTGCTCATATTGCGATATAGACACTCTCTCCCGCTCCCTCTTATCTCCTGGTTTCTCATTTTTTCTACCTCTTCTTTCTTGCTAGCTACATCTTTGTTTTTCTCCCTCTCATTCCGTTCATTATCCTTTTTCCTTGGTAACTCTTCCATTCCACTTTCTCTCCCTTCATTATCCCCATACCACTTTCTTCCCTATGCAACTGGCATGCTTTATGTCGTGTGATTATTTTGAAATAAAGTTGGGTTTTCAGGGGTATTGATAAACTTGAAACGTAAATATGACAATTATTCAATAGTATATACATAATTACTACCCTTTCCTTTCTTCCCCTGACTACCCTCCCCTTATGTAGGACTTACACCCCCTAGGACTTACAAGCCAGTGCCTAGGGTCAAGCACTTTATAAAATAGTCACTTTCTCAAAACCTATTACAAACGTTGCGCTTACAAATTTCATGTGAGACTAAAAGAAAAAAAAAAAAAAAAAAAAAAAGACCTTATAATTTTGCGCCCTTTCCTTTTGAAGAAAGCTAATATGCTCTATTGCTAATTTTTTAAGTGAAGAGGTTTCTCTCTCACTCTTTCTCCCCCTTTCTTTCTCTCCCTTTCTCTCCCTAACCCTCTCTTTCCCTCTCCCTACATATAAGTTTAAAAATGCAACTTTTGTACTTTTCGACCTCAGAATAGCCCAATATACACTAATGTATTCGTTATTGATCCAATACAAAAAATTAGCAGGAAAAGTTCGATTACAGTTTTACTGCAGGTATAGATAAATTGCTCTTCTTTGTTGACTGTACGTATGCTCAAGTTTTAACGCCAGAATAGAATTTAAAAAGCTTAATACCGGAATTCGGGTTACACACTGCTCTGTTGCTTCTGGGAGTTATGTTAGCATAAAGAAATATTATAAAAAGAGATGAATTTACGAACTATGATGAAACAGGAATACATTTTAGCAACGTATGATGCTGATTTGGAAAGAATACCGGATCCTGAAATAGATCCAACAACAACACCTAAGTCTTATAGTAATTATAAAATAGTTCATATACATACTCTTGCTTTTTATCATATAAATTTCCTCTCGCCATATAATAATTCCTAAAAACAAAACTGTCAGCATATAGTTTTTCTCCCCGTGGAAAAGTGTGTTCAGAAATACTGTCATGCAGTACATGGAACGTCAAGAAAAGATCACTTTTCCTAACATCTCGAACCAAGCAAAGAATAAAAGAGAAGGAAGACAAAAAGGAAGGGACAGTGTTTGGCGTAGCGGTTTTGTAGTGGAGGAAGCTATTGATAGGGGATGGGTGATAACTCCTCGAGAGGCGATGACGATGAAATTCTTCTCGATCTTTTGCCACACCAACAAAACACACCCACCCAAAGTCAAAACGTCTCTCGCTCAGAAGAAACCGCACGCTCTGCCTTGTCCAACAGTTAATTTCTCTTGCCGAAAGGGATGGAAAACAAAAAAAGAGAGACACATTGGGGTGAGAGAATATAACGCAGAAATCGTTGGTGCGAAAGAGAAGTATGACCTCCTCGACTTTATTTCTTCCCCCGGTCCAGAAGATCGCCACTTCTAGCGACAGTGTATGTGTCGATCGATTGCCAGAAAGACAGGGGGATACACAGTCGCGAGTTGTATAGTAGTTTGCTAAGACCCCGATGTCCCATTGCCTCATTTTTCTTTTTCTCGCGTTTCATTTTCGCCTCTTGGTGTGCGACGCTCTTTGTTTCGGAGAAATGCGTTTATTTCATCTGGAACATGGGAAATGACCGCTGAAACCTTAAGACATCAAATGGCTTGTGTGCGTTTTGTTCATTTGTACCTAACTCTCTTCATTTCTCTCTTGAGAGACATGAATCAAATAATTCTTGAACTTATAACTTTACCGTGAAATTCTATTTTAATGTGTAAATAGATTTGAAAGGCTTCAGACAAAAACAGCGTACTCTCCCGTTTCTGTAATTTCAGTAAGGTGAGGTGATTTTTTATCCTCTCCTATAACAGTTTTTTAACCTATTTATTAACTATAAAGTGCCCAAACAGAAAATTCATTAGCATCATTTCCTGATCCCTTTAGACTACTTTGGCTTTTTGTATTCACTGAGTCACAATATCGTTCCACTTTAATTGATTTTCTAGCCATTTCCATTTTTTCCATTTATTCCTCTCCGTATGGCAACCGTTTATTTTAATATTGCCCAGTTTGGTATCTTCCTATATCCTGAAGCTCATTCTAATGCAATGTTTCGTCAAACTCATTGCATAAGTGGCTTTTTCTTATCTAGAGTTCCACTCATAAGGGAAGTACCCCAACTTGAACGGCTAAAACTGATTGGAAACGCACTGAAAATAAAATGTTGTTCCTGTTTGAATAGTTATCGATGTCGTTCATCTGTAAAACTACGTGTGCGGCCGCTAGCGTCATCTGAACATCAACGTATGGCTTCATTGCGCTGTAGCTGTACAGACAGTATGAACCTGACCGTTGCAGTGTTCAGTAGCAAACTGCACGTACTGGCATCAAACATGAGTAGACTGAAGCCAATTAATCTTGTGAACGTTGTTAAACTAGTGCACGGAAAGATAAAGCCAGAGAATGTGGATTAGCAGTCCACTATTGGCACGTTATATTTTAAACACGATTCCAAAGCATCCTTTGTGGCAATTGTGAGAATGTTCTCTGTTTTGTGTCTTGAGTAGCTCATGCTTTTAGTCTAATTTCAATGTGAAATGAGATTAAAAAGAACCTGCATGGTGATTTTCTGAACCATGCCAAATAATCCAATAGTTAACGTCCGTAGTGAACTGAATTAGACCATGGATTAAGCAGTAACAGTGTTTAAGTTTTGGAATTATCTTCCTAAAATAAAAATGAGTACAAAACGCCCACAGAGTAAACGAAAGCAGTGTCTCCTGCTGAAACTTCCCACAGGTTGGAACTACATGCTACCCCCTCTTACATAGGTATGATCTAAGAGCGTAGAGTCCTTTAAGAAAAACTACCCACTTGAGTTCTTCTTGCTTAATTTTAGCCGTTGTGAGCTATATTTCTCCACTCCCATATAAGAGCTTTGGAATGCTTGAAACTCTCCATGTAGTTCCAGTACTACTTACATTCTCTCACTTAGAGACAGACCTAGTGTTAGTATAGGTTCAATAAATGGTATCTTAGTTCTTTACTTGGCAGCCTTATCTGTTATTTCGCTGGCTAGTCCACCTGCATGTCCTGATAACCCATATCTGTTTGAATTTAATTGTGGTCAGCCAACGCCACCAAAGAGTAGCGGCCGTTCTAAGACCTGTTTTGACTTAACCAGGGGATTGCAAATGTGCCTTTGGGCCTGCTCGATTATCGGAGAGTATGATAGCTCATAGTACATCTCAGGTATGTAAACATTTTCTGTTCTCCAACTTTGGTTTTAGGTCCATTAGCATGTTTCCTAGGATATTTTCAGTTTTTTATTTCTTTCTCCTGCTGCCGCATTCTCTTTGTCTGGAAACAGTTTTTCCAACATATTTTTCAAGTGGTCGTTGAACAGAAAGAGAATTTTCATATATCATTAGCCATAAACGTTTTTGTGCGCTACAGTTGCGTCGCTTTACAAACAAGTTACTGTAGCAGAGTGTCACCCTTCCCTTCCCTACGTCCTCTATTATCAACAACATGAAATAGTAACGGGTACAGTAAAGTAACTCTCAACCTAACGTCGTTTGCAACCGCGGCCGAAGCCTACTAATTAAGCATTTATTATGCCCATTTTGTTCCACCAACATTTTAATATTTGGGAGACATTAATTACAGAAGTACGCCTCATGGCAGACATGAATGCGTAATGCCAGACATACATAGTTTTTGCAGTAAATTTGCGAAATTCTGGGTGTGTTTGTGAATCAAGGGCTCGATAAAATCTAATAGTATTAGTTTCACTATGCACTTTCCTTAGATCTGAATCACAGAATACATCACTGACTTCTACTTGAAATTCAATTGGAACAGAGCAAGGAAGAGGGTTTCACTTTAAATTTGAGAGCTTCCAAATTTGAAAATTCTCCAACAAACTCCTCTAAGAGTGCATTCAATATGTCGCAATACTTATTAATTTCTGTGCTTATGTTAAGAGACTACAAACGTGGAAGTGACTTCGCTTTCTCCAAGCTATGCACGTCGTACAGCCCTGATTAACACTGTTCCAAACGGAGCAAGCAGGCGCTGCTGTTACGGGCAGCGTGTGCATGCTAAGATCCAAAGCGCGTGCTTGCGCTCAAGCGCACCGTTTGACACCGTTGCTGTAGAACTAGAATTAAAATACTATGCATAATCAAGAATATCACGCTTTTATTTTAGAGTTTTCAGTTTTTGTTTTAGAATAAACTTGCAAAGATTTACAATCATTCAAAGTCCAACATTAAAAGAGGTTGCGAAATTTCGTGAGCTTCTGACAACCACATTCAATGGTCTAAGTTAGTAAAATGATGTATGTAGTGGCACTTTTAATTCCAGTTTATTATTGTAAGTGCCATTGTCAGAATCTTATTGCGTATTCCCTTTTAGGTGCAAGGGGAATATATGAATACAGTAGGCTTTGAGCGATAGTCAAATCTTTTACAGCTTTCAAATTCCGCTCTCTTTGCACGGCTAACATAAAAAATCTGATGTGTTGCACTCACATGACTTTCTCTACTTTTGTATAAGTACTCCAAAACTCACAACTAACAAGGAATATCTCCAAAATGGTTCACTCTAAAAAATTATTTATACATGAATTGTGATCTACATTTTTGTATAGTAAGATTTGGTCTATCTCTTACGGTTTACTGGTTATGTAAAAGTCATGCAGAGTAAGTAGGACTACAAGGGCTATAGACAGAAAATTCATGATATACATTTCATTTGCCATAAAAGTATCTGAAACATATGGCATTTTAATCAAAATCGTTAGAGCCATTTTCAAGAAAATCAACATTTTTTAAAAATTCTCCGTCTAAAGGGTAGTTTAGGGTAGAGAAATTTTCTTCAAAATCTTCGTGTTGCATTCTTGAAAGACATTAAACTTAAATACCAACTTTGGTTTTTAACCGAATTTTCTTTTTGAGTTATGCTGTCCACAGTCTGTCAGGCACACAGACTGACACACATACACAAGACGACACATACACACACACACACGTGGACCTTTTTCTAAAAATGTTTTTTTCTTTTAAATTCAGGGGGCCTCAAAACATGGAATTTTTGTGTGGAGTACAATACTTCCCCTACTTACTACATGTAGTAGAGAAAGTAAAAACAGGTTTTATTAGATCCTAACATAAAAATAGTTCAATTTAGGCCTATAAAACTGAAATATATAACTCGTTGGTACCTAAAACATTAAAGTGAACTGAAATTTAAGGAGTAAGAGATCAGAAATAAAATAGGCCAAAACCTAAGAATCCGAGGTTTGATAATAATTAATAATTATTGCGGAAAAAGAAACATCTTCCTTTTGGGGGCCCTTGAAGAAAGAACTGAGGAAGGGATTGGTGAAGTTCTTTGAATGAAGTGAAGCATTTTATGGCACAAACCTTTAAAAACTGCATCAAAGTGAAGAAGTATTTCAAATATGGTTTTCAGAAGAATGGGGTGTATGAAATAGACGAATAAAATGTTAGGCTGTTTCAGTACGGGCGAGCGAACAAACAACAATACAAACTGATCAGCAAGAGGGAAGGAGGGGAATGGGTTGTGCATTGGATAAGGATGAATGGCTTTTTACAACTTTATAACAGAAAATATTAAGTGGGAAAAAGGTTCGGGGCAGAAAAATAGCAGATTGTGAGGTATATTAATATGTATATACCTATCCTTATGCGAAAATGATTAGGATAGTCAAATAGAAGAAAAGGTAGAGGAGACTGAGATAGTTCTTTGAAATTATCGATCAGAAATGAAACGTTACAAGTTATTGCAAATAGAGATATGGATCTTATATAATGTGTTACCGTTCATTAGTGATTAAAATAAAAGCCTTGTCGACATTGACAGTTTACTTTGTGTGATTTCACTGACATGAATGTGAGTGCCTGGATTTCTAGAACAAGATTGAAGAGGAAGAAGGATAGCATGAGCTGTGCTCGCTTATACAACAAAGGAGAACAAACGAAAGGATGGTAGTGGACAAGTGAGGATTGGACTATTGATTCTTTGTGTTGTACTGTCGCCCGCCCAAGTCGTGTTCACCTGATTGTGTGCAACAATGGCATATGGCGCATACTCTAGTTCTTGCAATAACTGTTTGTTACGATCTAATACCAGAATTATTCATGGGTAAGATTAATAATTTTATTTAGATGATAGGAAGATAAATAATTGCAATATATAATTTGCACATGTTAATATCAATGCATAACGAAGTAATATGAGTACCCAATCTATTTTCTTACTTTCTTTTTTGTCGGAGAATTGAGATACTTAGCGAGTTCTGTGTTGAAGAATAGGCAATTAGTATAAGGTAGTGTAGCTAAGCTAATTAGGAGTTTGGTAAATTCAGTCCAGTGCCTCTCAAAGCTTAAAATTGAACCGGGTGCAATGCGAGGTGCAGAGGTTTCTTACAGCGCTCATCGTGCTGACTCGGTTAAGCTCGGCTCAACTCGGGCGCTGCAGACCGAAGAAGCGTATGTTGATGGATGACTTGATTACCACGTTATCGTTGAACCTTATGTGCAATACAAATAGTAAGGCAACCTGCTCCAAAGAAAGCAAAGAATGCCGAAACTTTGTAATTACTTTGAAAGTTGTGAGTCAAACGCGTCATCTGCGGTGCAATTATTACGTGCGTAAGAAAATAATCAGTTGAAGGACACTATAACAGAGTACACGCAGAAACATGTGGTAAAATCATAGGGAACGCCAAAGTGGAGGAATTAAGGAGGTTACTATATCTTGAAGAAGTGTATGCTTTATCCAAAAATGAGGTTTGCATGGGTTCCTTCTAGATCATTTAAACAAAATACCATATTCGGTTATAAAAATACAAATTTACCACTTCAACACTGCGTACGGCACTTACACATAACGCAGCCAGGAAGATACAGCGCTGAAATTGAAGGGGAAGACACACGGCGAAGCAAGCTAGTGAATGTTTGCACCGAGGTCAGCTTTTCACAGTCCCATTTTGCACCTTGCACCGGTGAATGCACCCTGAGAGGCCCTGATTCAGTCGACAATAAATCAATTAGTTCAAGTTGCAGGACGTGCGGAAACTCGGTAGACAAAGTTTTCAAAATGAAAAGGGAACTTCGCAAGTCACCAAGTTAAAAATTGTATAATATGCGAATAAGAGGCTCAAAATTTGGCAACATAAGTGGGAACGTTGGTGAAGAGTGATATACTAGGCGGGACTTAAGTTATAAAAGAGAGCGTATTTCTAAAATTCCTTTTCCTTCGTGTTTTACAGTCTTAGAGAAGTGTTTTATTGTAATCTATTATTGGCAGTGCATAGCATCTGAAGACCACGCTCTTCATTATGACAATAAGGAAACGTACATGTGTGCATGTCGAAAGCTAACCTGAAACTTGGTACAGAGGTAGAATATCACAACAATTAGTCATGTATAAAACTTACATAAATTAACCCGAGTACTTGAAAACCTACTTAAAATGATGGATATAAAAATAGCAATGGACACCTTTCATCAGTTGAGGAGACTCGAATACGGAACCACGGTGAGCGGTAGAGCGATGTCAGAGATGATGTGTCCGACGTAAAAGAGGCTTGGCTCAGCAGGGTTCACCCGACTACAACAGCTAAAAAACTACACAATGTTTCAGAGTTGCAATACTACCGTTTTGATTTCAGGCACTTCCAGTTAATTTAAGCAATTAATATTTTGTGTGTATCGAACTGTTGTGTTCACCTACGTTTTCGCGAAGTTTAAGACTAGTTTTCAATATGCACTCGCTTACAGATCCATTGTCTATATTGTATGTAAATTTCCCCATAAGCCAGTTCGCAATCCTAGATTACGAGTGAGATTTGCTGAATTGAATTTTGTTCGTAAGGAAGATAAGACTTGTGGAACTTCTGAACAAAATAATTGCCTAGAAGTTAGCTAGTGAGAATTAATATGACTAATATTATCATACATGCATAAGGAAGTAAATTAACTCGAATGAAAAATGATATTACCTACCACAGGGAGGGAGCATGAATGGGTTTTATTCGGAACCTTTTGCTTGGCTAATAATTGATGATAATGTAGAGATTGTTAAAAAAATGTAAAATATTTATTTTTTCTGCCGCTAAAACTTACCAGTGTTTTTTCTTTCTAATTTTACAAGGCTTAAGTACTCCCGCAGACAAAATAGAATGAGTCTTGTCTGGAATGCAAGTTCGTTTCAGTCCTACGCGGCACAGTACCTTGATTGATCATGTGAGTTAGTAATATTAAGATATGGAACCTGTGACAACTTGTTGCTGCCACTACACAATTGGCGCAAACAAGACGATGTGTCATGTAGGACTTAGACGAATCTGGCGTTTCAGACATGACTTTTTTTTTTTTGTCCACAGAAGGTATTCAATTCCAAACAAAAACTCCATACAGCAGCAATATATGTTTTGAGACTCCCTGAATAAAAAGCAAAGTGTTAAAAATTCGCTATCGAGATGTTAATGGTAATATGCGTTTTGAGATTCCCTTAATCCCTCGAAAAACATTTTGAAAAAGAAGCACGCGCGGCGTTTGCTTGGTGTGTGGGAGAGGAGAGAGAGAGAGAGAGAGAGAGAGAGAGAGAGAGAGCAGCATAACTCAAACGAATAGTTGATTAAATACCAAACTTGGTATTTAGGTTCAACATGCACACGGAAGATTTTCAAGAGAATCCCCCACTATGAACTACCCTTTGCATGGAAAATTGTATGAATGGAATTGTTTGAGATGAGAAATCTGAATCTAAGCTAATACAAAAATGTAAGGAATTCCTATTTCTCCATTCCAATACCATTCTATAGACATCGTCAGCGATGAGATAAAATGAGGTCAACTTTTCCTTAGGTATTAATGCCTGGGTTCGAAGGAAACGTGGGTGGATTCAAATGTCTCGTGTTGTTGCTTAGACCGTGGTGGACAGATTATTTGAAAGTGAAGGTCTCAGAGAGGAGTTTAACATTAAATTCCTGCAAATAAAATTCTTGGTCAATCTTAGACTTTCGTACCGCCATAAGCTCTGCAAGCCTCCTCATAACAAATGAGTTTGTAAGGGCATATTTGAGAGTGTACCCGACGATGTTACAGAAGCTACACTTATGAGAAAGTAGTGCCGTGTATGAATACGTAACAACTCCTTCAGCAGATAGTTTTCATGACCAGAGCATAATTCAATAAGATTAGTTTTGTGAACAGTGCAAATTTCTCTCTCTCTGTCTGTCTGTCTGTCTCTCTCTCTCTCTCTCTCTCTCTCTCTGCTATTTGTCGATTCCCCACCCCCTAAAAAAACTATTAGTGTGAAATAAGAAAGTGCATTAGGAAATCGATGCATTGGAAGTGGTTTCTGTTGGCGTGTCAAGATTTACGTTATTAAAGGTAGCGTATTCAATGTTATTTGAATGTTTACGGCTCATGTAGTCTTCATAGTTTTAATTTATGCATGAACGTCGGCAGACTTTTTTCCAGGGGGAGGGGGCCAAATGTTAGAATTTTGTAATCAGATAATATTAATTCATTATTTTGTTGTCAAAAGTTATAGTATTTGTTGCGGATAACCATATAAATCTGCGCTAAATATAAATTGTTCTTTACAGAAAAATTAAAATAATAGTTTAATAGTCAGCACATTAAGTTCATTAATTTCCAAGGGGGGGGGGGCCACGGCCCTCCCTTGCCCCCCCCCCCTTCGCGACGCCCATGAATTTATGTAATGTTTTAGGGCAATATGTTACTGACAGTACTAAGCTGAGGGCTTTAACTTTCAGATATTCCCAATATTTCCCTGTTATTAACTGTTAATATTTTCTCCTATAAAAGGAATAGACTGCGTCACATTCTGTCCTCATTTGAAAGAGTTACATGACGATGAGTAGACAGAGTTAAGGCAATGGACCATTCTTGCAACTAGTTGATGGTGACAAAAAGTTTAGTGATGGTTGAGAATAGTGGCACAACTTGTATAGTGATTTTATTCAAGGGATATGGCTTTGGAGGTGGTTTCTATAGCGAATTGAACTATATTTATATGTTTTGTCTGCTTATTAGATGTTCTTTCAATTACATTAGGCATAGAAATGTGATTTGCACCACATATTTCTGAGCATCGTCCACAAAATGTCTCTGTGATATATGTCGATGACTTTAACATGCTTTCCCCTCTTACTGTACGAGTGTACGATATGGGTTTCTGTGGTGCTTTAAACGCTTTAGTTTTTCTATTGTATAACATTGAACATCCTTTATTTCTAAGTAAATTTGGAAGCACATGTCTTTCTCCACCGTCATCAAGTTGATTACATTATCCCAGAATATCAATATTTAGGTTAAATAAATTTATTAACTGGTGGTTCGGATGCTGCTGCATTATTACAGCGTTATTCGGGGTATATTGGCTTGTAGCATTCTTCTACCTAACATAAAATGTGACTTAAATAGCAAACCAGGTATTTAAATGCCATCATATTCTAAGGATGCAAGACAAATGCTTTAGGACAATTTCTCAAAGTAAGTGGGACGAATACTCTGAAAGCTAAACCAGGAGAGATGAGATAATGAGTTTGAGATAATGTTTATTTTTAATTCTTCCTTATGAACAAATTGTTAGGTCCCTTTTATTCTCATGGAAGCTCATGTAAATGGCATACCATTACAACAAAATGTACCAGAAAACATAGATCCTCAAACGATCCGTTTGCCAGACAACTGCAAAATACGTTGTCCGTCAGTGACTTCACTGTTTTGAACATCATTTGCTTTATTCATTGCCTGACGTGGCACGAGTTGTCTCCTTTGTTTTCAAAACTGAACATTGCCGAAAAGTGGCGTTTTACTCAAACCACAGAACCTACAGGAAGTGTATCAATACACAATAGCAGTAACGTCACCTGTTTGAGGAGTGTCAGTTGTGCTATACTGTAGTGAAATTGGAACCTTGCAGCAAGCAAGAGCATTGGGTCATGCATTTAATGTTAGTGCTAACGGTAACCTACAGCCCTATTCATGGAGCAGGTACACGCATTACGGCTGAGTTTCGAGATTTGCTGTAGGAAGCTGTACAACTCTCCCCGGGGACTTCGTCGAGAATTGCCACGCAACTGCTTGCATTAGACCACAGCAGTGTATAGAGAAAACATCACAGTTCGTTGTAGCCATAACACCTCCAACGAATTCCGTGATACAGACTTTGTCCTAGCAATAATAGACTATTGTCAAATCTCATATTGCACTGACGTTTTATTTGCACAACGCAACATCGAATGAGAAGCTTGCCACGCCTTCAGTGTTATATACTTAAACACACTGTGACATCACGCTATAAAGTCGGTGAGATAAATACAATTTGCGCCCACAAAATTTATTCACACAACAGCCCCCCCCCAAAAAAAAAAAAAAAAAAAAAAAAAAAAAAAAAAAAAAAGGTGGTGAGCTATCAGTTCCTTTAAATTTTGCGACTGTCATAATTACCATAATTGACATTTTGTGAGATAATCCACATAGTGTTCATGAAGCGGTGGTGTGTAGTGACAATCTATGGCAGACATGAGGAGAAGGGGGGTCAGGAATGTAATCGAGTATTTACCCTCTCCATTTACCCCATCACCAAATGCAGGCCACCTCTCTTTTTCGGTTCTGTTTGTTTACGGACACACACGTCTTTACAAACATGGTAAGTTTCAAGGTGTGCAGTGGTGGAACGGAATGGAACCATGTACTGTGATTACATTTTTATTAGGAACACAAAAGTATTTATGTTCCCATTCGACTTTGAAGTATCTTTTTACCTTGTTATGCGACATGACTCCACAACTGGCACAGTTTGAGGGACTGACTGGTTCTCTGAGGCCTGATATCTAACCGGTGTGTATCAGAGTGGACGGGGTTAAAACATCGATATAGGGGAAATGACACATTGTGTCAGTTCTCCCCATCTATGATCTATACTATGGAAGCAATAATGTTGAAGAGTAGACATGACCAACATAATAACTTGGTTGCACTTCTACAAGCTGTAAGCCATTCTACGCCATAAATATATTTATTAAAATATAACACACAAATTTTATTTTCGTTTTTCAAATTGTCTAGTGTTGGAGTTTCCCGATCTTTTAAATGAGTTATTTTTTCTATGTGTAGGCAAACGAAGAGAAATTTGTATTCAAAATTTCACCTACAGCATAGCACACTTTCCTTGCACCTATTTCACTACGTACTCCCCGCTGCACTTACACTCTCGCCATTAAGCAAAAGCAGTTTGCGTTATATAAATTACTTCAGTAAGTAATATTCCCAATAACCAAAACACACCATGCTGTGTATTTGGAAATAAAACTTGTCAAATATTTCATTAGGAACATCTTCAAAATCGCGTAATAAAAATTGCAGTATAAGACATAAATTGACTTGATTTTCATTCCTAACCTCTAACAAGCATTAACTTGCATCGCCCACAGGGAAGTAATAAACTTACTTCCGCCAAACGAGATTATATCGACAACGTATCTAAATATCGATCATCAGCAAACACACACACGCACGAACACAGTCATTACACTGCAGCATATGCTACAAAATATGAAAAATCCCATTCTTCCTTAAACGTGTGATCAACTAATATGATATACCTACATCTCATAATTGCGTACAGCAGTATTCCACCACTGGAGTGGAGATTGTGTGTTGCAAACAGCACACAAGAAGATGAGAAGTGGACGATACTTGGCACCTAACTGATCTGAGTAATGATTATAAATTCTTACAACTTTATGTAAATCTATCTTTCCCTAAAATCTCATATAAATAAAACTATATACACACCACAGCTAGCTAAATGAACTCCTTGTAGACCATAATTAGCGGCGACCTAAAGTGGAAACCAAAACACGGGTGTGTTGGTGCAGTATCGTAACATGGAAGCGCCTCCTCTGGGGATGTAAGCCCTTATTTCCGGCACGCCTGCTGGTCACGTTTCTCCAAGGGGCACACGGTGCAGGACCGGACCTTACAAGAGCAGTTAACACAACTTAGCAATTAACGCAACACGCTGAAACAACAGCCTCAAAGAGGTAAGAAATGAAACGGCAACTTGGACAAGTTCGTTCACGCCTTAGCTGCCTTTAATGTGTTGTCTAGTGAACGCAGCCATTAGTAATAGTGACAGCAGCGCTATGAGGTCACGTGCAACGGTTCGATATCTGGTGACGGAAATAGAAACTTCATCTCACTAGACCTTTTGAAAATCAAAAATTGAATGGGATTCAAGTTTTGACATCCTTTATCACTCGTATCACTATCTTAAATTGAATTTCACGAAACAAAGTCAACCAACGAATAATGTTATATTCGGTGTGAAATTAACGAGTTTCGTCACACTGGTGTCAGGAGTGGGATTTTGTCCTTTGGTCACAAGTTAACAGCGTTTTACGAATAATATGTAATAATAATGAAATAAGCAACAAATGAGAGAGATGGTTCCAAGGTAACGGGAGGTCTTTGGTTCGATTCCCATTGACTGCCGCTCTGACCTTGGATTTTTTGTGGTTTTCCCTGGTTGGCAAGTGAATGCTAGTGTGGTTTCTCATTTGCCACGACTTCCTCTCCATTTCCACTTTATTCCGTTTCCTTGACATTCCTGGCGTATGGTGGTGTCAGACGCACCAGAGCAGCCACGGGGAGACGTAGGGAAGCAAAAGAAGTTCACCCACTCCATTTTTAGCCGATCAAATGAGTGTTGACCTCGAGAGTAAGTTGACATGCTCTGTGTACACCTACGTCTAGGGGTGTGCTAAACTAATGACCGCATGGCACTGTGCTGAACATACCTATAACACCCAATTCGACATTTAACGTAAAATAAGTAGTTCTGTTAACCAAGTAATATACAGGATTACATTCTTGTTAGATAACATCACTTGATAGCCCAAAGGTTGATTTACGCCTCTATCTCCTTCCAAATACATGTCATGCGGGAAGTATTAAAGACTGACTCAGTTTTTGGACATGGCTGCTCTAGATCTTTTCATTACGTCTGTGGCAAAGCACTTGGGCAGTCGCCGATCAAAATATTTTGCAATATTTCCTTTGTCAGACACAAGAAGATCGTATAAGTTAAAACTTTTTTCTTAATGACAGAGCAGTGCGCACAGGAATCCTGTCACAAGCGCCACGCAAGAATTAAAATTTTCTAGACGCGGCACGGCTCGCTGACTAATGCGCGCCCATGCAATCCAGGCCCCAGACCGCACATACACTAAGGCAGAGGCCACCCAGGAGCTGCAACCTGTCCGCGCAGGAAAACAGCGGAGAACTGTAAATAATGTACAAAGTGAAGTGTAAATAGTTCAGTGCGTGAGCTGGGATGTATGTTTTTGGTGTGTGGTGTTTTATGTATGTGTGTGTATATGTAAACACAAAAAAAAAAAAAAAAAAAAAAAAAAAAAAAAAAAAAAAAAAAAAAAAAAAAAAAAAACACCACTCAAAGACAGAAACAAAAGAAAAACCTACAAGAAAAAACTGTTCTTGGTGACCTAAGGTTGGTCACCGTATGGGTTTTTAACAAAACAAGAAAAAGTAAATGTAAATTTCCCTGATTATAAGTTCATCCCAATTGTAACCTGTAAGCCAGGCCTAATGTATCGGCACCAGGCCAAACCTTGATAATAAAGAAACTGAAACTGGACCTCAGGTGGGCTCACGGCCCTGCGGGAGGGAGGAATGGGTTGAAAGAAGTAGGATGATGAGATCTGGAAGGCGACACGATCCAAGTGAGGACGGGGCCCCTAACTATTCCAGAATGTGCCTATTCGAAGGCCGGGGTGAGACTTTTACACAAAACAAATTTCCCCACAAAACACAGCCCACGCCCTCTAGCCCTACGTCCTAAAATATGACAAAGAATATAATGGCAGGAAATGCTGGAGCAAAATTGTATTCTATATTTACTAGGAAAACCATAAGAGAAACCCAGCAGGAATTGAACCCAGAGCAGGCGCTATCATTTGAGTCATCAAGCCCAATGTTAATGGCAGATACGTTTTCAGTATTACGAGGACGTTCTAAAGATCTGAGGAGCGTGTTAGCATATTAACGTGAATAAACAAATAGCACCCACTCGTTAACGTGGGAAATTCTGCACGAAGCAGGTTATTACAACCTCGGCCATTATGGTGACGTAAGTTGTGCTTTATTAAGTGTACCGTTCTACCAGAACATTGATGTCACGTATGAATATTTCAGTGTTACACCGAGGTAATTACAACTCGAGAAGTACAATACGCCACATCTTCCCATTACCTTGGTGAAGTTGTCATATACCTACTGACGTATTATTGAACAGCGCATGTTTTCAAAGCTTTTGAAACGTTCAAATCTAAACGAAACATACATACAATACGAGGCACGCAAATGCTAACCACAATGATGAGAGAGAAGACAATTAATTCCCATGACATTATCATGACGTCGTGAAGCGCTTGGGCCCCAGTCTTTGTTTTGTATCAGTGGCGTTTATAGCGTAGGTGTGCTCTATCCGTGGCAATATTCTGATACGCATTTAAGTAATGAAGCAGGTATACAAAGAACCCTAATATATGATAAAATACGAGTTTCTGTACTCATCATTTTTGCCATAGTACTTCTATGAAGTATTTATACCAATGCTTAGTCTTCTGTGTGCATACTAATGAGGTAGGCAGCATTATTAACTAGCCATCAAAAACCCTTTCTGAAGAAGCTCCGAAAAAAAAAGCCCCGTTTTGAATTAACTCCTGTACAAAGAGCGCCAAAGAGAATCTTCGGCAGGAGGCGTTAATCTGGGCGCTCAAGATTTGCCCTTAGATTTAAACCGCTTCAAAGGTACATCCTGTACTACCCGACAAGGTTTCGCTACTAATCTGATAAGAGATCTGTATGACAAACAATTCACTCGCTCTGCCTCTTTCTCTTTTACCCAATACGATCTATAGCGTAAACATACTACATTTCTACGCCATTTTGTAAAATTTGTTGTGGTATTGGCGTAACTATTTATCAGAAGTAGCGTCGTATCCCTATACCGCGACCTAAAGCAACCAACACAGTGGCTACAGCTTCGTACAATGATAAATGTGACACACGAGGTGCAGTGAGATTTTCTTGGCGCCAGTTGTACAAACTATTCTTTCTATAAACAGTTATTCTTCTATTTTATGTTAATCGACATAAGCTTTGCGGACATTGTCTTGTTAAAATTGCCTTATAGGTACAATGATAGTAGACAGTAGACTTTAAGCGATAGTCAAATCTCTTAACAGCGCGTTCCTGTGTCAATGCTTTGAAATTGCGCTCTCTTTGCATGGTAAAGGAAAAGAATACACTTCCCATTGAGAAAAGCAAAGGGTTTTAAAATTCAAAACAACAACAAGGAATAGGTGCCTTAGGAACGGTTAACTCTACAAAACTTACTGTTTTAACAATATTTCTGTTTCATGTATGTGAAAATTTTGTCTATCCTTTAAGGCTTAGAAATTATACTAAGATCATTGAGCACTTAAGAGGCTATTACCAGAAAATTCAAGATATAATTCAATTTGCATGTTATTCTGTTACACATATTTTAATAACAATAATTATAGCCATTTTGAAAAAAAATCAAACATTTTTAAAACATTGTGTGGGTGAAGTTCTCAAGAAGCTTCGAGTCGCTTGCTTGTAACATGCTGAACTTCAATATCAAATTTGGATTTTAACCAATATTTCGTTTTCTGAGTTATGCTGTTCTCACTCTTTATCGTTCTCTTTCTCTCTGTCTCTCTATCTCACTCTTTCTTTCTCTCTCTTTCTCATTCTTTCTCACTCTTTCCCTCTCTTTCTCATTCTTTGTTTGTTTGTTTCTTTCTTTCTTTTCTTTCTTTTCTTTCTTTCCTTTTCTTTTCTTTTATTTTCTTTGTTTAACTTTCCCTTCCCTTTACCTTTCCCTTTGCCTTTCCCTTTCCCTTTGCCTTTGCCTTTCCCTTTCCCTTTCCCTTCCATTCCCTTCCCTTCCCTTCCCTTCCCTTCCCACCCCTTCCCTTCCCTTCCCTCCCTTTTCTTCCCTTTTCTTGCTTTTCTTCCCCTTTCATCCTTTTCTTCCCTTTTGTTTCTTTGTTTGTTTGTTTGTTTCTTCCTATCTTTCTTTCCGTTTATTTTCCACTGAAGTCTGACATACATCAAAATACTTGCCATAGGTATTTAGTTCTCTTATAAAATACGTCATTGTTGACGATTGAATACTTTTTGCTTTTTAGAAGCAGTAGTTTATGTAAAGAACAAGACATTTTGAACCCAAAAAATAGCATTTTTGGAATGTACACAAATCTCCTCTCTAGTTTCTAAACTAAGCCCACGGACTTCATCAATTCAAATATTTCATCAAAGGCAGTTCATCTCTATCACTGCAATTCTAGACTGGTATATTTCAGTGTAATCAAACTTAGCTGGATATATGGATATACTATTTGCGGCTCAGCTTCAAATTCGCAACTCAAAAGAATACAGAATTTCCAAATCTTCGGATCATAGCGGATGCTATGTAAGAGATAGATCAAATCTTATTATACAGAAACTGTAGATCTTGCAAAAACACACAATGTTATTGCTTGTTATTTGTGTGAGTTTTGGAGAACTTACAGTTCTGTCAAATGGAACCTTGCTATTTATTTTTTTATATGCTAACCATGCAAACAGAACAGAATTTGAAAACTTTAAAATATTTTACTATCACTCAAAGCCTACTGTATTCCCATATTACTGTTGCATGCGCAAAAAACAAGCAGTAAGATAATTTCTCAAATGTTAATCTCAACTAACACGAATAAGATAGAATAATGAGGGTTTGTAAGAATGGTTAGTACAAGAGCAAAAAAAGTCATGTGAGTGCAACACATTTTTATTTGTGTCATTATACTCGCTCATTCTACATTATAGGTGAGATACAAACTGCCTTGTATCGCAAAGAACACCCCCATGTTCCTTTACTCTGTGTATATATTAATTAGTTTTAACCTTGCTTAGTGCATTCGTCTTTGCATTATCCTTAATGACAGATGATCTGGACAGCTTCACTCTCTGCCACTTAGCTGTAGGGATATGAATTACAATTTTAATAGTTTGGGCTGCGCTTCCTAAAGAAGAACCCAATCAGTTTTTAAGCCACTTAAATATTTAAAATCATATAACCTCAAAATATGTTGCTATTAAATGTATCCTCTGTTTTATTTGATATATATGATCACATTTTATGGCAAGTTTACTGCACTTTTACCCGAATTAATTAGAAAATATCTCGTATAACCTCAAGAAGTTAAAAGGGTTCATATTTTTTCGGCTATCTCTAGAGTAAACGAAGTTTACCTGTTCCGTTTTCACCAATAATTGTTCAGCTTTCTTTCTCGTTATTCCCACATATTAGTTTCATACATACATTTATTTAGCAATCTGTATTCCGAATTCTTCTGTACACTGTAGTTTACAATTTTCCAATCTTTAATGTAAATACTTCTATAGTATAACTCTTGTATCTCCGCATGTAACGTATCTTACTATCTTATATTAATAATTATTCTGAAACTACTTTCTTACGTTTCTTCTCCTCCTAATGTTAGCTCGTTCTTTACTTATATAGAGTATTAAAGTGTTGCTCATAAACTATAAACCGTCCAAGTGTACTCGCATCTCTATGTATATTATTTCGTAATATTCAGTAATTTGATTCAGAAATCTTCTACAACTTTCTTAATTTGCTTTGTGTACCAAGATCACCGTATCAAACAGCACTGTCTTAGTAACTAAAGTAATTTGCCTGTTCCACAGTACTTTAGGCTTAAAGGAATCCATGCTAAAAATATCCATACAAGTGTGAGATCTAATAGGGAAATATTCTTGAATCAGTCCTAATGATCCCCAAAACTACAGATTGAGTTGTAATGTAACAGCAGTATAATTTTTCTTTAAGTAGTTCCTCCCATGAAGGGTGTAATTATAAATGAGTTTTATACAGTAGAGTTCCACTAATTCCAACTAGCTGTTCCGATCAGATGGATTTTTGTCAAACAACATATTGATCTTAAGCGTTTATATGCTAGGCATTAAAATCGCTGAAGGTAGGAAATTAGTACAGTATGCTGTAATTTATTTTACAACTACATTCTGTAATATTTTTATAAGTACTGTTGGTATCTACCTAGCGCGAATAGCCTGGTGAAAGTCGGAATGGATGTTGGCAAAACATTGCCTCTTCAAATCACTTCAGTGCGTTGCATCAAAAGAAGATCACTGACTTTGATTTGATTTTCGCTTTCGTTTTCTCGTTGCATTCAAACCTTGTTATGCATATTTTTAGTAGGCGTAGGCCTTCCGTTCTTTAGTTTTTGTTTATAAGATAGCCGACAGATTCAATGTTTACTCCTATAACATTTATTTCATGTTTTTCTGCACTAATAAATTTACATTTTTACTTGGAAAAACTAGTTTAATCTTAATATTTATTTTTTCTTGTTTTAAAATTCAAAGCAAATTTGGTAGATATTTTTTCCTAGTTCTGTTCGGATTAGGTGGGTTTTTGGATTAGCGGTGTCTGGATTGGCGGGACTCTTTTCACAAATAGTTTGTAAATTGCTCTCCTTATACTACATAGACTTCCATCAAATGCAAATGTATTTAGGATTGTACCTAATGATGTTTTTCAATATTCCATTGTGTGCTGTTTTTCATGTTGTTCGCATAAGTGAAACTATGTTTCATCCGTAAGTAAACATGAGACGAACACTAAGATTCTCTATACGAATATTCAAAATCCAGTCACAACTTTGTCTCCTGAGTACAGGATCACCCAGTTTAAGTTCTTGAGCAGTGCTATATGGTTTTAAGATTATCGAATTTGTAACACACCTATAAAAAGATACATTTGATGCAAAATGCTAAAATTAATTTTTAACTACCTTTTCGGAAGAATAGCCAGTGTTATCCTTATCTAAGGTGAGTACATGACGCTTTCTGCACTTTATTTTTTGTCCTAAAGAGTTCCTGTTTTAAGAAATTGGTTTAGCAATCTGTGTGTAACCAATTTTAATGCGTGGGAACTCGGTTCAGATCACTTTTTAGAAATAGCCCAACCATACACAGGTGCCAATCATGCATGAACATACTATGTTGAACAGAATACCTGAAATCATGTGATTAAGTTAATTCACACCTATTGAATAAGCAAGTCTTACAGATTGCCGTGACCTGACCTTCAGAGCATGGTGTTCCAATGAGCCGTATGTTCGCGCCATCTGTTTGACAAGAGAAGAACGCTAACTCGAGAGCACGCATCCATCGAGCATTGCACATCAATAACTATATAGTTAGATTCACATCAACTTCTTTCCTTCCTCCTGTTTGTTTGTTTAGATTAAATACGTTTGAGATTATATGCAATTATCAAAACACACTTTCACATCTTTTAGGAAAAATGCCGCTTCCCCTCTTACAACAGGTTTTCTCTCTACATTTCGTATTTTAATTACTGAATATCTGAAAAGGAGGGCTTGAAACGATTTTACAGCATTTACAGAAGCTTCTTTCCAACGGAAAATATTCTAATCTCTTCCAAAGGAACACTCTGTCGTAATTACTGATAATAGCGAAGCTATCTTTTTTTAACCTTTTAAAATTTAAATTTAATTATCTTTATTATACAACATTATGTATTTTACAGTTTTGCTAATAAAGTATAAAACAATTCAAAGAATTACATCACTTGCGTTGACGGTACAATTCCACAATTATTGTCTTCAAAGTCTAAAGTAAGAATTAACACTGATATGTACAGGAAATAAAAATTACCATAATTTATAAGTGAAGATCTGTATGACGTTTTCTCCTATGTCTACGTTCAAGTCGTTCTTTTGGCGTGCTCAGGGGAATCTCTTTCGTAAAGAGTTCTGATGATCGATGTGAACAGCCGAGTACAGGGGGACTGGAGTGTAGATTCAACTATAGGAGTGCGAAGATCTTTATGAAGTGTAGAATAATTGCAGATGTGTCCAGGAGTATCCGCTATGATCCGAAGAATCCGATTTTGGAAATTTTCTTTTGAGTTGTGAATTTGAAGCTCAGCCGCAAATAGAGCATCCATACATTCAGATAAGTTTGATTACACTGAAATATACCAGTCTATTGAGTGACAGTGATAGAGATGAACTGCCTTTGATAAGATAGTTGGATTGATGAAGTTTGTGACCTTATTTTGGAAACTAGAAAGGAGATTTGTGTGGATTCCAAGTATGCTAGTTTTGGGTTCAAAATGTCTTGTTCTTTGCATAAACTACTGCTTCTAATAAGCAAAAGTTATTCTAGCGTCAACAATGAGGTATTTTATAAGAGAACTAAATACCTATGGCAAGTATTTTGATTAATATCAGACTTCAGTGGAAAAGAATAAGAAAGAAAGATAAAAAGGAAGAAGGAAGGGACGAAGAGAGGGAGGAAGGGGGGAAGGGAGGGAGGATGGGAGGAAGGGAGGGATGAAGGAAAAACAATTACCTTTGTTCTCTGTAGCTCCCCTGTGTAATGTTTTACAGCTCTAATACTTTCTCTATTACATATGTATATGTAGCAAGTAGGGGCAGTATTGCAATCTTCCCAAAAATTCGATCTCGAAGTTTTCTCAAAATTGCGTGTTTGAAGAGATGAAAATTAAGAGAAAATAAAAAAAAATAAAAAAAAAATAAATTAAAAAAGAAAAAAAAAAAAAAAGAAAGAAAAAAGGAAAAAAATAAGATTGAAGAAGAAAAAGGATCCCACACTCCAAATTACCCTTAACATGCAAAATGTTTGGAAAATTCTGATTCTCTCAAAATGCCTGTTAACACTTTCCATTAAATCAAAGCCTACTGTATTCTCATATTCTTCTTGCACCTACAAGAAAATTAGCATTGAGGTGATTTCTGCAAATGTTTAACTCGACTAACAAGAAGATAGTGGAATAAGGGTTGGTAAGAGTGGTTAGTGCAAGAGTAGAGAAAGTCATGTGAGTGCAGCACATCAGATGTTTTAATTTTCTGTAACAATGTATGCGTTTCCTATGTCCAATGTGGATCTTAATCAGCCGACCTTGCTGGCCATTTTTTTTTTTTTTTTTTTTTTTTTTTGTCTGACTGATCTATTCGTGTGTTATAATACCAACACTCGTACCCATTGCATGATTCATCAAGGAATGAACACGAGTAGCTTCTTCTTTGTTTGCCCTTTCTTACCATATACCTATTGAAGCTCGCAGATCCAAACCGATGATGAAACTGGACAGAGTATGAGAACGCCACTGTAGGCCACGTATGTCACGGAGACAATGGTTATTTTTAATTTATGAACTAGGTAGAAAATTGCGAGAGTCACATTAATTTATCGTTACTTAGGCTCACGGACGTGAAAGGTAGCATGATATAATACACGGCATGCAATTATATCTAATTGATTGCAACAGGAAGAGTCACAATGCCAGTTTACATTATTAAGGCTTTCACGTTTCCCTGAGGGGGCTGAACTGTGTGTGACGTAATCGGTACCGAACATAGCCATGTCATGGAATTTCCTAAACCTTTGTGGGTTTGTGTGGCAACAAGCAGGAAACAGCCTTTGTTGTAAGCGGCCAGTGTAGGTATTTATTATTCATCCAGCACTAACGTCCAATCTGTGGCTCAGATATTCACTGTTATAGATTTCCTCCATTGCTTCTCTTTCGTGAGTTCCTTCTTATGCTGTTCTAATTATTCCACGGACAAGCCTTTATTGCTTCTGGGACAGGGCTTTAGTTGGCGACTTTTGGGCAAATCAAGTTAAGCGTAAAATGTTATGTCAAAGAATATTTAAAACAATGTCTCATATATTTTTCAGCAATAGTAGGCAAAGTTGTTGGTCTGGGTGGCTCAATTGGTTAGACGCTGGCCTACTGACACCAAGGTTGCGGCTTCAAATCCGGCTCAGACCGATAGTTTTTAAGTGTGCTAAAAAGCGACAGCTCCATGTAGTTAGATTTACTGGCATGTAAAAGAACTCCTACGGGACAAAATTCCGGCACACTGGTGACGCTGTTGTGATCCTGGCAATTGAGAGCGTAGTTAAACAAGAAAATATGTTTTTTGTAGGCAAAGTTGAAGGGGTGCAAATTTTTACTTCTATCATAATCAGAGATTGCTGTAACCACAGACAAGTGCTTACTGTGAATTATTCCATGTAATAAATTACTTTCAGATAATCTTAGAAAACTATATAACCTATACCATCAGTCTCCAATGAACGACTGCCCTAAAGTTTTAGGTCAACTCATTGAACTTACTGGATCTCCTCCTGAATTTGATCCAATGCCATATTATAGGACATTCTGGCTCTCAATTGGGATGCGATCAGCAAAAGAAATCTCCTGTCGCAAAAGAAAAGTGACTGTAGGACAACACCACTTCGAGGCAGCCTAGAACAATTTAAAGGGTTAGTTGAGTACCGGTAGTTTTAATTTTCCAACCAAAACCCTGTTCTGGGATCTGTTTCCTGGTATATAGTTGACAAGAGCTAATTTATTTCTCACTGTTCACTATTTAGGATTTAGAAGACACTAGTAAACCTCCGTAGGATCAACCTGAATCTCTTAAGAGCCCTTATACGAGGGCCATTCGTAAAGTAAGTTCCGATGTTTTGTACTCATCAAACCATCACAAATAGTTGCAAAAGGCTTGTTTTATTTAATTCCTTACACCTTTCTCTATTTTTACTTGAAGAGGAAGTATTGTATTCCATCCAAAAATCTGATGTCGAGATTTCACCGGAAATATATGTTTTGAGGCCCCCTGAATAAAAAAAAATCATTTTCAGAAAAAGGTCCGTGTGTGTGAGTATCCTGTGCTAAATACAATAAACTCGCTAACAACTTGCCTATGCCTACTCCAGATTCATGGTGTATCTGTCCAACACTTCCCAGTCTTCCCGAATGTCTTCTCCCTTTAGGTCTATAGAACACCATTCTTCTAGGGACCTTTCTAGTGCCATTCTATTAACATTTATTGCCCATTGATTCCTATTATTTGTAATTTTTTTCTTCTAAGGAAAACAAAATCTTCTCTTATTTTGACATTTCTAATTTTATCCAACATTCCTTAACTGACCTTAAAAACATCACATTTATATTCAGTTATCGTCCATGCTTCTCATCTAAACAATAAAAATGGTTGGCCATTACTTAATAAAATTTAATTTGTGTTTGTTTTCTTGCTTTATTTTTCAGATTTCTGCTCTTATTGCATTAACTGTTAAATCAGTTTAACATTGCGTTAAAATTTAAATTGGTTGGTGAAAACATGCCCTTGATTATTGTTGAAGCAGATTTGACTGAACTATTAAATCGCGTTTCTGCAACATTAGGCTTGGTGACTCACTCTCGGTCATTACATTTACTTGCTCCGGTTGCCAAAATCTGTGAATCTAGCTAAAACAAAACAGAGCTTAGGACGCGAGATAGTACAAAGAATGGAATATTTGTTAATTTCTTCGGTCTTTTAATTTGTGTTTCGTAAATGATACTTCGGCCACGATCGTAACTTATAGGTGTACCATAGACTAATTTCCATGTATATTTTGTTTTACCAATGCATAACAGTGATATGAAATAAAATATGAATGAAATGTGGAACTAATATTTTGAAGTGGACCGTACTAATAATAGCAAAGCGGAAAAACATTTTCGTGCGTTAAGTCACATAATATAAAAACTGTAGACAAGCATGTTACGTTCATACAGCGAGATAGAGGTAGAGTGTGTACGGAGGGGATTCCCCACTGAGCTCAAGCTGATTATTATATGTAGAGCTCTGGGAGGAAGGGAACTACGGGCCTGAGGGAACCGGGGCGAGCAAGTACCGACCTATAGGTCCTTGATACCAGGGTTCGCCAAGCAGTCAACAGCCGCATGGGTTTCTACAGTAGTACCCCCCGCGGCAGGCATATCAACTATCAGGCCACACATCCGTCGAGAACACCAATTACATTACGCAAATCCCCCACACGGCAGCGCTAACTCGACCATCGCCAACACTTGTAATCCAGGAAATCTAGATTGAAAGGAAGGTGATATTAAATGGAGGGACAGGAAATTCGGGGATTTAATTACACTTCCCAACAATTGCCTGATGGCCCAGGAAAGTTGTTGTAGTGTTTAACGCCCGCTTTTACTACTACGGCACCGCAGGCGGTGACACTGATGATACATGAAGATGGAGCACCGGTGGAATGAGATGGCGGGGGAAACCGGAGTACCCGGAGAAAACCCGCCCTGATGGCCCAGGAAAACACCCGGAAAGACTCATAGGTCAAGAAGGTTGTCAGCGGGAATCGAACCCACGATCTATAAAACGTGAGCCTCACACGTTACCGAGGTAGTTTACAGAAGTTCCATTGAGAAAGCGATGCACAAATTTCCAGTCGCTATCAGAACAAGATGCAGCGAATCTGAAAATAATGACCAAAAACAAAATTCAATGGATAGTAGTTTTCGAGTTTGTAGGCCGTGGTCCAGTCGATAAATTGTCTGGCGTTTCGCCCAAGACTGCGTTGGGCATCTTCAGAGCGTCTCCTGGCTGGTTAACAACTAGACAACAAAATTAGATACACAAACAATTACTAATAAGAACATGATTCAATGAACAAGTTTTCGCCATTACAGCCTTTTTTTTAAAGTGAGTATCGAGTAAAAATAAAGGATCGATATCGACTATCAAGAAATAGTGGTATCATCCCAACACTAGTTTTTAGCGTTTCTATCTGATGTTATGCCAGAAGAAACTAAAGTTCCATTGACTCCGGTTTATAAATGCGCTTTATACCCCCTTATTACGCGTCCTTTTCTTTCTCATTGTTGCTGGGTTGTAGTGACTATTATTTTATCTGTGATCCGAGACATCCGCCGGTCTTTTGTTCATGTAGTCATCAGAGCAGTTAGTGCACAAAAAGCTACTTCATGTGTCATTGCTTATTCAGCGCTGCTCTGTTTATAAGTGTCTGCTCCAGTGGCTGCTTGCTATCCAAGATAAAGAAGTTAAATCAGTTAATAACCTAAATGTCTCATCGTTCATTAAATCTGTACAATGCCACGCAGCAATGGTTCGTAATAGTATCTCCAATTATGGCGTCCTATTACTGGGTTGTAGACACTGCTGTTACACAGTAATCACCGTTAAGTATTTAACTGTCCTCTCTTACATTATCTCCTCTCTTAGTTTCCCCAATACTCTCCTTTCTCTTTCCTACTCCCTTCCATTTTCTTTTCCTCTCTTCTGCTTTCCTGCTGCTCTCTTTGATATCTTTACTCTATCGTTCCCCTTGGCTTCGAAAAATAGGTCTGACATATGTAATATTTACAGGCAGTTTTTAGTTTTTAAGACTTTTTTTTTACGGTATTTTAACCTATTGACTTTTTTTTTTTTTTTTTTTTTAAGTCAGACTTGGTTTTCTTTTTAGTTTCCATGGTTTTCAGATTTTTGTTAAAGTTTTTATGGTATTTTAAGCTTTTTATCCTTTACATTTTACTGTTTTAATTTAGTATTTTAACCCTCTCTTTTAATTCTCATTTTAATTCTGTGAGTTTGTTTTGGATTTTGTTGTTTAAATATAGGCCCAAATGATCTCGTCAACCGGCCCTTAAACCCTACACTCACTCACTCACTCACTCACTCACTCACTCACTCACTCACTCACTCACTCACTCACTCACTCACTCACTCACTCACTCACTCACTCACTCACTCACTCACTCAATCTTTCCCCTAGCCCGCTACGCGTGGTGGTAGTGTGTGTACCTTACGTCCAAGAGGAGACGAGTTCGAATCTCGCTTAGGGTGAGTTAATCGTCCTGGAGTGGCATTGGCTTTAACACCAATTCTTGAATGGTTCAAGAATGAATTACACCTTCTGATGAGTTATCCGGATAAGGTTTTTTACGAGGTTTTCCCTTATCATGACCTTGCAGTCGACGGGTTCTTAAACTCCACTCCACTCCTTATCTGGAAAAGATGAATGTCAGGTAACTTAAACCTCCTTGGACCTCGGGCTCATTTGAGCATCATTTCACCCATTTCATTCATTCATCGTCCGATATGACACTACGTTGGAGAACGTTAATTTAAAAAAGATATGTTTCCCATACTCTCCTCTGTTCCCCTCCCTCTCATTTACCTCTTTCCCTTTTTCTTCTCTGTTCTTAACAGTTCTATATTTATTTCAATCATTTCTTTCCATCTATCCTTTATTTTTATTACTACTATTACTTTCTCTAATATGTATAGTAAGTAGGAGAAGTATTGTATTGGAGCCAAAATTTCGATGTCGAGACTTCACCAGAAATATATCTACCACCTGAATCGGGGAAAAAAAAAAAAAAAAAAAAAAAAAAAGCATTTTTAGAAAACGGTCGTGTGTGTGCGCGCGTGTGTGCCTGCGTGTAGGTCTGCGTGTGCATCTATCTGTCTCTGCCTGTGGACAGCATAACTCAAAAACGAAAAGTAGGTTAAAAATTAAAGTTGGTATTTAAATTTAATATCCTTCAAGGATGTGACACGAAGATTTTGAAGAAAATCCAACTATCCTTTAGATGGAAAATTTTGATTTTCTCAAAAATGGCTCTAACGATTTTGATTAAAATTCCATGCGTCCATATTTAAGACGTTTTTATGGTAAATAAAATGTATATTTTAAATTTTCTGAGTATAGCCCCTGTAATCCTGTTTACTCTGGAAGACTTTTGCATAACTAATAAACCCTAAGAGATAGACCAAATCTTAATATTAAAAAAACGTAGCTCTCGTTAAAACGCACAAGTTACGCACAAACGTATTTTTTATGGAGTGAACTATTTCAGAGCTTTCATATAGTGACCAGGTTTAAAATATTTAACTATAGATCAAAGCCTACTATATTGCCGTATTCCCCTTGCTCCTACAAGAAAATATGCAATAAAATAATTTCTGCAAATATTTATCTCAACTAATATGAAATAGAGCAATGGGTTTGTAAGAATAGTTAGAGTGGAGAAAGTCATATGAGTGCAAGGCACAATATTTTTTTTTCTTTATACTTATTACATATCATTTTCAAAATTTTCTCCTCTTGCTCTTTCCTCCTTGTTATCTGCTTCTCAATTTCTCCTTTTTAGCTACATCTCTAGTGGTCTCTCTCTTTGCCTTCTTCGTTTCTGTTCTTCCATAGCCTTCTATTTCCAATTACCCTCTCGCATTCTCTAGCATTTTCTACTTTGCAAATGAATCGTTCTTTTATACTAGCCGTATGTGGGACATGGTTACTAGGGCAGAATCGGTCTGAAAAATCCAATGACATAGCCTGCAATTTCAACTAAGGATCTTGCGGTCTCCGTCGGCGTATGCTAACCACTGTGCCACTATGGTAACATTCCAAAAGCTGTAAGTACTTTAAATCCCGGACATCATAAATTAACCAACTGTTAGGTCAATCAATTAAATTAATTTGCCTTTAACTTTCCATTTACTTCAGTTGGTTAGCAACCGGATAGAGACCGGAACGGCATTGAATGTTTCAGTCTGATGCCAGCTACTTTTCTTATTCTCCTTTTGCCTCTTTGGTGTTCCCTTCTGTGTTGCATTCTTCTCTGTTTTCACTTAATTACGTTTCAATGTATATGTACATGCTCACCTGTTAACTGTATAATACTACCTGCTCCACTTCACTTACACCTTATAATTGCAGGCTTTAATGAACATGTGGATAGGGGAAGGAAGGCAATTTTTACCATATTTGTCTACATGTTTGTTATAAGAGCAAAGATATACCAAAAATAGCTTCAAATTCTTTTCACGTAGGTGTGGTACATAAAATGCGCCAACCATGGATGACATTAATGAAAGTTAGTGTATCAACATAAGATTCGGAGGGGAAGGAAGGCTCAGGTGAAAGAGTACTAGGAGACATGACAGTAGAGGGCACGCTCCCTATCAGTTTCAGACTTAAAGTCCCTGGTTACAGCTCATACAATCATCCCTAGAGTACCGGGATTCGGAAACCGCCCTCAATCCGAAGGACAAATGTTTCCCTGCCATGCAACGCCGAGATTCCCGTCGACAGTTTTATTGCTACCGACAATTCCTTGGTTACTGAAGTTAATATTTCTTTTATTTTGATGCCTTTGTGTAGAGTAAATCACAGTATTTGCGCTCACTATTAAAATACCACAATACTGTTTATACTTTTTTAGAGATGGATTTTTCGAATAAAATTACATTTACTTTTGCTATCCCACGTTAATTGCAAAGATGGTAAAGTAGAAATACTGCAACTAAATGTTTCTTTTACTTTTAATACCACCTAAAACCCTTATATTTTAACAGGTTTTAACTATTCTTTACTTCCTTAAATCCTTAATCGGATAGCTCAAGTTCCAGGTTGATTAACAATACTGTTTCAATAACCATAAATGCTATAGGTAGAGAAACTATTGCATTTCACCCAAAAATTTGTTCTTTCTGTTAAATAACTAACTTGGCATTTAAGCCCAAATCTTTCAAGAAGTAATATGAATATTATCAAGAAAATTCTCCCACCGCAGAATATTCCTTACCTCCATAATTTTTGCACAGTTTGTCAAAAGTGGCGCTTAATAACTTTGATTAAATTAGTATATGTTTAAGATAGTTTTATGACACGTTTTGTAACACATGAAATGTACATTTTGAACCTTCTGAGAGTAACCACTGAAGTTCTGTTCACTCTGGATGACTTTTGCATAACTGGTAAGTCATAACACCTGATGATCATGCAAAGAGAATGGAATTTCAAAGCCGTCGCATAGCAATCAGAGGTTAAAGATTTGACTATCACTTAAGCCTACTCTGTACTGCCTTCTTAGCGCAATGGTAGTGCGCCTGCCTCTGGTGCAGAATCCGGGTTCGATCCCCGGTACTGCCGTGGGGATTTTTTCCCGCTGGGAGGTCTGGCACGGGGTGCACTCAGCCTTGTTAGTTCCCGAAGGGACCAATTGGAGCTACTTGATGCAGAAGTAGCGACCCCAGGTCGTGAAGACCGCATAACTGGCCGGGAGAGCTCAAGCACTGACCACGTCCCATTCTCCAGTACTGCACCCCACTCATGACGCCAGTAGTTGGCAGAGGTGGGGGACGCAGCGACCGGGCAGTAAGCGTTGGCCCTTCATGGGGCGTTAAACTTATATATTTACCTATTTGCATTCTACCTACAAGGAAGTGTATAATAAAAGCATTTCTATGAATATTTACCTCAACTAACGTGAAGTGCAAAAATAAGTTTTCATAAGAATATTTTGTTGAAGGTTCACTTTGTTAATGTCTGTATCAACAAAAAGATCATTGAGTTTGATTACAGCGCATGTGCAACAGAGAGCAATAATGTTTCTTTTATCCCTGGATCTCTTCCTGTGAGTGAGGGTACAACACTAGGCGATTACTCATTCATACACACTGAACTGATGTCAGACCCCTTCGAGGGCAGTGATTGCATCCTCCCTAATGTACTGTGGAATAAAAGCACTGGGACGAGGAAGATAATGTTGCTAATTTTGTCGTCCGTTATGTATTAACCTCTATATAATCGATGAGAATCTGTAGCAGTTGTTCTTACATTCATTTAAAGAAATTATGTTTAAAAATTCTGATATGTTGCACGCGCATAATTTTCTCTACTCTTGTACGAACTATTCTTACAAACGCTTATTCCCCTATCTTCATGTTAGCCAAGATAAACGTTTGCAGAAATTATGTTATTGCTAATTTTGTTATCGATACGAGGGGAATATGAGAATAAAGCAGGCTTAAGCGATAGTCAAATGTTTCAAGAGCTGGTCCCCATGTGATGTTTTTGACATTCCGTTCCTTTAACATGGTGAAAACAAAAACATTGAAAATTCAAACCAATGACAATGAATGTGTCAAAAATGATGATCTTCACAACTGAATGTAGTATTTGACATAATTCTTGTACTTTTGACGAGATCTATATATTTTATGTACTAAAATTTTGTCTATTTCTGACAATTTACCAATAATGCAGAAGTCGTTCAGGATGAGGACGACTTCAGAGAAATTTCCAAAAGATTAAAGATAAAGATGTCATTTGTCATGAAAACATGCTATTTAATCACAATCGTTAAAGCCATTTTTTTTAAAAAAAAATTAATTTTTCTAAAAAAGTTTGCTGTGAAGAGTAGTTTGGAGTAGGAGGATTTTATTGAAAATCTGCATGTCCCTTGCAAGATAATAAACATAAATACCACACACACACGCGCGCGCGCGCGCACACACACACACACACACACACATACACACACACACACACACACCACACCACACACACACAGGGACATACTTTTCTAAAAAGGCTTTTTTAAGTCTAAAACAGCTATTTCCAGTAAAATATCAGTATGGAATTTTTGAGTAGAATACCTATAATACTGTCCCTACCTACTGTAAGTACATAGCAGAGAAAGTAAAACTGTCATATGACTCCTATGATATTCTGTGCTACTAATTATGGCAGACACAAAACTTAATGGCAACTGATTGGTAACCACTACTATTCTCAGTCTTGTGCAAATAAATTTTGTGGGCACAAATGATATATCACTGGCTTTACAGCATGATTTCACAGTGTGTTTAACTATACAGCACTGCAAGGCGTGGCAAGCCTCCGATTGGATTTTGTGTTAACCGGCTCCTCCTGCCACCCGCCATTAAATTTTATGTCTGCTGATCGTAAAGTTACATAAGATTGTATTTTTTCTTGTAATCCTTGCGAGTTATACTAAATATTCTCGAGAAATGAATGTCAGTCTGGGTGACTCAGTTGGTTAGACGCTGGCTGCTAATCTCAAGGCTGCGGGTTCAAATCCGGCCCAGACCGATGGTTTTTAAGTGTACTTCAAAAACCACAGCCATCACATCACCACCACACATCAGTAAATTTACTGGAATCTAAAAGAACTGCGGGAAGAAATTCCGGCACACCGGCGACATTGATATGATCTTGGCAAATGATAGGGACGTTAAACAACAAAATTACCTATTAATTATCAAGAAAGGATACGTAAACAGGAGTACGTGAAAGAGTTTTAGGAGTATTTACCCAATCGAATGCTCTTTACAGGTGTGTGCGTGTGTGTGCGTGTGTGTGTGTGTGTGTGTGTGTGTGTGTGTGTGTGTGTGTGTGTGTGTGTGTGTGTGATTGATAGTTCTAACGATTTTGATTGAAATATCATGCATTCGAGATGACATGACGGTAAACTTGTACATACTGAATTTTCATTATATTTTACACAAAACTGAAATTGGGACACATCTGTGTATTTTCGGGACCACAGTGAAACTGGTGGCCTTCCGGTTCCTAGTTGCCCTAGGAAATGTCTAAACAACTCTCCCCCTGAAGGTTTCTCTGTGACATAGCAGTGATGATCCTCTTCTTCCAGGTGTCACGTGCGCATTCTCGCTACCTTCTTCCGTTTGGGATCCACTTGATGATCATATCTGACAGTCTTTGTTCTCCCATCTGGCAAACATGTCCGTACCAAATTAATTGTTTTTGCTGAATTTCTTCAAAATAGTTTGCTGTTTATTAACTAAGGTTCTTATTTCTTCATTTTTTTTTTACATTTTGCAATCTAGATTTCATTGCTCTGGCGCGAAGGACCCGGGTTCGATCCCCGGTACCAGCATGAGGATTTTTACCCCTTCTGTGAGGTCTGGCACGGGCTGCAGTCAGCCTCGTTAGTCCCGGGGGGACCAATTGAGGAGCTAGTTAATGGAAAAGTAGCGGCTCCAGGTCCACCGCATAACTGGCCGGGAGGATTCGGGACGCTGACCACGTACCACCCTCCAGTACTGCACCGCACCAATGACACCTGTGGTGGGCCAAGGTAAAGGATGCAGCGGCTGGGCGGTAAGGTTTGGCTCTTCATGGGCTTCATGGAAAGCAAAGAGATGGTGTCAGGTCGGGTGATCTGGAAGGCCATGTGATCTATGTTAACCCTCTTCCGATCCATCTAACAGGGAACTGCCTGTCCAAGAATGTTCGTACTACATTATCAATGTGCGCTGGTGCCCCATCTTGCTGGAAAATTGTCCACATGCTGACTGATGAACGATATGATCTGCATTCTTCAATGCAATCGTCTGCGCATGTGCTCGCGATGCGTGACTGTTCTAAAGTTTACGACGCCAGTAGATTAGAACTTCCCAACTTCCTCTTTCAAACTGTACGAGCCATAACTAGTTTTGAAATAATTATAAGCTCTTAGTTTATTATACTTATAAGCGGAACACAGTGTATATTGCAATGCGTGCAAATTCATTAGCCCAAGATAATGAATGAACACTTTTTTGACATCTCTATTAACCCTTTGGACACAGAAAAGCTAAGAAGTGCACTTGAGTATTACTTTAATGGTACAAATAAGTAATACACTTTTGTAGTACTCAACAATTTAAAAGCAAGCTTGACTCAAAATACCTTTTCTTCGTAGTAAACCTCTTATCTTTCGATTTTAATTTATTGCAGGCTTTTAACGCTTATTTTCCCATTTGGACCGCTAAAAGGATACATAAATAGCGAGCTAAATGCAGTACTTGAGTGTTTCCCCCTGACCTTGCTCGCCGACAGCTGTTGCTGGGGTCATTTTTACGGTTAAGCACATGTACCTATGATTACAACTTAACCATATTTATTTAATTCTCCAATAAGCGTGCAGTTTGGATACACAATTACAAGGCTAACTGCTGCGCTTTGGGACCATTTAAAAGCAAGTTTAGAAAGTGACTAAAGTTTTATTGTTGATAATGACCGACGCATTAGCATGAGTTAACAGTTTGGAAGTAATTTTCCGAGCAATTTGGAGGCTCCATGAGAGGAGGTATTATTTTAGTAAAACCAATTGCGAGTTTGATAGGTTTCGTAAATTAGGACCTGCTCAGGCCCAGATCCCTAAGTTTTTAACTAACGGTTAAAATGTCTTAACTGCCATTGGTACGGAAAATGTGCATTAGTCTATTATTAGCCAGTAGTCCGGCACGCAGTGAGCATGCTGATTGTGGAGTCCCATCACACAGGCGAGTGACACATTATTAACTAGTTGTCGCTGCTTGGCGCCCCACATCAAAAGGATTCATTACCTAGTTCTATTTGCGTCATTATACTTCTTTTGGAGGGAAACCTTCAACCCTATCACTGCTTACAAACCTGCTTCTCGAGTTATTTGTTGTTATAATAAAAATATGACGTGTTGTACTCACATGACTTTCTTTACTCTTGTACTAACCATTCTTACAAACTCTTAGTCCTATATCTTCTTCTTGTTAGTTGAGATAAACATTTGCAGAAATTATCTTATTGTTTATCTTCTTGCAGGTGCAAGGAGAATATGAGAATACGGTATACTTTGAGTGATAGTTTAAACTTTTCAAATTCTGTTCTCTTTGCACGGTTAACACATGGAAAAATGAATGGTGATGCCCCATTTGACAAAAGTATAAGTTCTTCAAAACTTACACAAATAACAAGGAGTGTCTACGAAATGATTCACATAAATTGTGTGTTTTAGCAATATCTACATTTTTTGTATAGTAAGATTTTGCCTCTTACAGTTTACCAGTTATGCAAAAGTCATCCAGAGTAAAAATAACTTCATGAACTACAGCCCGAAAATTCAGGATTACATTTTACTTGTCATAAAATTATCTCAAACATATGGTATTTTAATCAAAATCGTTAGAGCCATTTTCAAGAAAATCAAAATTTTCGACAAATTTTCCATTTAAAGGGTAGTTTAGGATAGATGAATTTTCTTCAAAATCTTCGTGTCTCATCCTTCTAAGACATCCTTAAATACTAACTTTGGTTTTTAACCGACTTTTCGTTTCTGAGTTATACTGTCCACAGACACATACACACACACACGGACCTTTTTCTAAAAATTCTTTTTTTGGGTTCAGGGGGCCTCAAAAGATATATTTCCGGTGAAATCTCGACTTTGTGTTTTTGAGCAATAAAAGCTATATTGTTTCCATGGTCATCAGAAAGCGACAATATAAATGCAGAATTATAGCAACCGATGTATGTGAATAAGAGTAACATAAGCTTGTTGCAATATTATGTCATTAAATATTTACTTATAAATGTGTTGTAAAATGTTTTACAAATTAAATAGCAAGCGAGAGGTTTATTTCTCTGAACTCGCACTAAGCACTCCTTCTGGGGGCAGTAGAAACGTTCTAGGAATGTAGTATAAAAGATATCTGATATATATCGGGTGAGTCTTCTCAGCCTGCGGATTGAGAAGTGATGCAGCCGCGGCATTTTACAGACAATGTCGTAAACATTGCACCGCTGTGCATGAAGTGACTTCCCCTCATTGGAACAGTGTGCACGTTGGCCTTCAGTGGTGAAGATCCCAGATTCAAATACTGCCTCTCAAAGGTAGTAAATATAAAGAGAACTGATTGTGTTGTTTCACTTAATTAGTTTAATTATGTGAATTTCATGAAAATACAAATTGTTATTTGTTAGCATATGCTTTTGACCACCCTTCGTAGCGCAGTTGGTAGCGCGCTTACCTCTGGTGCGGAGGACCCGGTTTCGATCCCCAGTACCAGGATGGGGATTTTTCCCCCGCTGGGAGGTCTGGCACGGGGTACACTCAGCCTCGTTAGGTTCAGGGAGCACCAATTGAGGAGGTACTTGATTGAGAAGTAGCGGCCCCAGGTCGTAAAGGCCACATAACTGACCGGGAGGGCTCGGGGCGCTGACTACGTCCCATCCTCCGGTACTGCACCCCACCAATGAAGCCTGTAGTGGGCAGAGGTGGGGGACGCTGTGGGCTGTAGCGCTGGGTGGGGGTTTGGGATATGTTTGAATGAACATCATAAATAAATGTATAATAACACCGCAATTTTAACTTAGAAACGTAAGGCAACATTACATAACATTTGACTATTTAAAGCTATTCTTTCATACCAAAGAAAGCAAAGAAATTGTTATGAAATTTTTCACAACGGAGTACGTACGTACAAATTAGACAAGGTTTGCAAGACCACTGGTTCCCTGAATAGTACATTTACCTTTACCCAAAAACATTGTGCCACAGTAAACACGAACGGCTGGAACTGTATTTCACTTTCTAGTGCATTCGGAAAGAACTCATGAACAGAAACAGAACTTTTTATAGGTGTTTTAACAGCATGTTAACCATTGCGCTACAGTACGTTAACGAGCATCACCATAGGCCTAATCAGCGGGCTGGTGAATGCGGTGTCAGCACCTGCATTTCGCATCGTCTGTAATTGCACTTGGTCCAGCGTCGTGCCAGGTTTTACCCTATTATAGAACTTATATTTCACTAGGCATGCTATATACACTTCATCTGATAGTTTAACTGACGAAAATTTATTTCCACCAAGGAACTTTATTAGTTTAGGCAATAGATGGAAGTCTGATGCAGCAAGTCAGAGAGTAAGGCTAACCTAACAATAAATGATACCTCACTTTCTTACGTCACAGATTCACTAAGCCAATGGCAGCACATTAAGATTTTTATGTGCTTTTAACAATTGCACCTTACTTGCATTCTTTCACCTCAACATAAAATATATGAAATACACAATTTAAACTAGAAAATGCGTTTAGCTCCAACTTCTAATACAGTACAGCACCTTAGTGCATTCATTTATTTGAGGAGGAAGTACTTACCTCAATTTAACATAGATTAGTTTCTGACCAACAGAAACTATTTTTGGCCTGAGGATTCCAATCTCCCTCCCTCCCACCCTCCCTCCCACCCTCCCTCCTACCCTCCCTCTCTCTATCTCTCTCTCTCTCTCGATGTAACGGTCGTCATACGGTAATGAAACAGATTTTCCTTTTCTGATCCGGGCATTTGCCACGGTAATATCTTGAATTTTCTGGGTCCACTTCATTCTGGATGACTTTTGCATAAGTGGTAATCCTTAAGAGATAGACAAAATGTTACTACACAAAACATGCAGATCTCGTCAAAGAACACAATTTATTTCGATTTTTTTTGAGTGGACTATTTGCGATTGGTATATCAAGCTCATCACATAGCAACCAGGTCTTAAAATACTTGACTATCACTTAAAGCTACTGTGTCGCCATATTTCTCTTGAACCTACAAGAAAATTATCGGTAAGATAATTTCTGCAAATGTTTATCAGGATTAACATGAAGAAAATAGAGGAATAACGTTTTAGGAATAGTTTGCGCTTGAGTGAACAATCATATGAATGCACACATCAGATGTTTAGCGCACCTCATAGGCTGTTTCCAAGGAATTCAAAACATGCATTTTATTTGTCACTATGCTATTTTAAGCATAATCCTTAGAGACATTTCTGAGAATATAACATATAAGTAGCTGGGGTGGGGGAGATATCTTGAAAATCTTCTCGTCGTATCTTTTGAAGATCTCAAGATAAATTACAGGTTTGATATGTATCGGATATTTTGTTTTTCAGTTAAATTAAAAAAAGGCACCCACATTGTCCTTTTCTAAACCTATTTTAATAAGAAACCTCAAAACATGCATTTTCATTGGAATATTGACATATAATTTAAGGGTAAAATTTTACATGCATTGTTTAATGTCAAACAGTTCATCATATGAATGCACTGTTGATGAGTGATAAAATTTTAAATGATATCTATGTAAAGAGGTGAGATAAGACAGCAGTACCATTAGGTCAGTATTGTCTTCATTGTCCACTTCTTTAGTAACAAATTGAGCACCTCAGAGAGCAATAATTATTTCCTTGTCAGTTGTTTACAACATTCAGTCATGTAAAGCATAACTGCATTGCATCGAATCTTTGTAAAAATGACAAAGTATTCTACTTTTAATTATATCCTGCTCATTTCCTGTTCAGAAAATATAAACGACCCAAACTCTTGTCTGAAGCAGCAACGTTTTTTCCTTCATGTAAACCCTTCACTAGATAACAGTTCTATTAAATGTTGCTTCACCGGTACCCTGAAGTATTACTCCTAAAATTAATACATGCTTAAGCTCTACATAATAAATTTCCCCTATTATTATTTTACTATATTTTTATTTTCTAATTTTTATTTCGATAGTAAGTACTTACAGTAAATAGAGAAAGTACTGTATTCCACCCGAAAATTTGATACCGGTACTTCATCGGAAATAACCGTTTTTTGGACTCCCTGAATAAAAAAAGAAAGCAGTTTAAGATAAAGAATTATGTGTGTGTGGGTGTGTGTGTGTGTGTGTGTGTGTGTGTGTGTGTGTGTGTGTGTGTGGGTGTGTGTGTGTGTGTGTGTGTGTGTGTGTGTGTGTGTGTGTGTGTGTGTCGATGAACAGCATAGCTGAAAAGCCAAAAGACGGTTAAATATCATTTGAGTTCTCTACCTTTCAAGAATGCAATGCGAAAATTTTAAAGAAAATCGCCCCCGCTCAAAAACTACCATTTACAAAGAAGATATTTAGAAACTTCTGATTTTCCCAAAAATATCTAATGATTTTTATTAAAACACCATATTCTTACGACATTTTGATAACAAATGAAACATATATTCCGAGAGTTTTCTGGGAATACCTCTCATTCTGGATGAGAGCTGGTAAACCACAGAAATAGACAAATCCTTACTACACAAAAAATGTAGATTTCAGTAATGTATATCATTTATGTAAAATGCAAATTTTGTTAGTTAACCATTACCGAGATATTCGTTGGTATTGGTTTGAGTTTTCCAATAATTACACTTTTCTCAAATGGAAAGTCGTTATTCCATTTCTGTTTCCTCCTAGCCATGCATTGAGAAATAAATTTCAGAGTCATCACATAGCGACCAGTTCTTAAAATATTTGCTATTGCTTAAGAATACTATACTCCCTCTTCCTACTGTAACTAAAACATTACTACATACGTTTATCTCGGTTAATACGAAGTAGACATAAGAATAATTTTTATTAATGATGTTTCATTGAAGAATATTTCTAGGGGTTAAGAATTTTCTTTCATCGTTAGAATTGGTTTTTATAAGTTTAAAATGATTATTTCACGTCCACGGACAACATTGGACAATATTTTACACTAGTCTGGCAAAGATTGTCTGATTCCACTTACATATGTACTTGTTAACCGATTTAATTTTCTTCAGTCTGGTGTTTGTATCGCATTGACTTTAGCTTTAATCTCGCTTTTCCAGTTTTCTCAGGGATGACATTTAGAACAGAAATTGGGTTATAAATGAACTCCAGAGACTCGTGCAGGGATGCACTGTGAGTTCTAGTGCGTTAATAGAGTTTGAAAGTGACGCATAACATAGGACAATTTCATATTCAAATGTGCACTTTACTGCATGAATATATGCAGTACGACTTCAATTACTTGAAACGTGATAAATTGATACTCTGGAAACAAATAATTTAATAGTATCTGGTAACCGTTAACTCACTGTAATTGCCACAATTATAGTGTTACCCAAAATTAGCTTTGTTACATCACTAACCATAATGATTCTTAGTTTTGAAGCTAATGTGTGATAATGGTCTACAAAGTACGCTGTAAGATCTTTGTAGGTAGATAGCTTATTTAATTTCTGTAACAATTTAGAAGTATATTTCTGAGTTAAAAGAGCAACAGTATGGAACAGGGGCAGTCAAAGGATGATTTGCGAAACATTTTTGTACTATCTCCATCTTAGAGTGTCAGCTCTATCGATTTGCCTACTTTTACAGTACATGCACCTGAATAGGTACATAGGTAATGCTAATATAGGTTACTTATTTCTTGGTTTCCACAGAGGAAGCTATTTTCCTTACGCATTGAGCATGAAGGCATGGAAGCTTGGGTAACACGTGGGTCATGTGCCAAAACAGCGATCTCAAACGGGAAATTTCCTTAGTTAGCTATTGATAGTAATTGTCCTAATCGTTATGTAAATATTATGCATTGAAACAGTGGATTTTGCCCGTGGTTTGAGGATTTATCCTTAATACTTTCGGGCTTAAGTTGCACTTTCCCAATGCCTTATGTTACTTTGGAGACATTTAAAAAACATTACTAAACACAGCTAAACAAATATTTAATAAAAACTCTTAGGATACTATGAGGAATAACAAATAAAATAAATAAAAACACCATAAAGACACTATGCAGAAGCACTGTTGAACAAGCATAAATACCACAGTAAGAAAAGCGAGTAGAGAAAACCGTGTGAATGTAATGCATTTCATGTCTGTTTCGATATTATGAACTGTATGAATTGTTTGCAGAAGAGTGTGAAAAGAAATACATTGAATGTGTTACACAAAATAAAAGTGAATAGAGAAAACCGTGTGAAATTAATATGTTGCATTTCTATTTCAGTCATAGAAAATTGTATGGATTGTTTTTGAAGGGCAAGTCGAGGACACATGAATAAGTTACGTAAAAGAAAAACGAGTAAAGAAAACCATGTGAATGTAATACGTTGTATTTCGTTTCGACAATTTAGAAAAGTGTGTAAATTCTTTGTAGAAGATTTAGAAGAGAAATACATATGAATGAGAGACATAAAAGGAAAGTGAGTTAACAATGTAGGACTTTTTTTAAACTCTCCAAGTTTACTCATTATCTTTAGTTTATTTTCTTTCCTTGTACATTCAATTAGCTTTGTACTCATACGAATTCCCAAATACACTCAAAATTCCCTTTCTTGCATGAACTTTTAACTCTTAACCTTTTCAATTCTGTTATTTTTTCTGCTCCTTAGCAACGATCATTGAAAGAGCATGTAATCTTTGACAAGCCTATTCCAAAGAGATCTTAACCAATGTCACGGTATTAATAATTGCGAAACACGGACATACAAATTATATATCAAACAACCTGCAAAAGCAGATTTTTCTAGGCAAACTGCCGTTTATTTGGTACCAATTTCAAACAATTCTGCTTGAAAATTTTATTTAAACCCCAAAAGAAAAGAAGAAGAAAAATGGAAAGGATGAAAATTAAGAAAAAAGAAAAGTGAAGTAGGAAATAAAGACTGTACTTCTCATACGTAGCGGTCTGACAGACGCTAATAGATGCACTAAAATAGTGAAATCGACTAGAAAAGTTCAGAGTCTCAGCAGAAACTTAAATATTGGGTTTACGGCTTCATGAACCCACCATTCAACTTTCATGTCTGATTCATCTTACCAACTTACTGCTTATACACGGCCAGCATGAAGGAACAATAATAATCGTCTAAAAATACATAGGTCATCACAGGTGTAGCAGAATATTTTATAATAGATGTGCATGCTTTTATTTGAACCTCTCTTTGCTTGATAGGTACAGGTTTTGAGATACGCTGAACACAAGGAACCATGTCTGTATGTTTATCACCTACTACAAATTATTATTCTTTCAAGCTTTCCGAGCACTATTCACGATGCCTGAGCAGTGCCAAATTCTTGAACTTCCCCTTTGCGCTCTTGTCAAACGTATGTCCACAGATTTATTCTGATAGACACGTTGGAATCCGATTATTTAATAGCATTTTGTGGCTAAATGAATCAAAAATGTAACTCATATTTTAAAGCTTTAGCGCTCTGTGCTAATTGCAGAAGTAAAGCAAAGAGGAGCGGTTGCACATTGGCAATCTAACATTCGACCAATTTGATTTTTTTTTAAATGGAACCAGGCACTGTGGAGGAAAATGGTAGAAATACTTATGTTTCAGCTTAACGTGAAGAAACCACCACTAAAATCTGCACATTCATACCCCTAACACTTTGTGTGTATATGGAGAGAGTAAACCTAACCCCACATGTCTTACATTATTCCTACCGTATGTTAAAAAATATATTTGTCATATTTATGTGGCATATAAAATGCGTATTTTGAAATTTTCTGAGAATAACTTGTGAGAATCTTGCAATGCAAACTTCAGAATGATCTAAAAATCAAAATAAGTGCTGTTAAAAATAGGGTTGCCTTCTCCCGCATTCTCATTCAATTTTATAAAAATTAGCAATATTAAGAGATCGAGAAAATCTTACCACAGAAAAATGCTGTTCCACTTCCAGAGTGTGCACATAGGCTATGCAACAGTTCCAGAATTTGAAGGAGGGACGGGAAGATTAAGGAAGACAGTTTTACCAATGTTTCAAGTTCTTTTACATAAATATTGGGGAATTTTTCATCCGTTATTAGGAATATCGGGGTTATACGAAACTAGAATTCTAAAGGGTAAAGGGGAGAAATCGGCATAACAATTCTCTATATCATTATAAAATAATCTCGTAAAAAACTGTGGGAGATAAATGAAGTTCATTAATCCGTCATTCAAGTTTAAATAAGTAAACGTGCAGCGTTGAACAAGCTAGTTATTTCTTTTAAATTTATATTTTCTATAATTATTATTTCAAATGTTATTCTTTTTGCCCTGTCTAAAGACTTAGCATGTTGTAATCTTTGTACAATCCATTTAAAGCCCAGTACTTAGATTTTTACTTTCACTAATATTTCACATTTCACTCCAAATTTCTATACCAAGGTTTCATCGGAAGGACATATTTTGAGGCTTCCTGAATCTAAAAGAGAGGTCCAATGTGTGGGCGCGTGTATGTGTGTTTGTCTGTAAATTAAATGTCCGATAAATACCAGTATCTTCCAAACTTACATGAAGTTTTCAAGAAAGTTCCCCCACACCAAACTATCGTTTGCGTGAAATATTTTTTGTATTTTTCAATTTTTGTCAAAAATTGCAATTTTGAATAAAATACATAAGTCTAAGAGATATACATCACAAATACAAAACCAATATACACACATGTAAAATTTGGTCTCCTTGTTAGCGCGGTGGTAGCGATGCTGCTTACCAAGCGTGAGACCTGGGTTTGATTCCGGAGGCCGGTGTGGGATTTTCTCCCGCTGAGAGACCTGGTCCGGGGTGCGCTCTGTTTTGTAGGTCCTGAGGGGCCAATTGGTGAGCTACTTGACTGAAAAGTAGCTGCTCCTGATTGAGAAGACCGCATAGTAGGACGGGAAGGTCCAGAGCGGTCCCACCCTCTAGTTCTGCACCCCACTTAAGACGCCTGTAGTAGGTAGAGGTGGGAGACGCAGTGGCCGGGTGGTAGACCTTGACCCGACAAGTGCTTTTGGGGTGAGGTTTAGTTTAGTTTTATACGTTGAATATCCTGAGCATAGTCTGTCATGTCCTCTTCATTCGCAATGAATTTTGCATAAATTTGTATAACTGGTAAACTATAAGACGTGGATAAAAACGTCCTACACAAAAACCGTGAATCTCTATAAAACATAAAATTTATTTAAAATGGAATTGCGAAATATGCATCATTATTGGATTGAAATTTTGAATACTTCGATATTTTTAAAGCTGTTATCTATTCAGTTTATTTCTCACAATGACATGGAATTTCAAGGGGAGAATATAGCGACTAAGTTTTAAACTCTGACATCGGTGGCGTGTCCTCTATCCTTCTCTTCAACGAAATTAGAGAAACTATTTCTACAGAGCTTTAAATAAGCCTTCGTAAGTATGGTTTGTGCAAGCTGTATAAAAAGAAACGATGGTATGTGGAGAAAGTCGTGTGATTGTAAACACGTCGGATTTTGTTTCATGTATATTCCTAAGATCATATTGGCGGCTTCTAACTTTATAAACTAAATAACATGTTTGTAACTCTTTCATGCTGATACTTATACTGAAAAATGCATTTATTCATTCTCACATTCATATTTACAGACCGTATTGAGGCTGATTAAATTATTAGTCAAGACTTCAGCTTATAATTTAGTGCAGTTGCGCTAGAGATAGTTATCTACTAGTTTTAAAGTAAATGAAGTAAGTTTCACTGGTCTTTCCCTTGCAGTTTACTTATTATATACTTTTAAACCGGATGGCTTCAAATTTTTTGAGTATTCTCTGTTTGTCGGCGTGAAGGAACTTTGTCTTGCAGAAATGCGACAAGGGTGCCTTGATTTCGCTCTCCCATTATCTGCGTAACCCTGTCACCGCTTTAATGGGGTAGTTACAGCTTAAAATTGTCAAAAATCATTTTAAACATACATATTATTGGATGCAGTGTGTTTTGCAGAAAAAAACACATGCATGACAGTAATGATTTAAAAGGCAAGATGCTATATCATGTTGTAGATAGTTAAAAGGACGCACAAAATTAGACGTTAAAGTTTGAAAACTGATTTCTCACAAAGTATATTTTTCTAAACCTTAACCTTACAATTCAAAAACTGCTAAAGGGATTTAAATGAAATTTTTGCTCTTCTTACTGTACCTATACATAATCTGGGACACTAACCAGAATTATGCTCCTGTGTTTGACAATTTATCATTAAATAATCTAGAAAATTGCTTTGCTAATTTCAAAATAAATTCATAGTATTTTTTATGTAGATAAAATCCAAATTCTGGTAATTTCGCTAAAACAGAGCTTAAGCTTTAAAACAAAACAATAATATAATTGAAATGTTCTTAAAACAGTTAATATATGAGATAAACCTGGTTGCCGTAGTTTTGAATAAATGCATTAAATATATAAATTGATTTTTTGTACTTGAAATTAGGCTCATTTGTCATGAAAAAGTATTATTTCTATATTAATACTTCAATAGGAGTTTTGTATGGTTGATCCATAGAAATTAATCATTGAATATCGCTAATTTGTATGCCTTTTCAAGGTATGCCGGCTTAAATATTTATACTTATTCTCTAAGCAGGATATTTTCATAGCAGTCGTTTCAGCCTTTAAGTGAATAAGTTCGAAGCTGAAGGCACAAGAAGAATTAGAAATATCCCAAAGTTCGAATTACAAACGTTACATCTAAAATTGACATTTTAACAATACAGGTGCATACATCCATCAGGATTTTTCGGTTATCTCACTCTTTTTCCACTCTTTCCGTTTTCGCTCGAGGCACTGCTTAAAATTTTCTCCTTATTCTTCAGATAAGTTTGCAAAGTTCATGGTGATATCCCGGATTCTTTTCCGATTTCCGATTTCATCTTCAAACCCTTTTCAGCTTTTCGATTGATGGCGACTTTTCCTGCAAAAGTTAGACACGCTGTTTACTAAAGGACATTTATTTTTAACACACTAAACAGAGTGATGCTCACGCGACAACTGAAGGCGCTCGTGTTTTAAACAAGGGGATGTGGAAGCAGGTATAGAAGCTCAGGGTCGGCAGCTGTTCCACCCCCCAAACTGCATTCCAACTGCATTCCTACAAACCAAACAACCCCGAAAACACACGCAGAAACACATGGACGAACTTATCGCATTAAATTTCTGCGTTCGACTGACATTTCTGAAGAAAAACTCATATTAAGGAAAATGAAATTCGAATTACTGTGTGATTTTTACGTTGCTTTGATACAAAATTCAAGGGACCAGAACAAATCTTCGAATTAACGATGATCCAAGTTTCACAGTGCAAAGAAATAAAGATAATTATTATTTATGCCAACAAACTTACTGTTGGTGTTTTTAAACACACAAGCCGTGCGTGGGCAAAGTTTGAGAGGTAGAACTGGAACTTAAAAATTCAATGCCACAACTGGGATTTGAACCACAGACCTTCCGCTTACCAGGCGGCTGCTCTAACCATTGAACTATTGTGACAAACTGCCAGAATGGCATTAAATTCTCAAACCAGTTCGTATTTCTCCTGGTAAACCACAAAGGCAGTCTCACATCAGAGACAAATTACCCCAATGGTGACTTACTATTGTAAGTACTTTATGTCCCAGGATTAAATAACCTTCAGATGGTAATTATTATTTATTTATGCCAACAATACGAACTGGTTTGAGAATTTAATGCCATTCTGGCTGTTTGTCACAATAGCTCAATGGTTAGAGCAGCCGCCTGCTAAGCGGAAGGTCTGTGGTTCAAATCCCAGTTGTGGCATTGAATTTTTAAGTTCCAGTTCTACCTCTCAAATAAAGGTAAATTTTGACCAGGTTACGCAATTATGTATGTTAACAGGGATTATTTATTACAAATAGATTAGAATTTAATCTATATATGTCCACGTACATAAGCCTATACGAGCTTCCACTTTTAATATTGTTGTTTTAAGTTCAGAGATGTTTGTTTTGGTTCGTGAGAAACAAAAGCTAGTTGCTTCACCTGGAACCAAAGAGTTTAGGCTTGAAGATATGCCTGTAATGTGGCACTCCGCAGCCAGTGCTTGTGCCCCTATCAAACCCTATTAAGTCTCATTTATTACCACAGATCTCTTTTGACGTCATTCGCTCCTTAACTCAAGGCGAAAGAAACGGATGGACAGACTTGCGAGCTCATTAAGACGCGACTCTTCACAAATTTAATTCCTCCTGATTGGACGTAATGGCCGCTACATCCACCATGCTCATTGGTTGAGAAATTAATCTCTACTGATCAATCAATTTACACACATGCCTCTATATGGGTCAAAGACACGCGTGTTTTCTTTCCTACACCTAATACGTAATCATTTTGAGTCACGCAACTTCCTCACAGAGCGCAAAGTTTTTGTTGCCCTGAAACTTGGCTTTCATTTGTTTTTCCTCTAATTATTTTCCAAATATAGCAACCAAAAATGTTGAAAAGCATTATGGTGGAGAGCCAGAAGCATGACACCTTGAACAGTTATCATTGTAGATAGAGAAAGGCATAACTCATATTATTTCATAGCTTTACGACAAACGAAATGTGTCTTGAATTTTCTAGGAACAGCTTCTTATTTGTCATGATTTTTGCATAATTGGTAAACGGAAACGTCTACGCAAAAGAGAAGATTTAAGCACACAATTTGTGCCATATATACAGGTGTACAAGGAAAAACGCCGACAACGCTTAGTATGTTGTAAAGGATGGCAAATTGATCGGTTTTCAAAAGGGAAACCTGTCTGAAAGTGCAGGTTTAGACGCTGTAGCGCATCAAAGTATGAGATCGGTGTGTGTTCACATTTCGTCAAGAAACCCAAATGAATTGAGCAGTGCTGGCTTCCCACACCATTGCAGAGCCTATATCAGCAGTGCTGATCCTCATGCACATGACCCAATGTGTGCGGTTGTCTTTGAAGATTTTCAATCGCTCCGTGCACTCGAGCAATAAGGTCCTCCGCTGACGTTAAAGGAGCCATACACCATACTCTTCAAACAATGCCACAGAAAATAGTTGAGATATGTCAGATCTGGCGACCATGCTATATCATTCGATATTCAGTGTAAACTGTGAACAGTAAGTCAAAAATAAAAAGGCGGTTACATATTTGCGTTTTGACATTTAACTTAATCGTTCTTCCAAGGTTTCGACTTCAGACTTTCAAAAAAAAATACCCTAAATCCCAACTCTCATTTACATGGACAGATTTTATTTAGTTTTTATTTTCTCAGACATGTCTCTGGTTAAAATACCGCATGTCTAAGATATTTTTATGACAATTTTAATGTATATGTTGAATTTTATGTTGAGGTGCTTTTCATTGTGAATTAATTTGTTATGACTTGTAAACCGTAACAAAGAATGTGAATCAGTTAAATCGCATAGTTTATGTAAAGTAACAATTTTAGAAGCATTAACAATTTCCGAGGTCTTCTTCATTCCATGGCATAGGCAATCAGGTGCCTGTTCCGCCTTGAAGATCCTCCAGCCATTGTTTCCACCTTGCCCAAAAGCTTCGAATCCTCTTAAGGGAGACTTCTTCAGTGACTGAGCGCGCAGAGGGCGGAGACTCCTGAACCTCCGGCCGACAGAGGACAAGGAGAAACCTTCACAAAGTGTACCTCCACTGCCCAGCCGCAGTACACCGTGGCCTTCAACACTGAAAAAAATAACAATGAAGAAAATTATGGCCTGGTAGAAGAGAAACCTCCGATTTCTACTACAGACCCGAAGGAACCGTGCGCTCATCAGGAATCGAACCCGGTAACTTCCGGCTGCGAGGCTCACACGTTACCGTGGAGCAGTTTCACTCGGTACTACTAGTAACAAATAGCATAATATTAAGAACGAAGCTTTCTAATATGACATAGACTTTCTTACTCCTAGGTTGTTAGGGGAGGGAAAAAAAAAAAAAAAAAAAAAAAAAAAAAAAAAAAAAAAAAAAAAAAAAAAAAAAAAAAAAAATTAGAACCATTAGAACCATTTAAACAGAATGAGTGGATTTAATCACAAGAGAAGTCCTATGTTACAGGTTGTCAGATCTACAGGATGAGTGGCAAACGATGGGTTGAGTTTGAACAGACCAGATGATCTATAGTGGGTTACATATGTTTGTTTACCTTCTGCAAGAGAATGCTGTAAAACAACGAGCATCACACAACCTTGCAATAAATGCTTTAAAACACAGTAAAAGAAACAAGTAGGCGTTCATTTGTTTTACATTGTTTCTAACAACTAAGGTATTCAAGCAATTTTTGCTTTTTCTACTATGACGCTCTTTAATTGCTAGAGTTCTCAGCGTTCCATTCTATACTGGGTATGAAAGAACGCTTAATTTTGATGCGAAAGCTCTTTATCAGGCTTGAGGTTCCTTAAATCTTCACCGGCTTTACTACCCTTCCGAAGAAAGTCATGCTAAGGATTTTTACGCCTGAAAAGATCTATCGCCGCGGTTGAACCCGCGACCATGGGAACCAAAAAATAGTACGTTACCCCTAGACAGGTAGAGGAACCTCTATATATTACCCAGAAATTTTACATCGAGGTTTCGATGGAAATACATTTGAACATAAAACAAAATTGTTTTTAGGAAAATCTGACGTGTAGCACTCACATGACTTTCTCTACTCTTGTACTAACCATTCTTACAAACTCTTATCCCTATATCTTCTTCGTGTTACTTGAGATAAACATTTACAGAAATTATCTTATTGCTTATTTCCTTGTAGGTGCAAGGGAAATATTAGAATACAGTAGGCTTTGTGCGGTAGTCAAATCTTTTAAAGCTTTGAGATCCCGTTCTCTTTGCACGCTTAACATATAAAAAAATGAACAGCGATGTTCCATTTCAGGAAAGTTTTAAATGTATTTAGACATAAATTGTGTGTTTTAGCGAGATCTACATTTTTTTGTACAGTAAGATTTTGTCTATCTCTTACGCTTCACGAGTTATTAAAAACTCATCCAGGCTATAGCCAGAAAATTCAAAATAAACATTTAATTTGTCATACGAATATCTTAAACATATGTCATTTTAATCAAAATCATCGGAGCCATTTTCAAGAAAATCAAAATTTTCGAAAAACTTTCCATGTAAAGGGTAGTTTAGGCTGGAGCAATTTTCTTCAAAATCTTCGTGTCGTATCACTGAAAGACGTTAAACTTAAATACCAACTTTGTTTTTTAACCGGATTTTCGTTTTTGAGTTATGCTGTCCACAGTCTGACAGACACAGATTGACATACACATACACACACATACACACGGACCTTTTTCTAAAAATGCTTTTTTTTTATTCAGGGGGTCCTAAAACATATATTTCCGGTGAAATCTTAACATCGAATTTTTGGGTGAAATACTCTACTTACCAAGTAGAGAAAGTAAAAAGTCTCTCTCACTCTCTCTGTGTGTGTGTGTGTGTGTGTGTGTGTGTGTGTGTGTGTGTGTGTGTGTGTGTATGTGTGCGCTTGTGTGTGTGTATCTGCGCGCAGAAAAGGTAAACATAAAACAAAAGTTGCAAAAAGTGAAATATTTCAGTAGATTAGTAACTAATATGCAATATTGGTTAATCTTCCTAAGAAAACGGTAGAGTTGGCTGCACAATCTAACCTAAAGGAACAAAAGTACTCGTATCTGTCGGGGTTTCCCGTGTTTTACTACGATCTCCTGGTTGGCCAGTTTCCTCATTGCTAAGCGCTGTGGTAATGAACGAGGAGATTACCAGCGTATGTATGGCAGCATATGAAGCCAAAAGCTGAGGTTTTATGCGGGGAATGAACCAGGATATAACGCAGAAGCCTCAAGGTCAGTAGATCAGTATGCACAATGAGTGCCAGAAGGCACTATGTTTCCTAGCGGTGGGGTAACATACTAACCAGAGCGGCCTGCACAACAAAGTAGGTACCTTATTTCCCGGCCTTGCTAAGGGCATTTGTCGGTTTCCCATCTGAAACTTTAACTTGTCCACAAACGATGCCAGAAAATTGTCATTTATCTCCAGTTGTCTTACCCAGGAGATGAAATTTAAAGTTCTCCATTCCCAAAAATAGTTTCATTGATACTTACAAGGCGAGCAAAGGTCCAGTTCTTGTGAAGTGAAATTAGATTTTCCAACTATGTTTGTCGCTACATTGTTTTATTAGCATGACTAATCATTTACCGAAACGTTTCAGAAATGGTACCAGAAAAGAAAACCCAAATTGTAAACTCCGATATCTGTCTTTTTAAAATCCTGTTTGCTTTCACTATTTACGCACTTAAGTAAAGATTTCACAGGAAATGCATGTTTTGAGATTCCCTGAATAAAAATATTTTCAGAAAGAGATCTAGTGTGTGTGTGTGTGTGTGTGTGTGTGTGTGTGTGTGCGTGCGTGCGTGCGTGCGTGTGTGTGTGTGTGTGTGTGTGTGTGTGTGTGTGTGGTGTGCGTGCGTGCGTGCGTGTGTACGCGCGCGCCTCCACCTGTGGAACTCGAAAACAAAAAGTTGGTCAAACAACAACCCTTTCAAAATTATATAGAATATTTAAATAACAAATTTATTAATAATTTAAATCTCCGAATTAATAGGTATATTAAAAATTTAATTCTTGTTTTTATTTAATATTTGTGTTAAAATGTTAAATTGATGAGTTCAACAAATATTGCATATAAGTAGAGCTGCTGCTTGAGCAAGACATTTTAACATGCAATCTGGGATTAGCTTCTAACCTCTCTTCATTGCTGGTAAATCGTAAGAGATATTACATATTTACGGCCTAAATAGTTTAGATCTCCTTAAAGTACACATTTTATGCCAAACACCTTTTACCTTTAGCTGATTACCCTCCTCTTATGTAGGACTTGCACCCCCTAGGACTTAAAAGCCAGTGCCTATGGTCAGAGGCCTGTCGGGGAGCAGAGGGACCTACAGACCGGACAGAGTGAAGATCTGGAAGTGGCTGCTCAGCTAAGAAGCATTCACGATAGTGAGGAAAAGGATGATATGAAATGCAGGCGAAATCGATTATTGGAAAGGTGACAATGGAGTAATTGGTAGAACGAGTGGCGGGTGAAACCGGAGAACCCGGAGAAATCCGCCCTGACGCCTCTTGGTCCACCACGAATACCACATGCCGGTCCCTGAGATCGAACCTGAGACCTTATCAGAAAGAAACGAAGAGGCATTGATCAAAATACAATAGAAACCCCTCTCCCTTCCTTATACGAAAATCAAGTCTAGGTAGCCATCTCTATACAAAATAATTCTGCAAAGACTGTCGGAGAAAATAACTGGATATTTCTCTACAAAGTTGAAGTTTAGTGATGACTTAGTCAGCTATACAGATACATTTTCAGGATATTTCCAACAATGATAATTGGAATAAAAACAACTCTCCTGTTATATGGTTGAGCCTTAGGCGCATGATTTAGCCAATATACAGATATATTTTCAGGAAATTTTAAAATACTATCGGAGTAAAAATGACCGGTTACTTTTCTATGAAGTTGAGCTTTATTGTCTGACTATACACAATAATTCGGTATGTTATACGAAATAACAAGTAAAATATTAATTTTTAATAGAGCTTTGGAAATAATTAAAGATTACCTAAGTAGTTAATAAGCACACTACTATCAGAAGTCTTATTTCGTGTCATCTTTAGAGGAGCAAGATGGACAAACGCAGATGTGTGTGAATAGCACATGAAGCTTTAATCCATTATTTTCTCGTACTGTAGTTTTCTTCCATTTTTGTCAGCTTAAATTGTATTTCATGAAGATTTGCTTATACTGTCTGTATATCGACATTCTTTGAAGGTTTATGAAAACATCCAAAGGCCATTCCTTGATATTACGATTATTTTGCACTAAGCGTTATATATTATTTAATGCATTATTATTTAGAAGATTAAAAAAGATAGATACATACTTCATAGCATTTATCGACCTTAAAAAGGCTTTTTACATGGTCGATGGAGAAGAACTGTTTATAATTATGATGACAGAAGAATATTCTGAAGATCTTGTGAGAATGGTTCTAAGTATGCATAAAAATGAATGATGATGAATAACTAACATAAATAAATAGAGGAGTGAGACAAGGCTGCCCGCTATCACAACACTTTTTAACATATATATTGACCATTTCATTCAAAAGTGGCAGGAAATTTTAAAACCAAAAAGGAATTGACACCATGCTCTTAGCAGACGACCAAATGATAATATCCTGTGAAGACAATTTGCAAAGAGCTATATTTTATCTAAATGGGATCACAAAAACCTATAAACTCAATATATCAACTGAGGAAGCTAAGGTCAGGGCATTCCAAGGCAAAGAACACTTAAGGGCAAAAATATCTATGAATAGCAAAATACCAGAACAAGTAGCTATGTTTGAATATCTTGGTTGCAGTGAAAGATGAAGATGTTGATAAGAAGCAACACAAATTTCAGCATCTATGTGGCACAATTAAAATATGTTTTAAGAACTTCAGTAAACAGAGTAAATTAAAATTTTATAAAGTTATGGTGGTCCCAGCATTTATGCTCACAAAAGCTCAGTCTCAAAGAGTGATGGCGGTTGTGATGAGACTTCTCAGATCTCTCCACAAAGCGCGCCTCCACCGTCCAACCACAACATGTCGAACACCAAAGCCTGGTCCTGAAATAGATGATGAAGCAGAAAAAGTGACAGAACAGTGGGAGAAACAAAGTCATGATAGAACCCCCAGCATTCACCTACTCACCCAGGGAAACCAGGAAAAACTCAGAGTGGACGGTCACCGGGAATCGAACCCGGAACCTGCCAACTGCGAGTCTCACACGTTACCGCGGAGCCATTACGTTCGGTGACAGAATGTAGTACTTCCTTTATGGTAACATATCAGATGAAGAAGATATAAAGCAAGAGTTTAGTTCTAAAATCAAAAAAGTTGTAAAATTTAGTTGAGTTTACCTTGAAAAATGGCACAGACTAGGTGCTGAAACGTGCTTTGGTTGTGTATTGAGTATAACTAAATTTGACTGAAGTGAAGTTATTAGTCTCTACATCCTTAGTGTTATTGGTGGTTCATATTGCTTCACTGTTAATAGCTTCAGCTGTGTGTGTAATAATATAAAGCTATATTACACTGCACTGCTGCTAGAATGAGTTTTCCTAGCGCACCTTCGAGACTGCAACTGACTCGCACAGATCCTGACGGGCGAGAAACAAGCGTTTTTCAATTTGTTTATGATAAACATTAATCTAAGGATTTAGAACTTTAGATATAGATTTAAAAAATATTTTATTGTTTAACGACGCTGTCAATTGCCAGGATCACATCAGCGTCACCTGTGTCCCGGAATTTCGTCCCGTAGGAGTTCTTTTACATGCCACTAAATCTACTAATATAACTAATATCGTTTTTAAGCACACTTAAAAACCATCGATCTGGGCCAGATTGCAACCTACGACCTTGGGATCAGTAGGCCAGCATCTAACCGAATGAGCCACCCAGACCGACTTTAGATATCGAGATTTCATTCTTTTTGGCCCAATTTATAACTTTGTTTCAATTTTGGTTTTTGGCTCATTTGGGTGTTACCTATATTTATCTATATTATTGCTTTTATTACTATTTTATTTTATATTGGAGTTTGTCTTTGGGTTTTGCCATAAAGCAGCTAAATCCTCCTACATTCAAAATTAAAATCCCAGAAAATCCCCGGGTGGAAACAAGTGTTTAAATTCACTCGAACAGGATTCGAGCACGTGCCCCACCCATACATATACCGCTAATTAAAGTGACTGCGCCCGCTTTCAGTGAATGTCTCAGCTTCAAGATTACACGGAAGAAATTATTTCAAGGAATTGGCTTTATGCAAGTCGCTTAATGATTTCATTTAATTGTATCTGTTGGCATCAGAGAGAGGTTTGTAGGTGACACGGATATTGAGCAAACCGCACCTGCATACACGCCTAGATGTATGTGTACCCATATGTGGGTTAATATTGCACTAAATAGTCAGAGCAACACGGCAGCTAAAAGGCACTTGACCCCCTGAAAAATTGCCATAACCATAAACCTCACTCCACTTGGCAAATGTACAATATTGAGAGCTTATGGCTTTGTTTTAACTCTCGCATTGCCTTCTATAATTATTCACTTTTAATTTATTAATTAGAGGCGTACAGCTAATAGTTATTGTCAATTATTGTTCCTACTACTGAATTGCTATTTGTTTCAAATTTTTCATTGTTGGTCTTTTTGAGAAACAATGAAGTGTGAAGCTGGTCATAAAGTACTGCCCCCTCGGTGTAATGTGATTCGTGTAAAAAGTAAAAATATTTAAACAATCTTAAACGTCACCTTGATAAACATGACAAGATACAATACCCAATTTTAAAATAAACTTGTTTTAAAAATTGCTCAGCTATTTTGTGGTGGTCACAAAAGGGGGAGGGGACTTACTAATCTAAGTTGTGAAATAAGGTTTGGTAATGCTAGGGTTAATGTCTTACTGCAGATTCCACTGATGCAAGTATGTAATATAATCGTAATTTCTATCATATTGCAACTTTATCCATTATTTAGGCACTTTCTCTATTACGTAGAAGTGGAAGTATTGTATCCCACTCAAAAAATTCGATATCGAGATGTTATCGGAAATATACTTTTTGGGACCCCTGCATTTAATAAAATAATTTTTGGGAAAACGACTCTGTGTGTGTGTGTGTGTGTGTGTGTGTGTGTGTGTGTGTGTGTGTGTGTGTGTGTGTGTGTGTGTGTGTGTGTGTGTGTGTGTGTGTCCCTCGTGAACAACATAATTAAAAAACGATAAGTCAAATATCAAACTTGGTATTTAAGTTCAGCATCTTCCATCGATGCGACACGAAGATTTTGAAGTAAATCCCCCTTTAATAGAGCACCCTTTGCATGGAATATTTTTTGAAAGTTTTGCTTTTCTCAAAAATGGGTGTAACCATTTTGACTAAAAACCAATGTTTAAGGTATTTTATGACAAATTAAATGTACGTACATCTGAATTTTGTGGTACTGTCCTCAGAAACCTTCTTCATTTTAGGTGACTTTTGCATAATCGGTAAATCGTAAGGCATAGACAAAATCTTACTAAATAAAAATGTAGACCTTGTTAGAACACATAATTTATCAACAAATGTATTTTTTTTAGAGTAACCAATTTCGAGAAATTTTCGAAACTTCCAAATAAGCTTTTGTGTCCCTTGGTCATACAAAGAGAAGGGAGGTCTAGGTCATCACATAGCCACCAGCTCTTCAAAAGATTTGACTATCGCTTAAAGTCTATTGTATTCCAATATTCTCCTTGCACCTAAAAGGAAATGAGCAACAAGGTGATTTATGTAAATGTTTATCTCGATTAACGCGAAGCGTTTGTAGGAATAGCTTAAGAGCAAAGAAAGCCATGTGGGTTAGCTTAGAAAAGGGCATGTTGTGTGTATTTTAAATCAAGTATATATGCACTATCTTCTTGTGTGCTATAATGTCTATAATTACCTACACATTATTTATGATTACTTTCTTGATGTATCTTAAAAGCACTCTATAGAAGTGCTTATTTAGAAAGTCAGACCATGCCATATTATGGAAATAAGTACTGCATGTAGGATATTAAGAGATTAAAGCAACAGCCACAGAAAGAAAATGACGATTCAGTTTGAAATGATCAGCATTTTCAAATCTTATGCGCTACACATCTGTTCATTAGTGGCTTTTTTGGTACTACTTAAGTTTAAGAAGTCTATCAATATTTGGTGACAAAGTCGAAGTGCAAAGCCTTAGAAGATACACCAAGTGATCGTCGCGTAACATACTTGTAATATGGCTCAAGGCAAGGGATAAAAAACACGAATAACATATTTCTATTTGAAAAAAAGAATAAATATTGGCAAATTCAAACAAATAAGAAAGAATATCTCGAAAATGGTTCCTTTAATAGAAAAACGAAGTATTTGACATAAATTGAGTTTTAACGATATCCATACTTTTTATTTAGTAAGCTTTTGTCTGTTTCTTACTGTTTACTATTCATGCAAATATCATTCAGAATGAAGAGGTCTTCTGAGAACATTACCACAAAATTCGAAGTATTACCTAGAAACGACCATGAAATCAGTGTCCGTCACTATCTCTCGACTGAACGAGTGGAGTGGAGATACCTGCTCATTAGTTAAGGTTTTCAAAAAGAGAAGGTTGAACTTCCCTGTTTTATACTGTGAAGAACTATGTAGTCTTAGATTAAAATTCCTACAATACATGTCCATTAGTTCTGTTTAAGTTTATGGCACATCAAACAGCATTCAATTTAGCATCTTGATGTCTTTATCTTTCCTAAACGTCAAACCTGTCCTTGTTTTCTAATAGCACTTAATAATCACATAATTTGTTTTTTAACCTTTAATGGTGCTAAAGGTTAATTTCCAGCAACGGCTAGTAACATTTGCGTAAAATAGCAATTTCGTAAGTGGAAATCACTACAACATTATCAGCGATGACAAAGACAGATGAGCACGTGTAAACAAGATTTCGGATATATACCTGATTACATATGCATGGAAAGAAGCCACTCATTAATAAATAATAAATAAATTTTAATAAGTAAATAAAAATAAATATGCGCAGTTAATCTACAGTGACGCTAATGCAGGCAGGTCAATGTCATCCATAGGTCACGAGAGAGCCGCTTCTAATGTTCTTATAGGTAGGTACGCCTTTCTTTTCGGCGATGTTGAAGATAATCCCTCCAAGTTATTTTTATTACGTTCACGCTACAAGCAAGATTTATGTGCCAGAGGTGAGATGAGCGGTCTTATAAATAAGGAACGTGTTAGAAACGCAAACACACTGAACTTCTTTAAACTGTTCCACAATAGTGCATCGCGTCACGCATACCTCTGTGCATTAAGTGAAATCTTATCCTTTTGGAACAATAAGGCATGTGGTCTTGTGTAACCGGCACTATGTTGCTTAGGACCGGAGTGACAGAGCAGGCTGCAGTACTCATTAACGGTATGTTTCTTTCTGCATATTAATTAGCCTTCTGCATTCTTAATGTATCTGCGGTTTACGACGTCGTTATGGTATTACCCACAACGCCCAAGTAACTTCAACAAATGCTCCACGAATTAAATGAAGTCAGGAAAGTAACAGAATTGCAAATACAGCACCTGTACCAATCGGAACTGGAAGGGATTGAATTCACTATGTGGATGAATATATATATCTGTGTCGATTAGTGGTATCTTCTTCTTCCATATCAAGGATTGGGGTTTTCCCGTTCCATACTATCATTGAAAGTGCTGCTTCCATCTCTGTTTGGGCCCTCCTACATCCGTCTTCCTCTTGGCCAATATAAAAATGCTTGCAGCGGTAGACGCTCAGGGGATATTCTTTGCACATGTTCATATCATCTCTCCTGATACCCACTCACTTCTTTCATCATACTGTTTTGTATCTTCAATTCTCTAATTTCTTGACTTATTTAGTCTTTCAGGATACCCATCTGTGAAATTTTCAAAATCTACAGTTTTCATTGGATTGATTTGAAATTTTAACACAACAATCACTGTATAGTGAGGAGTAACTGTGCTAAATTTCATACATTTAGGCAGATTAGTTCCAAACATATTAATATTTTATTATACTTTTTTAAATAGTTGTATAAATGGTTCCCCATGTTGCAATTTTGATTTGAAAAACTTGATAATTTTCAGTTATGTCCTGTAATAGATTGTTAGCAAATTGATGAGATAATTTCTTAATGTTGTTAATTTGGATAAAAATAAATTTTAAAGTTTAAATTCATTATTTTTTTCATTTAAATTTTGAAATATAAACTTTAATATTTAATTACTCAGCAGTTACTCACTTTATGAAAAAATTATCTCATAATTTCTTTTTAATGTTATTTCTAAGCAAGTACACCAAATTTCATGCATAAGTACTGAAAATTGCATCGTGTGGAGCATTTTAAAGAGCAAAGAGTGCTAAAAATAAAAACGTGGAAAAACTAAGTTTGAAGTCATAGCAAGGATAGTGGAACTGTATGGATTTAAATGGACACGATCACTTACAGGCAATCAGTTAGACGGCCATGTGACATAGATAAAAAGGCCGTAAGCTTGTAAAAAGCATATCAAAATAAAGCAGACGACTTATACTATTTGATAAAACAAAAATCCATTTTTGGCAATTTTGGAAATTTTTAGCCTTTTTTCACAGATGGGTATCCTAAGGCCCACCCCTAATACCGACCTTAAAAACCTCATATCAGCTGGTTCAATACGATTTTTGTCACATACTCTTACCATCGGTGTTTCACTTCCATGGATTTGGATTTCTTTATTCATGTCTTTTTAAAATATCTCCCTTATACATCCATTTATATTATTATATTTTCTTCCAAGTCTCTGTTTTATATAATGATATTCACATCTCAAATATCTGAAAGTATTTACTGGTTCAATTATATTGTTATCTATAACTATTTTAGCTCTGTTATTTTTCCCTCTCATTTGTGGTATTCTCCAATAAAATGAACAAAGAAATTAAAAGAAGGATAGTTCAAGCTTGCAAAGCCTTCAGGAACTTCTTTCTTCAGGACTAAAAATTAAGTAGAAAACTTAGATTTGAAACACTCCACCTTCTCTGTCGTATTGTATTGCTGCCAAACCTGGTCCCTCATAGCCAAGCAGAAAAAGATCTTAGAAGTATATCAAATACGTGGCATATCATTAAAAGACAGGACTACCAACACTAGGCTACAGAAAATCACCTCGTCCACAAATATAGTTCAAGAAGTGGCACGAATAAAGTGGAAGTGGAGAGAATGCGCCTCCAAGCTACAACGGAAGAGATGGGCGCAAATAACAACTTGGGATACCTACGTAGGAAAGAGGAATCGAGGAAGGCCGAGAGTCAGATGGGCTGACTGTTTCAGACACCGTCTAGCAATACACTGGGTAGCACGATGCACAAGCGAGTGGCAGAAGCTCGGGGACAACCCCAAAGGACCAACACCAACAACTAAACACATCATATTTCATGTGCGGAATCACCTCAACGTCACATGTCCAAATCGATGGATTGGTAGAGCTGGACCAGTTCCATGGCCAGCGCGGTCGGGAGACGGACTATTTTATGCGGGTAATATGAGCACTATGGTGTATGCCATTCCTGTAACAGCAGCGGAGGACTTTATTGCTTGAGATTGAAAATATTCAAAGATTCTCTGTCCTAAGAGATTTAATTAATTCTTTAAGTGTGTTAAGTACTTATAATATTTTTGTAAATATCTTCAAAGAAACGGAAGGCTATTGAACAAGTGCAACCTAAGCCTAAAAGGTTGTAGGGATAAATTATTAAATCACAGGCAATTGACAAAACCATTTTTACAAATCTTTATCTCCACTGACACAAAGTAGATAGAAGAAGAAGGTTTTATAGGAATAATTTCTTAAAGAATGGATAGAGAAATTCATTTGAATATAACACATCAGATTAGCTTGGACACTAAACACGCTTTGCTACGGCTGCTTTACTAAAGAAAGTTGTAAGGCAATGTTAGTGGTGAAAGGAATTTGTTATAACATTTCCATAGTTGGAAGTTGTTACGAAGTGTTTATTGTATAAAAGTACCTAACTTTGGTCTTGTTGATTTAAAACGATCATTTAGATGTTTTCTCTTACTGCTAGCTTCTAGATTATCATATATAAATGACTCAAGGAATCCTCTGCACATTTGGTCATATAGTCTTTACCTCTAGCTCTGCAACTAGCTTGAGAACCTCATTAAATTCTCTTCCTTTTGCTCTCCAGTGTTTCTAATGCGCGATACAATGAGGTGAAATTAGTTGCAAGGATTTAGAGATGTGCTTCCATTAGCTACGGTGTGGTAAGGTAGGTACTTATTCTCTATCCTCTGCTCGACTGGAGCGATTTCGAGAAACGTGACAACTCTCTACAAGGTGCATGGAGAACCACTATTCTGTTTCTGCCCGCTGATTAGGGTGTCTTTGTTGTGGGCAGTGTACAAAAAACAGTAAAAGAATACGGGCATATTGGTTTCCTACTCATTACCTGAGCACTGCGCATTATAATCCCGAAGAAAGGTAACGGAGATTGCCGCCTGATATTCCCAAATCGGTAGTTATGATGTTGAACACTCCGATGTGAACACTAACGCGAGGAATTAGGAATTTACTTATATCCATGAAGTATAGAGTTCAAACATTAAATTGCCATAAACTTTATAATATTTAAAATAAGAGAGGGGGAATACCATCACAGTACTAGGCAAACAATAGCGTTTACGAAACACTGGAATATGTCCGATGATGTCTTGGAATTTTGGCAATTTTGGGATATGGCATCCTTAAGTTGCGGTGGATTGTTGGATGTGTCAGGAAAAACTTGTTATTTAAGGTATGCCCACAACCAAAAGTGGGCGGGATTGAGATCGCGGAGGCCATTTCAGAAATAAATATTTTGGGATTCTCTGAATCTATAAATACGCATTTTAGGAAAAGGTTCCTGTGTGCGTGCGTGTGTGCATGTGCGTAACTTAAAAACAAAAATGATAAGTCGGTTAAGCACTAAACTTGGTGTCCAAGTTCACATCTTCTAAGGATGCAACACGAAGATTGTCAGGCAAATTACACTACTCCAGACTACTCTATCCATTAAGCACTTTTCAGAAGCTTTAATCCTTCCAAAACTAACGATTTTGACTAAAACACAAATGTTTAAGATATTTTCATCCCAAATGAAATGTTTATCGGTAGTTCTCTGGGAATACCTATATTCAGAAGTCCTCTTTATTCTGGGTGACTTTTGCGTGATTTGTAAACCGTAAGAGATAGACAAAGTCTTACAACAAATGTATATCTTATTAAAACACAAAATTTATGACAATTGCATTTTTTGTGGAATAAAGCATTTCCAAGGCATTCCTTGTTATTTATTTGAATTTTACATACTTTTAACTTTCTCAAATGGTAAGTCGTCATTATTTTTATGCTTTTGGCATACTTTTCAAAGCGATCACATAACTAGCAGCTCAAAAATTTCACTATTGCTTAAAACCTACTGTGCTCCCGTATTCCCCTTGCACCTACAATAAAATTATGAATAACTTCCGCAAATGTTTGTCTCAATTAACAAGAAATAGACGAAGGAATTGGTTGTACAAGAGTAAAGAAAGTCATGTGACTGCAACACATCAGGTGTATTTTTGGTGTTCGCGCAACCTTTAATCTGGTTTATGTATAGCAAGGAAACTAAAGTTACAAATGACAGAATTATGGATAAAGTTACTTTATTAAATACCTGTAAACTGCAGTTCCAAGTTGAATATTGCGATGTTAAACAAACAGGAATTGTTGGCACCGAATGACGTTAGATAGTATTTTCATAGCCTCCTCCCAATTTTCTCCGTTTGCTGTTTCAGACTTAGTCTCTTGGACGATTTTCATCTTTTCTCTCAGACATTCTATGCTCCGTTTTGTTCTACTTTTGTTAGAATAATTCCTACTGTATCCTTTCTAAATGTGCCTTTCACTTTTGTTTTGCATTTTTCTTTAGCTAAAAATATTTACGTCTTCTGTAGTTTCTTACCTTATCTGTATTCAAAGAGTCTTTGCTTGGCCTCAGATTCGTTTTCTTTTTAAAAATTGTAATGAGTTTTACTTTGTACTTGTTGGTTCACTGCTATATAAAGTTATCGGGAAAGCCTCTGTAGTGAGCATCTCAGCATCCAAATCCTGAGGTTCCGGGTTTGATTCCCAGTTGAAGGATGGGAACTTTTCTTTACTTTTCTTATGTAGGATTTCTCTCCATCCTCTCTAGTGTCTCGAAGTATGAATAAAAGTGTGAATGATGTGCAAATTTAGTGTTTATGAAAAAAACTTAACGTAAGAAACACAAAGTTAGTACGCAACAGTGTTCCAAAGAAAAAGCCGCTAATACGAACTTCGATGTTAAAAGGCATATAAATATAGAAAACAGCGATATTGCTGTAAATTACAGATTTAAAGATATTTTCTGTTTATGTATTTTGTTTAAGCATTCTCTTTATATTTGCTCTTATATTATTTAACTTAATCAGAAATCCCTTAAATTCAAGGGTAATTTCAATTCTAATAAAATGTTTCCCCATTATATTTGCCTTATTAATTTGTATTTTGGTATTATGTTATTTCGTTTCCGAGTTAGCGGATGTATTTCGTTAATTAGTTAATCTTACTTTGCAAATATATGAACAAAATCTCAGTATTGTAACAAGTAAGGCCAAAAGTTGTACTTCAACACACTTATCACTTAAGGGCCTAGTGTAGCACTAATGTAGCACTTTGAGAAACTGTTGCACACACACTCAGAAGAAAAAACGGATATCCGTTGAATTAAATCAGTACTGAACTGTTGAGTCACTGCAGTCGGCATTATCCACTGCACTCAACTGAACTTTCATTGTCAACTTCTACTCCACTATTAACTTTACTTCGTGTCGATTCGACTCGACTCAGCTTCACCTCAGCTCGACACGGACGATGGTCAGCTCCTTGTATGAGAGTTGATCACAATGGTGACGTTCTAGAAAAGGAACCTTCTGGAAATATACAAAAGAAATCTTTGGGGGCAGGGAGGTGCCAAGTGGCCCAGAGCCCACGCGCCGAATTAGGTGGGGGTCCGGCAGATAGCCTGCCGCCGCAGTGACAATATGTACCATTAAGTTTAATGTGCGCCGTGGCCAAGCGGTTAGAGCGTTCGCTTACAACCTAGGTGGCCCGAATTCGATCCCAGGAACCCGCATGTGGTATTCGTGGAGGACGAAGCGGCGTCTGGGCGGGTTTTCTCCGAGTTCTCCGGTTTCCCCCGCTACTCATTCCACCAATTACTCCATTTCATGTCATCCTCTTCCTCACTATCATACCTGGTGCTGGGCTGACCACCTGCTTCCAGATCTTCACTCTGCCCTGTCCATAGGTTCCTAGGGTATAAGTCCTACATAAGGGGAGGATAATCAGGTGAAGAAGAAGAAGAGGTGACACCTCTGATTGTGATATTTACAGTTTTAGATTATACCGGTCACCCCCGTCCCTTCTCCAGACTATCAATACGTACTCTCAGCGCGCACATATTATAAGCAAAATGATATTTGTCTTAGCTCTGGTTATAACATATAATTACAGCCCCAATTTTTAGTACCGTATCGTGATTGTGCTTGCCCAGACCGAGAGGCAAGTCATCAGCACTGAATGAAACAGCCCCATGCACACGGTAAGCTGACTAAGAATTGTGGCTTTACTTATAATTAGGGTTCTGATGTTTATGATCTAAAAATGTTAGAAATGTGCAAGCGAAGAAATTACAAAATATGACATTAAATATGACTTAAACCTTTTTGGGTGCATTTTCAAAATCTTAAAAATTTGATGCTGTTAAAATTAACATTATATTGAATACCTACTTTAAAAATCTTGCAACCCTCAGCTCTCCACAGAATGAAATAAGTGTCACGTTTTGAAAGAGGATTAGACAGCAGAATTACGATAGCAAATTACATACATTTTAAAGTTTTCAAAAAGGAACGATCTATTTTCACGTAGTGTTATAACGGAAAAAAGGCGTAATATTGCAAACAAGAATTAGGAGATGTGAAAAATCGTCTTTGGTATAACTGGAAGCACATATGTAAAACTGGAAAATATATATGTATATAATATGATATTATTATACACGATTATGATATGAAATATGACGCTATATGACCTATGAAAATTACCGAATTTTAATCACCGTTGATAAAATCGCGCTTCGTTTATATTTTCCATGGAAAAATAACCACAAACAAATGACATGTCATAAACGTCAGGGCCCTACTTATAACATTTAACGGTAGATGCCATTGTGACAACACTGTTTATTAACACGCTCAATAGCTAAGGATTCATTTTAAACTTATCTTAGTGTGGATCTATAATACTAATTATAAGCATTCCTCAGATTACATAAGGTTTCTCTATTTATCAGTGAAGATATATCGGCGTTCATTAAAAAGCTGTACACCAAAACTATACAAAGAAAAGGTTCTACTTCATTTTAACCACCACGCTACATTCTACATGAACCATAGGTTCAATTATTTTTGCAGCTCGGAGGGCAATTTACGACGGCCATAAAGCACCACATTTCCATATATGTCTTATACTTTTGAAGCATGTAAAGTACACGGTGACAAATAACAATGATTTTGCCCACTGCTTTCCTTTTCCTGTTTCTTTAATGGACGTTAATGTTTCAAAGTACAAGGCAAAATTACCTCCGTAGTGCGGCGCAGAGACATTCCTAGTAGTCATTATGTTAGATTTATAATGTGCACGTAGCTTTCAAACGTGTGCGCGGCGGTAAATGGTAGTTAACAGCGGGAATGAAATGTTGCCAACACACACAGGTAATATGCCGCTGGCTACATTACAAAAATGTCGCTGGAAAAATGCCTACCATTTAGAGCGGAGTGGAGTGGAGTGGATCAACCGCTTGCGGTATGGGTGGCGCCACAGATACAATATTTGTAGGCTGTATAGTGCCACAGTTAGTCAATAAACAGAAAAAATATACAGAGAGAAAAGTAAGGAGAAAGAAAGAGAGAAAGGAGTGAAAGTCAGAGGAAAGTGAAAGACAGTGAAAGAGAAAGAGAGAGAGAAAGAGTGAAAGAAAGAAAGAAAGAGGGGGAAAAGAGAGAAACATTGATGAGAAAGAGACAAGGAGAGGAGAGATATAGAGTAAAGACAGAGAAAGAGGGAGAGAAAATAGAAAGGAAAAGAGAAAGTGAATAAGAAAGAGAGAGGAGATACAGAGGGAAAGTTATACTATTTTCATCAAAATGATAAATCCATTTTTGAAAAAATGAAAATGTTCGAAAATTTTCCATGAGAGTTTGGGGGTTTTCTTGAAAATCTTTATGCCGCATCCTTGAAAGGTGTTGAAAATGTTGATCTTAATTTCTGAATATGCGTGGGTGTTTGCGAATAAAACCAGAACTCTCGTTGACACACTTTTATTCTCACCAAAATAAGACTACGTGAGATTTGCCGATCGCTATTAGCAACGTTAAGTCGTTACTGTGTCTTTACTAAGACCGAAGATCGTTACAGTTAAATATAATGTGTCCTCACACTCGAGGATCCGGAATGCAAGTCCCGTGACTGAAATGCTCGCTCGGAGATCTGGGCGACAAGTGTACCGACCCGTTCCGTCCAGGTTCTGGGGGGCAAGTCTCTCACCGACCCTTTCTCTCTGGGTTCTGGAGGGCAAGTGTCTGTGCGCCATGACGCTGTCTTTCAACCCCTTAATTTCCCCTACGACGGGTTTCGAAGAAACGACCATCCCTTGTTTTCCTGCTCAACACCGGCACTGAGCGATTTCCAGGAGAACTTCTTACCAGGTCTCGCTTGACTACCTGAAGCTCTCCCCTAATGACTTGTCTGTAACATTTCGTGCCTTTTGACAATTTTAACCACAACTAATCTTCCAAATTCTGTAGCTTTACACATGTAACGATTTTAACATTGGTTATTTAATTCCGCCATGCGATGCAGTATTATATCCATAATTATGGCATTCACAGTTCCGGCTTCAAGAGCTTGATTCTGAATTGCAGCTAAATATATAATAATCTTTGCCTTAAGAATACTGAAAATATTTCAAATGTGCGCTAACATTAATTTCAATTTTTTGAAACACTTAAAATTAACAATTTTAAATTTGAATTTTCATAGGCTATCTATTTCTAAGAAATTTGGGCGTTACATATAAACAGTTGAATGTTGTTTACGCGTCTTGTATTTGGTTTGGTTTGGTTTGGTTTGGTTTGGTTTGATTTAAGGGCGCTCAACTTCGATATCATCAGCGCCCTTGAAACATTCATGGCAATAGCCAGATATAAATGTTACTCAAAAATAAAAATACTAGCAACAAGAAAAATATACACAAAAAGTAAAAAACAGTGGCAATAGCCAGATATGAAACAAGGTGATAAATATGTCCAAAAGCATAAACAGATAACTAAAATTTTAAATCCTCAAATTGATATTTCACTCCGCTAAAAACTTAAAAACTCTTTCAACCGCTGTTTTGTCACCCACTAACACCTCTGCAAGTCTGGCAGGCAGCTGCAGAGAATCTCGAAGGTGCGCTAGAGTGCAACACTCTAACAGCACGTGACGAACTGACAAAAGGTTGTCGCACAGCGGACATAGAGGGGCAGGGACCTTTTTAAGTAGGTAACCATACGAAAAATTGCAGTGCCCTATTCTTAATCGAACGCGTCTTGTATGTAAGCACAATAACATAAACCAATTTGACACCATTTCCAAGGAAAAGTGTACTGTAATTAATATATCTAAAGTGGATGGGAGAATGGAATTTACTAGAGTATTATACGGAATATTTCTAAAATGGTAAAGGGAAGAGAAAGTCATGCTATAGTTAAATATCAATTTGTTAAACCTTCTCCTCTTAAATAAATCTTTGTTAGTAAAACAGTTAAAGAGCAATTCCCAGAATTGCACTACGAAATCTCTGAGCTGATATTAAACGCGGAAGAACAACCTCACGAAACAACAGACACGAATAGCGAATTTTATTGAGGGCCTTGGACGGAAAAGCACTCTCCCGCTATCTGTAATGTAGTCTATGGTAGGTGTACACATGCCGGCCGTAATTACTGTGTCATTGACCCTTTAACAAAGAGCTGAGAGATGTTTATTGTCAGCTTACCAGCTTTGACCATATGGGTGTAGCGTGTTTAGGTAATATCCACATCACTAGTGTTAAGTGCGGACTGTTCACGAGAACGCAACTTTCTGTGATATAATTGCTCCCTTTTGTTTATCTCAGCTTGCTTTTGGTTTTTACTCTCTGTAATTTACTATATCGATTCTGCAATGAAGCGAAAAGAGGCCTGTGCTGCGCCGTAGCCGAGTGGTTAGAGCATTCGCTTCTCACCACAGCTGCCGATGCTCTAATTTCCTATTTGTTCTTTCTGTTATGCTTCACCATGTCATAACATAGTGCAGGCACCGGCAGGTACACTACTTTAGAGCGGTGGGCAGTAGATGGGGCCAAGAGCTTGCTTGCCGAGCAGCGACGGGTCACGCCACGGCACTGGAAAGCAGTGGAGCTTCAACAGCTGTATATGTATACGCGTTCTTGAAGAAACTCATAATGCAGTGTTTAGGCTCCAGGCAGCACGAAATACCTCCCCAAGTATTCTTAGACTGGTTTATCAATCCAATATGACCTTAGATGTTAAAGGCGGCATATACATGGAACAAAATAAAATCTGATGTGTTGCAATCACATGACTTTCTCTACTCTTGTATTAAGCATTCATATTTGAAATTGAGAAATTATGGAACAAAATGTCAAGGACACGTTAAATGGTAAACAAGATGATCTCCATTTTAGCGCGATCAGTGGAATGATATCAGAAATGACCTAACCGATGAAGGAACGTCAGACCGTCGAATGTTATTTATGAGTATTTGGACTATTTCATAAATAAAATATGAATTTAAATACTATACTGGAAAGGTTTGAAAATAAAATGATACATTTTATAGGAAATAACGTAAAATATTGTGACGCCGGCCGCGGCGCACAACAGAGGACAGTCAGGGCCGGGCTCCCCCGCCCCACTGGCGGTCACGCGAGCAAACAGGTGACAACAATCAGGGTGGCAGAATCAAAAGGGGTTTTCCAGATTACTCGAGAAGTATGCAGCAGTCGGCGTAATCTGAGAAAGGTCCGTGTTATATTATACAAGGAGGCGAAGCAACACGCTGAGTGATTTATAGACAGGAGTCAGTCAGTTCTTAGAGAGAGAGAGAGAGAGAGAGAGAGAGAGAGAGAGAGAGAGAGAGAGAGAGAGAGAGTCTCTGTGTGTGTAGGAAGATAGCGAAGCAGTTATGAGTTTTGAGTTATTGTACGAGTATCGCTAGAGTTAATGTTTGAGTGAAGAAAGATAGTGAAGGGAATGAGTTAAAGTTACGAGAAGAAAACAGTTGCAACTTGTAATATCAGGAAAGAGTAAAGAGTGTTAACGTTAGTAAAAGAGAACTGTGTATTTGTACATTCAGTTAGAGGAAAATAAAGTGAGAAAAAATATGGGACGAGACCTTTGCCACTTTGTCACAATATTCATTTAGATTAGTGTAGTTCGACTTGCTCAGTACTGCCAACTGAGGAAACGAAACCCGACATGTACTTCGATCTTCTCTTGTTGTTACAACAGAAATAATCTGAAATAAATCTTACTGTGCTTTTAACATTAACAAATAACCTTTCCTCCGAAAAAAATGTATTAATTATTAAAAGAATAGCTGTTAAAAAGACTGTTGTCAAGTTGAAATGGAGTGCTAGTTTTGTTAATGAATTCTAATGTGTAATAAATTTATTTATGAGATAGAGTTGACAACTGTAAATAAAAGAATGACTTAATGAGAATTTCTACAAAACAAAAGAATGATCAGGTGATAATTTGTATATGGTAATCTAACGCTTCTGTATATGAAATAGTGATTTATATTGTTGTAGGTAAGTAAGGGTAGGTAAATAGGTAATGTTTGCAGGGTAGAGTGCGAGCTGCTGGTAGCTGAAAAGCTGTGATATGAATGTTGATGCAGTGCTGAAGTATGAAACTAATGACCCAAGGTGCTGAAACAATGAAAGGGGTTTGTAACCGCTGCTACATATCTGAGCACGGGCGAGTGAGCTGGACTCGGAAATAAACCAACACTTATGGTTCACTGCAACTGGAAATTAGCAGTCCCTCTCTCTCCCTCTGGAAATAGCGTGGAAACACGCAGCGTCGAGTCCACACATTGCTCTTTTCCAATATAGAATATCCAAATTTAATTATTTAACTGGTTTGAAAAGGATAGACGGTCATATGCGGCCATTTTCTCATCGCAGAGTATCAACAGCATGACAACGAGAGGGTCATAAATCCTGGACCTTAATTTCCGATACTCTTCCGTTGTTTGAAAATCGGGCATGGTCAGAGCAATAACTAACTCCCTCTAGCATTATTTAATAACTCTGGTGTGTATTAGTTGAACACTGGCGCATCCGTCGCCTTCGAGGAAATAAACGAGAAAGAGGAAATTGTAGAGATGTAATCTGCATGGTAACCAGAGTGTAACGCCGTCCGCCATTGTTTTGCCCATTACCCAAAATGGTTTTTGGACATATTTATTAGTTTCGTGCAAATGGAGCACGCACTAAATATGTGCTCAAGTAAAGGACAACGTGACTGATTTATAAGCTGGAATAGAACTTACCGTTGCGAAAAATCCATTAAAATCAACACAGTTGTCCGATATCTCCAACTTGTTTTATTATACGTGATTCTTGTATCTCTAAGGTTTTGTATGAATGAATCATTCAAACTGAAAGCGAATTTTGAACGCTAGATAAAATTAAACAAAGCAATTTAATGTTTTACACGTTGATGATTTAACAGTATAGCACAAGGACTCTGGTGTTGTTTTAAGCAGCGAAGGGTTTAAAACATAAATGTGACAGAACAAAAACTCCCATGTGTTACATGCCACTTTCTCCAACAGTTGCCATTTCACTCCATAAGCGTATTTTAACAGATGGCATAAATAACCACACAAAATGTCAGTACATTGAGAGAGCAGTCAACACTTTATTGAGTTAGAAGATTTTATCCATGAACTTCGAGAGAAAAGAGTACTGCATTTTAAAAATTTCATATACCAGGTGAAAGGCACATCTTCGGCCATACGTTAACCAGATTCTACATGAAAAAAATCTTGTGTGTGGGACTCACATGACTTTCTCTACTCTACTACTAACCACTCCAGTATCTTCTTCGTGTTAATTGAGATAAACATTTGTACAAATTATCTTATTGCTTATTTCGTTGTAGGTGCAAGGGGAATATGAGAATACAGTAGGCTTTGAGCGTTAGTCAAACGTTTTAAAACTGAAATTCCGTTCCCTTTGCACAGTTAACATACAAAAAAGTTAACAACGATGTAGCATTTGATGAAAGTTTTTTCCGGAACCGACTCAAATAACAAGAAATATCTCCAAAATAATTTCCTCTATTAAAAAAAAAAAAAAAAAAAAAAAAAAAAAAAAAAAAAAAAAAAAAAAAAAAAAAGGGGGGGGGGGGACATAAATGTGTGTTTTAGTGAGATCTACAATTTTTGTAGAGTAAGATTTTGTCTATCTCTTACGGTTTACGAGTAATTCAAAAGTCATTCAGAGTAAACAAGACTACATAGGTTAAAGCTAGCAAATTCATAATATACGTTTCATGTCATAAAAATATTTTAAACATAAGTAATTTTAATCAAAATCTTTACAGCAATTTTCGAGAAAATAAGAATGTTCAAAAAATGTTTCATGTTTAGGGTGGAGGAATTTTCTTGAAAATCTTCGTGTCGCATCCTTGAAAGACATTGGGTTTTAACTGACAGGCTGACAGACACACACTAGACACACACATACAGAGAGAGAGAGAGACTACACGCGCGCACACATATTAAAGCTAAAAAATGACAAAAAAAATTGTCCGCCCTCACGCACCCCGCAAGCGGTGACGTAGTCAGTTTCTCGTAGAAATATACCTTATTCTCGAACTCACCGGCAGCCAGAAGATTCACGAAGGTTCCAGCGAATCCTTTGTAACGCCGCACTGATTGTTTGCTCGCGTGTGTGGTAGGAGACAGCTCGACTGCGAGCCTTCCTTTGATGTGCGATGCGCGGTTGGCGTCTCATTACTTTTTTATTTTCAGATGGACTGTTTTCCTTCAGAGATCCTTGACTGCACACAGTTTGTTATGTACAAGAGTTTTACGTAGTGCTGCAATGAAGTAAGACCCATTCTTATCTTGTAAGCATCACTACGTACTCCAGAATACCTTAACCTAAGTCATCGTGCCCCCTTTCTCTTTCTCATCCGTATCTACCGTGGGCATGCTAAGCCACAAAGCGCTGAGAAATAAGAAACCTCCTACCGACCGGGGAAAACTACAAAAAAACAACCTAAAAGTGGACTTTTTGCGAGAATTGAACTCGTGACCCCCGAATGTGAGCCTCACACTTGAGTTTGAAGCCGACTCGCGTGGCTTTTGACGAATATACCGAGGAGTATTTAAATTCTTCATGCTGTTTCTTGTAAGGAGAAACTTGGAGCGTGGTAGACGATAAAAGTAATTATGAAAATTTGTTGCCGAAGAAGGATTATGGTCTAGTGCTGAGACCAAGCAGTCTCCCACAGAGACTGCTGTTTGTAATTCATCTGGTAGAGTGTAGGAGTAGGTATTATTCCCCATTTCCTTTGCACTAATGAGATTACATTGATAAGCCATACGTTACGAGCTGTGGGAGATTAAAGGGAACTGGGCTTCCTTACAACGAAAATTATTTGATTTCATAATAAAATAGGAGGTCAGGCGGTTCTAAATACGCTCCTTGCATGCAAAGCGCCGTCTAGGGAGAAATATGGGCCGCGGCTTGGGGACTTGCCCTTACTAATAATGATGACGAATCGGTTTAATTATAGGAGATGCCAGTAGGCGGAAGTGGGGGGAGGACACGGGTGCGCTTTAGGAAGTTACTTAGTGAGAATTTGGACATTAAGAGGAATTGGATGAACGAGCATTAAGAACAGGGATTATATCTGAGAGGATGCTGCGTGAAGGAGTGGCTTAAACCAAAAGAGGGGTTCATTGGGGTTCGAGGACCTCTTACTTGTGCTTCAAATTCGCCAAGACCTGGAATTAACCTGGTAAATGGCAATGTTAATGCTTGGTAAGCCAATTAAACGTAACCCAAAGAGTTCTCTTCAGTTAACTTTATACATAAATTGGTTGATTGAAAGATAAATTATTTAGCAAATGAAAACTTGCTGGATATTCTGCTACGTAGAATAGGTAGAGAAATTGTTACCTTGCACCCAAAAATTAATACCGAGATTTACCAGAAAGAAATGTTTTGAGGTTCCTGAATTCCCCAAAATGCACTCTAGAGAAATTTAAGTTCACCTTCTTTCAAGGACAAAACACCAAGTTTTTCAAGAAAATTCCCCCACACTAAACTATGGGAAAAAATGTAATGTGTTGCACTCACATGACTTTCTCTGCTCTTATTCTTACAAACTCTTATTCCTGTATCTTCTTCGTGTTAGTTGAGATAAAGATTTGCAGAAATGATGTTATCGTTTATCTTGTTGTAGGTACAAGGAGAAAATAGGAATGCAGTAGGCTTTGAGCGATGGTCAAATCTTTTAAAGCTTTCAAATTCCGTTCTCTTTGCAGGGTTAACATATAAAAATGAATGGAGATGTTCCATTTGACAGAGTTATGTTCTCTAAAACTTACACAAATAACAAGAAATATCTCCAAAATGGTTGACTCTACAAAAAGTTATGAAAAATTTGAAAATGTTTGATTTTCTCAAAATGGCTGTAACGATTTTGATTTTGAAGAAAATTGTTCCACCCTAAACTACCCTTTACATGGAACATTTTTTAAAAATGTTCAGTTTCTTGAAAATGACTCTAACGATATTGGCTAAAATGTCATATATTTGAGACATTTTTATGACAAATTAAATGTATATCTTGAAATTTCTGGCTATAGCCCATGAGGTCCTATTTACTCTGGAAGACCTTTGCACAACTGGTAAACCGTAAGATTGAATGAATTATTGAAAATAGCAAGCGTTGGTGAAATAGTTTGTACTAGAGAAGAGAAAGTAGAGAAAGTGATGTTGGTTAAATATCAAAGTTGGTATTATAGAAGTCCAGCATCTTCCAAGGCTGTGACACGAAGATTTAAGAAAATCCACCCACTCCAAGCAACCCTTATGTGAAACATTTTTTCGAAAACTTTTATTTTCTCAAAAATGGCCGTAATTATTTTGATCAAAATATGTTTGACATTTTCATAACAAATGGAATGTATATCCTGAATTATTTGGAAATAGCCTCTGAAATCGTATTTATTAGGAGTGACTTTTGCTAAGAAATATGCGAAATCTTTACAAAAAATTTAGATTTCCTTAAAGCACACCTTCTGTCAAATTATTTTTGTGGAGATAACCGTTTTCGAGATAGTCATTGTTATTGGTTTAAATTTTAAAACAGTTATGCTTTTCGCAATTATGAAATCAATGAGAATAAAATGTCAAAGCTATCACATAGTGACCAGCTCTTAAAATATTTGATTAGAGCTTAAGTGTACTGTATTCCCCTATTCCCATTGTACGTGTTAGGAAACATGTGTAATAAAACACTTCTATAAACGTTTAAGTCAATTAACATGAAGTAGATAGAAACTTGGATTGTTTTAGAATATTTTGTATATGAGTGAGTAGAGAAAGTGGTGTGAGTGCACACATTTTCTTAGGTAACGTAATTGATCTTTTGAACTTATGCTTGTTTGCTATTGGATAATTATTTCCCGACCTTCGAGACAACTAGCATTGGTTAACCTCAATTAAATTACCAAAAAACTATCAGCACTCGTGGCATTGCTGAAGATAATGGACCGTGATTGGATCAAAGTGACACGGACTGTGAATTGATCAACACTGAATGGCTGGCTCAGAGTAATAGTCAAATTATAGTATTGGGTAGGACATGCTTCTTATGCATACTTCGTTTATTATTCACGTAATAATGAATGTGCAGTAATTTAAGGGGAAAAGGTAGACGGTGACTTAATTATGTTAAATTACTCCTGAACTTAAAGTTCCTAATGATTTTCCTGACATTTTTATCAATTATTTTATAAATTAAGAAAATTATTTCAAGTGGTTATTTGCATTGACAGCTTATGTGTTTGAGTCTATAAAATTATCTGATCCACCAGAAATATAATAAAATGTACTCTTAAAACATTCGCATTCGTATACTTTTTTCTCAGAAAGTATCAAGAGATGGAGAGCTGAAATTTTCAGTACCTCTATAGAATATATAGTTGAAGTTTCTGAATTAAAATAATTTTGTGATATACAGACTGGAAGGTAAGTCATAACGTTCCTTCTAATATGTGCTTCAGAAAAGCATTACAAACAAAAAGGTCGAATGGCATTTTGTTCTTTGATCAAGATTGAGAAAAATAAATGTTTTTTGTTCCAAATTGGATGCGAAATTCTACAGGAATGTACGAAGATAACTGTTAATTGTAAAATGCGTAGAGTAACTTATTTCTGACATAGCTTCAGTAGTAATTATGGGACATCACACAGGGTTTCGAAATAATTAATCACTTAAAACACGTGAAGGGATACTCCGAACAGCTCTTTCAGACTGAAGTAAGTCGACAACGTTGCGTTGAGGTTGGTCAGGGAATTGACCTGGTTTTTGGATGTAAACAGGTCGGACACCTTTGCTTTCGAATAATGTTTTGGGAGATAAGGATTGTGATTGGCCTACACTCACACAGTAAACACGGAAGGATATGGCACGGTCTGTGTTTATGTTCTAAAGACGCACCGCTAGGAAATTTGTTGATGTACTGAGCTGGGAAATGTACCTCGCACACAATCTGCAGTGTTTTCAACAAAACTGAAATATCTCGAAGGAAGTGGCTAGATACAAAAACGTAAGGTACAAAATATGTTCCTAACGCCGAGATCTACCGCTGGTTTAAATAAATGTAATGACTTCCCTTCCACCCGGTATATATTTTTTAATTTCTAATAAATGATATACATAACTATATAATTGAGGTTCAGAAGATAGCTGATTATATTAAGAACAAGCTACAAATGTATGATTGTATACTGCAAGTACTCTTTTTTGTAATGTTTAACGCCCGCTTTTACTACATACGGCACCACAGGCGGTGACACTGATGATGCATGGAATGAAAATGGAGCACCGGTGGAATGAGATGGCGGGGGAAACTGGAGAACACGGAGGTAACCCGCCCCAGCGCCGCTTCGTCCATCACCAATGTCACATGTGATTGCCTGGGATCGAACCCGGCCGCTATAAATTAACTATACATTTTTCACTGGCAGCAATGAGAAAGTCTGCTACATTAGCACACTTTGTGAGAACTTTCCTTAGTCTATTGATATATTCTTAATAGAAAACAGCATAATTGTCCATGTTCCACTCGAGTTTCTTAAAATGTTGACAGTAAACATGATGCTATGACTAACATTGTTGTAAACTGTCAGTTTGCTGGAGGTAGAAGCTTATCCCTCCCAGTGGAACAGTGTGTCCTTCAACAAGAGCTATTTGCGATCCCCATACGCACGAGATAATGGCTGGAAGAAACATGGCGGTATCACTGAAGGTGGCAAAACCATTTAGCTCATATACGGCGAAGATTTCAACTACCCTTAACTAGCTCGCTCTCGGAGATTGAATAATGAGGGAGTTGCTGTCAGATGTGTGAATGATGCGTCTTCTTGGGATTCATCCTCAACTCCGCTCGAGAAATAATGACATCATCAAGTTGGTAGTTCGCAGCTAGTCATATTGCGGTGCGTGATGCTGCTGCTGCAATCAAAAACCACTTCAATTCATTCCCAGGATATTAACCCTAACTAAATGCGACAATACAGTACAATAATTATTATCCAGAAAATACAAGATACGTATTTATTTTATTATGCAGATAACTTGAACACGTAGTGTTTTAATCAAAAGAATAAGAACCTTTTTCCGTTTAAAGTTACAGCCTCCACAAGATAAAGGTTTGATTTTATGTATATAAAGTATTTTTCCATTTTTAGTTAGTGCGTTATGCTATTCACAGATAGTCAGGAACATTCATAAATCTTTTTATAAAAATCCCTTTTTTATGCAGGGAGCCTTAAAACGCATTTTTTCAGTGAAATCTTGGAATAGAACTTTAGATAAATTGGAATACTGTCTCTTCTTACTGGAGCTAAGCAACAAAGTAAAAAAAATCGTATGTATTGCACTCACATGACTTTCTCTACTCTTGTACTAACCATTTTTACACACTTTTATTCCTATATCTTGTTGCGGAGTGTAACCTGAAGAAGCCCAACATAGAGGGGCGAAACGTCGACATTCGTCATAAACAAGACGCAGCCTTTTCCGGAAGACTCGATACCATCGTGTCTTAAAGATACCTACTGAAGTTAAATACAAAGTTCGATATTTATTCTTTTTTTCGACTATTCTTTTTTGAGGCTGATCGCAGACACAGATACACAGACACACAAGTGCAGAAATGTTTTACTAACGTTTTTTTTTTTTTGGGGGGGGGGGCGGAAGGGGGGTGTTCAGGGGGTTTGAAAACCTGTTTTTACAGAGAAATCTCCTCGTGAGATTTTAGATGGAATACAATCCTTCCTCTACTTACTGGTTTCCTTAGCGCGGTGGTAGCACTGCTCCTTACCAAGTGGGAACCCGGTTCGGTTCCCGGTGCTGGCTTGGGAATTTTCTCCCACTGGGAGACATGGTCCTGGATGCACTCAGCCTCGTTAGGTCCTTGAGGGGTCAATTGAGGAGCTAGTTGATTGAAAAGTAACGACCCCTGGCCTAGAAGACCGCATAGACGGCTGGGAGGGACCGCGGTGCTGACCACGTTTCACTCTAGTACTACTCATTACGCCTGTGATGGGCAGAGATAGGGGAGGCAGCGACTGGGCGCTAGGCCTTGGCCCAAATGGGCTGTTGTGCCACAAAGGGGGATGGGGAGTTATGTACTGTAAGAATATCGTAAAGACAGTAAAAATGCATTGCAGTTTGAAAATTAGCCACTTTCATCTGGTTACGAGTAGGATAAATTTAGTATCTCCTGGCTATTAAGTAATAGTTCCTTTTACTTTTCTCACGGAGAAATAAGGGTTTAGAAGTTCTGCAATTTTACAACAGATGGCAAATGATTACAACTGGGGCAGTAGGTGATTATGGTTGTGCTGTGGAAACAAATTTTATAGGAGTCACCTAGCTCTAATATATGATTTGTAAGTGATCTGATTATATTGATAATTTTAATGAATATAACATCATTGTGTTTCTTATTAATTGTGCATTTGTACATCGTCACAGACTGACAAGAATATCATAGAATTATCTTAATTTGATAACCTATTTTATGAACAAATATTTCACTTTATATTCTGTAACTTTTTAAACATTTTGTAACTTCTTTTCTCTTTCCTTTTCAGTAGTATCCATTTAGAGACCAACGATATTTAGTACACTCTAGGAGTGCTGAAGGACAGAGCTATAATTTTGAATCTCCTAGGCTAGAAGCTGTAAGCAAATTAAAGCATGACATTTGTGTCAGTATTATGAGCAGGAAATGTATTGCAACTCTGCTATTATTGCGGAAAATTTGGTCTACTTAAAGCGCAATTATTCACCGTCTGTGTCTCCTGGTTATTATCTTGTTCCAGGAAATGATTTTAATTACATAGTGACGAAACACCAGTCTGATTTGGGACGAGTGACTGTTACGCACTGGGTAGATATGTGGGATACATACATACTGGCTGCTAGGCTCAGCCTGCACACAAAAGAGACAATAAGACAATTTATTAAGACGGGATGTGCTTGTGAAAAGGACACGCATGAAAGAAAATAAATGAAAAGGATTTGAGAGAGAGAGAGAAGTGGTGCTGATGTAAGAATGGGACGCAGAGGAGGGAAAAAAGATTATTTTTATCCTTCTAATTATGAGGTCGTGAACTTGCTCAACAGAAAGCATTTCAGTTGTAGGAGTTTCCCCTCTTCTAATGTGGCGGCCGAAAATAACCCCCCCCCCCCCTCCCTCTTATGACATTGTGTGGAACAGGCGTGGTTAATACATGGCTCGCGTACTCTGGAATTTGTCACGAACCAACTTTTGTTTACTCGCGAGCTCTCTTTTGTGTCCGTTAAACACATGCTTTTGTTTCTTTATCTCACACCTTTCGCTGCTCTGCTAACCAATCCATTCATTCTTTTGAAACTGCTTTTTTCCCCTATCTGGATTTTATGCATTTTATCATGTTTATTGTTCCCCATGTCTTTACTTTATTTGTTACGAGTGTATTTAATTTCATACAATTCCTTTTGTGATCCATACTTCTTTATTGACGTCAGACTTTCAGGGATAAATTACGATGGGTCCTTAAACTCTACTCACTCAATCACTTGCTCACTCACTCACTCACTCACTCACTCACTCACTCACTCACTCACTCACTCACTCACTCACTCATTTCAGTTTCAGAGAGTTTCAGTTCAATTCTGGATTTAGCAACCTACCTTAAAACTTTACATTATTATTTTAGGCATCATTTGAGCTTATACGAATGACTTCTCATTTGAGAAAGAATAAGTTTTTGATAGTTGAGGCAAATAATAAGAAATATCTCTAAAATGGTTCATTTCATAAAAAACGTATTTGACACATAAAGTGTGTGTTTCAACGAGATATACTCGTATGTTTTTAAGTAGTAAGATTTTTGGTTTACCACTTATGCATAATTAATCCAGTTGAAGAGTAAATTCCCAGATAATTTAAGATAAACCTACATTTCATTTGTCGTGCAAATATCTTAAACATATGATATTTGAATAAAAATCATTGGTAATTTTTATAAAAACATGATTTTTGAAAAATGTTCCATACAAAATGTGGGGATATTTAGTTGAAAATTTTTGAGTCACATCCTTGGAAGATACTGAACTTAAATACCGGGTGTTTGACCGACTTTTCTTTTTTCAGTTATGCTGATCACAGACAGGTGGACACACATACTCGGTTCCTTTTTTAATTCAGGAGACCCAAAACATGTATTTCCGGTGAAATCTCGATTCTAATTTTTGCTTCCTCTACTACGTATAGTAAAGTAGACGAAGTATTGTATTCCACCCAAAAATTTGATGTCGAGATTTCATCGGAAATGTTTTGAGGTCTCCTGAACCCCCCCCCCCCCCAAAAAAAGCATTTTTAAAAAAAGGTTCCTGTGTGTGACTGTCAGTCTGTGGACAGCATAACTCAAAAACGAAAAGTCGGTTAAAACCAAAGTTGGCATTTAAGTTTAACGTCTCTCAAGGATGCGAGCGACAGAAGATTTTGAACAAAATTCCTCCACCCTAAACTACCCTTTACATGGAAAATGTATCAAAAATTTTGATTTTCTTGAAAATGGCTCTAACGATTTTGATTTACATGCCAAATGTTTGAGATATTTTTCACAAATGAAATGTATATCTTGAATTTTATGGTTATAGCCGGCTATTTACTCTGGATGACTTTTGCATAACCAAATCTTACTATACAAACAATGTCGATCTTGCTGAAACACACAATTTATATTTAAATGCATTTTTTGTACATTGAACCATTTCGGAGATATTCCTCGTTATTTGTGTAAGTTTTGGGGAACATATATTTCTGTCAAATAGAACATCGCTATTCATTGTTTTATGTTAACCGGAGTTTGAAATCTTTAAAAGATGTAACAATCGGTAAAAGCCTACCGTATTCCCATATTCTCGTTGCACGTGCAACAAAACGAGCAATAAGATAATTTCTGCAAATTTTTATCAACTAACACAAGGAACGTAGAAGAATAAGAGTTTGTAAGAATGGTTAGTAGAAGAGTAGGGAAAGACATGTGAGTGCAACACATCAGATTTTTTTTTGTGTGTGTTTTTGTTGCAATAGGTGCTTTATCTACTTGTATTCACATGATAGAGAAGGTAAATATATGAATTTAAGACAAATTCGGAGGTCTATAATGTCTATAGACATTCGGAGGTCTAGTAATGACTACAAACGCTGGCTATACGTTTCCTTTTTCGAACTGTGTTTGCGCATCTACATTGTACAAAAGATACCCTTTCTCCCACACTCGGTGACTCTTCAGAATAGGGACTTGCTGCTTGAAGTGGAGGTCATTCCAAATGATGCACTCCTCTACCTTTTGTAATATTGGCTTGACTGAAATACTCAGACACACTTGTGCTTAATGATCTCAAATCCTAGCCGCTCCGTATAATCCTCACATATTTCAAAAGAAGCTTGCAAAATGTATACAAAATCTTGAGGGTTCATTATTTTTTACCTTGCAGAAAATTGTTTCATCACCGTTTACAACAAGAACAAGGTTTCTAGAGTAGATGGATATTTTTTGCCTATTATTGCTTTCCTTTTTCTATTCTCTTGCTACCATTTACTAAGGAACTCCGAACGTCTTCTCATTTTCCGTTATCATCTTTGGTTGTCTTTTGTCTTCTTTCATTTCGTATTTCTTTTATTCTAGGAGACAAAAGACTGCTCTTCCCCGTACAGAGGGATGTTATCCCTGACGCGGCATTGTATAGTATTTTTACTAATAACGAGCTACCTATAGCAGCAGGGGAGGTTTGGGGGACGAAGAACAGAAGCGAAACTCCTGTTCCTTTCCAAGGATCACCTAAGAAATCTTTTCATAAGAAGCGTAATTGATTTTTTTTCTCTCATCTCAGAGCTGTAATAATGGGCAAGTTTACCTGGCACATGGAAGCTACAAAATCAATGCCTGCAGTGTTTCAATAAGTAAGTCTTTTCATCTGGTTTCACTCACATTGTGAATGAATGGATTCGTGAGCTGGTCTCTCATTTTCTGCTGCCGATTCAGCTCCCGCCAATTCCGTATTCTCTAACCGACATTATTTTTTAACTGAGCAGAACAATCAAATTTGTAAATTTTGGATACCGGACGGTATTCTAACCGTAACGCTCTTATGAAGTGAAATATCGTAGTCATGGTCATAAAATGAGCCACAAACATCTCTCATTTGATTCTGTGTATTTAGGTTAAATAAGTGAGTACATTTCACACAATAAACAGTGTAAACTATCCTAAATAACGAATTACGATACACATAACCTCACTTAAATTATTGCCTATATAACAAATTGGCTTATCTTGTTTAATCACAAATGTAATTTTGACACATCCAAAATATGTAGTTTCTCCAAAAGAACTTGACTGTATGCTGAGATGTGATGACAAGCTGAACTGTGTTTATATTTTGGACCTTCTTCGTTTCTCCTCTAGCAATCGATCTGATTCCTATTTTTGTTACACATGTGTTATTCATATTATCCATTCCTGTGACTAGGCCATTGAAGGCATTTTAGCAAGAGTAATGTGCACCCTTTCGATATGGAAAGGTTGGGTTATTTTCTTTATGTTGTGACTTTTTTTTTCGGAGGTATGTAGCAGTCTAGGAAATCTACTTTGGTGACATCATGGGCCTTAAATTTCTGTTGGAGACAAATAGCACTACCCAAAGCCATTTTGCCAAGCTGAGGACGGCCTTATGGTGTGTTTAAAGTGTACTTGCCCTTGATAAGGCTTAACTACTTATGAGGTGGGACTTGGGGTGAGTCTGACTGAAGCAGAGGAGGTAAAAGGAGATAGAAAGATCGTTCTTCAACGGCTGCTACTCAGGGTGCAAAGGCCCTTGTACACCGCTGGTGTAATGTTTCCAATTGAAATGGGTTTACTTTTGAAATTTTGAACTCCAAGCCTCTCTTGGATGGATTGGCGTCCTCAGTGGCCTAAGCGTGCTAGCCTGTGGTTCCCGAGGTCGCGGGTTAAAACGCAGCGGACAGCGGTGTTAAAAGACACCCCTCGTAACGGGAGTAAAGCAATTGGTTTACGATTTACGGCACGTAAAAGGACTTCAAGAATGTTGTTAAGTCGATGTGGGGCATTAAAGCGATTTCTTTAATTAGGCCAACAAGCGGTACGAACTTTTAGAGGCGGACGTTCATATAAGAAGGTATAGATATATACAACATATCTCAGGTTGAGAATGTGTCAAAAATGGTATCTAAATGGTGTAGCCTTCCTATAGCATCAAGTCCAAAAAAAATCACCAGAAACCGAAATGGGTCAATTAGCAATGTGAGCCTTATTCTAACATTTACTGACTTTTCTTCACCACATACTGGCAGGCTCACAATTTAATGGCTTGGCAAGCCTCTGATTTTGTGTTACCAGCTCCTCCTTTCACCTGCCATTAATTTTTGCGTCGTCCATAATACCTATCCTTACTATTCTTTACAAACTTATATAGGAAGATTTTAGTGGATTTTGTCACAACAATTTTGGTTGTGAGAATATCAGATGCATGATTTGTGTTTTCTTTCACTCCCAGGATTGTTTCATGTTTGTACACACAAAGATATGTCATCCTTGAGGTTCATTGCTTTATTTCCTTTTTAGCTTTAAATATTTTAACATTTTAAAACATTATTTCATATCTATTTTGTCACAGTGTATATTCTTAATGTGGAAATGAAAGCAGTCAGTTTATATTGCAAGTAGGGGGACACCTTGCACTCTTAGACCCAGATAGATCCATGGTAGCCACTATCTCTCAGGAGGAAGAGATGAAGTAATGCACCCTGTGCTCCTACACTGTGCTTGTGCTCATGTGGGAGTCTACATGAGCACAGACAGACACAGCACATAGACGCGCGGAAGTCCCGGACAACTCCAGGTTCGAAGACTGGAGCCGCCTAGAAAGGGTGATGAACGATTTTCTATCAAACAGCCCTCTAGTGTTCACGGAGAGTAGTCTTGTCTTTGAGCAAGCATCCGTGCCATCTGTCCTCCACCGCCATATACTACAAATTGCAGACATATGCCTGAAAGATGACAAGGAAACATAATGAAAGGAAAATAATGGAAAGGAAATCGGGTAGATGAGAAACCACGCCAGTATCGCCTACCGGGGAAAAAACCGAAGGTCAGATTGGGCGGTTGGCGAGACTCGAACCCGGGACCTTTCAACTATGAGCTTCATTAGTTACCGCAGAGTTATGTAGCGTAGAGTATACTTGACGAGGAAGTGGGATGTTGAGACGTTTGAAAGCACCACAATCGAACATGGGAATGTGCATTAGGTACCTACCCTTCAGAATGTCACAGGCGAAGAAATACGCATCGAACGAGCCTGGCTGGCTGGATGGTGGGAGGTTTAATGACATCCGCTAGTCGCAATTATACTCAGGACTTTATGCATGATGGCTGATTCTAAAAACCCCTTCCTCTCAGTTGTCGCAGTCCTCATTATTACTGGTCATTATTGTGTTTCCTTACCGGCTGGTAGGGTCACGTGACCCAACCCTTTTCCGTTTTGTTTCCACTTGATGTAATGGGGACTTGTGTCGCTAATTTGACATCCTGGTGGCTGACTGGCTTGTAGTTCTCCCTCTTCATTAGAATGTTTTCTTCAGATAACTTCCTTACATTCTATTAGGTTCATGTACCCAGCTGGAAACGCACCAATTCTCCAGCAATAATTTCTTAATGAGGCGAATTACTGCTCTGTATTAATTTATATTTTTAGAAATGAAACATTTTGATTTTTGGATAGATGTAAGCTATGAGGCATACCTACTGGACAAAAAGGAATATCCCTTATATATAATTAATGTTTTTAAGAGTTTATGTAATGACACAAGAATAGTTATAAATATAAATGGAACCAACAGAGAAGAAATTAAAACAAATCAGGAAATTAGACAAAGAGGCAACACTCCAATACTCTTCAGTATTTATTTAGGTGATCCGATTGAGAAATGGAAACGAAATTAACTCAGGGATAAAACTAGGGAGGAATAAATTTATAATTGTTATACTATATTATGCTGATAAAGTTGTGGTTATACAGAATAGTGAAGAAAATCTACAACGAGCGGTGTTTGAATTGCACAAAATAAGTAAGGAGTATAATTTAACAATATAATTTAAGGATACCAAAAAGAAAACCGAAAGTAATGGCACACCTGTCCGTTCTATGATTAGTATAGAAGGAAGATCTTTGGAACAGTTCCTCCACTTCATATCTAGGTTGTGATATAACTGTAGAAAGAGATAATGATGTATGACATAAAATCAATAAATTTCAACACATTTTTTGAGCAATAAGTAAAACCTAATAAATTATATATGTGAAGAACTAAAGGTTTTATTTATTTAAATGACAAAATTGAATAAAATAAATATTGTTGGAAGGAACATACAAACACACTGATAGACTAGACTATCAATGTGACTGCCCAAGATCGTGTATAGTTATAAATCTGATGGCAAGAGATGTTGGACGTCCAAGGAAGAGGTCCCAATAATTGAGTAAGGATGGAACAGGCTATTAGCCTAATCCCTGGAATAAATAGGAAGAAGAAATGAAGTATTCCAAAAGCGAATGTTAACATTTCTTCACTTAGGTACACGATCACTTTCTCGTAAGTTAGTCTCGAAATCTCTACCCTCTGTTAGTCGCTAGAGACCTGAGAGAACTCTAGGTTTATTTAAACGTTACAGTTTGCCAACGAAGCACGTACGTAATTGATTGACTTGGACATCTAACATTACACTTTACTCGATTGTTTGCTGCAGCAACAACTTATCTGTTTATTTCTTCAGCTACAAGTATGATTAATCGACAGTTACGTGTCGCAGAGGTCAACCAAACCCTGCGTGCTTATAAATCATCCTGTTAATGCTTATGTAGTGTTGTAAGTAATCTCTAGTTTCTTTAGTGAGAAACCATTGTTAATTACATTTGATGCCTGTGTGAAAGCTACATACTTAAATGCATTGTATATGTATAGAACGATCTGACAAAATATGCCATTCGCCGATAATTATAACCAAATTATAGTTATATTATAACTAAATAGTAGGACATGGTAGGAAAAGGATCTGACACGAAGATTTTGAAGAAAATAGCCCAACCCTAAACTGCCCTTTACATGGAAAATTTTTCGAAAATTTTAATTTCCTGAAAATGACTAACAATTTTGATTTAAATTTCATGTTTGAGATATTTTTATAAAATGTATATCTTGAATGTTCTGGCTACAGCCCCTGTAGTCGTATTTATTCTGGAAAACTTTTGCATAACTGGTAAACCGTTAGAGATAGACCAAATCATACTATACAATGTAGATCTTGCTAAAATACACAATTTATGTCTGAATACATTTTCCTTTAGTATGAACCATTTCGGAAATATTCCTTGTTATGTGTGTGAGTTTCAGAAAACTTAAAACTTTTCGTGAAATGGAACATCGTTGTTCATTTTTTAAATGTTAAGTGTGCAAAGAGAACGGAATTTGAAAGGTTTAGAAGATTTGACTATCGCTCAAAGCCTAGTGTATTCTAATATTCCCCTTGCACCTACAAGGAAATAAGCAATGATAATTTGTACAAATGTTTTTCTCAACAAGGATAAAGGATTGTACATTTCAATTGACATATTCATTGTCCACCGGCCTCCATGGCTACTTGTGAGCTCGCCGAACGCAATTCAGTCCAATCCAATATAATCTAATCTAATCTCTGGCTACATATTGCTGGCATTTGTTTTTCTTTGTTAGTTATGCAGTATTGCTTTGTCATTACAAGTAGTATGTTACTACTTCTCATAAACAGGAGTAAAAGATGTGATCTATAAAATCACAAGGAATTGAAAGAAGTGTTTCATCCAAATTGTGATGACAATGCCTTACCCATGGATCTTTCCAATAATTCTGAACATCTTTAGATATTTAAATTCAGAAACAGAAGAGGGCGAAAGCAACCTGTGTGATAATGTGCATGTTATAGGTAACACCACATACGTACTAATGAAAATTGGTTCTTGTTCTTCTTCTAATTATTATTATTATTATTATTATTATTATTATTATTATTATTATTATTATTATTATTATTATTATTATTATTGAAATTGTTTGAAATTACAAGTTTTATCTAGTAAGGTAATGCTAATAGAAACTATGTATATTTATACTAAATGAAGCTAAACATGGGAATAAAGAAAAACTTAAGCTAAAAATAAATACAGCCATATAAGCACAAAATATAAAGCGGACCTACTAGGCCCCACACGACCAACGGTGTCCTATCAAAGAGCGCGATAAAGAAGGCCTTTTTAACAAATCAACCCTCCAGAGACAGTAAATGAAATTGATGAAATATCAATTCCGGGATTCTTTATCTGAAGGTTGCACGAATTTGTCTGATCAGGATGAGCGGATCCCTCAGGAAACCTCGTACAATTTACTCGCCAAATGGAAGTAAAGCTCGCGACTTCCTGTTAGGAAGACACAATATCACCGTTATTGAATTTTCAAACATATGGAGTATAAGCTGAATATAATACAGTTGTGCCAAAAGTTGCTACCCAAAAGTACAGTATAATGGAGTTGACACTTCATTGAAACTAAATGACGACATTTCACACAGTAAACACACAATGCAGTGGAGTGCCGTAATTTATATTATAACAAAACAATTCGACAAATCCCACTTCAGATACCAGTGTGACAAAACGACAAAGGTCCAGCCCAATTACACTTTTATTACTTTATTTTGTTTCAAACTGTTAGCACAAATACACAATTCGTTCACTGACACTAACAGTCTTTAATATTACAAACACAAGCTGTGACGACGCAATTGCCCGTTTACTTTCTTATCTGATTACTCTCCCCTTACGTAGGACTTATACCCCCTAGGACTTACAAGCCAGTGCAATACTCCAGTAGGTACTGCAGTAGATTAAGCTTACGTTAGTAAGTAAAGATCTCATCACTGGCATCGTTGTTACTTCTACTCCACTATTTAATCAAGACCAAAACTTCAGATTCGATTTTAACCTCTACAGGTATCTACTGTAGCACAAGATGGAGGGTTTGACTATGAACTTAACGTTATTAAACTATAATATCTATTTGATAGATCATATTTTAAATGTATTACATCAGTGAATCAGCTACGTATTCAAGTCTCCACCATATATAGACGTGAATTGGAACATCAGTATTTTCATATATCTGTCAATGGGAACGGTATAATTATTATATAATTTTAATCGTTTCATCTTCGTTACTCCTTAATAAAAGCAATACAAGGAACTTACCATGCACACTGAGCACTATGTACTTTTTCCTAAATAAACGTAAACGAATATCTAGAAATAAAAGCAGTAGCTATGTAAGTTAATGTTACATGAATAAAGTACATATTATCCAGCGTAGAAATAGCCGAAGTCGTTGAGTGGCTATCCATAAGAGTCGAAAGTACTAAGTGTCTAAACCTCAACCTCTGCATGCTTATTTTCTGAAATGGAAAATTAACCAGCGTCGTTAATTCCCCACAGCTTTTTATCAGGAATGGAGAATAATGGAGGATAATGACACACGTTATTGTGCAGTGCTTGGAAATAAAATGACAACACTGGCAGGTCCAAAGGTTCCTTCACGGGGAAGGAATCTTCAACTGAATTGCATTCTGTTTAAGACATCATTAATTACTTTATTCAGTGGCATCAATTTCTTCTAATTAAGCATTTTTGTGATGAGTGATATATAATGCATTAAATTCATTTTCCTTTGGTGCTTTGAGTCTTATTCTCGCATAGTGCCATATTTGTTTCATATTACTGCATAATTAAATATAAATGAATGTAATCGTCTTGAGTGACAAACTATTCTTATAAACCCTTATTCTTCTATCTACTTCTTGCTAAGCGAGATAAGCATTTGTAGAAATAGTTATATTATATGTGATTTCCTATAGATACAATGGAAATAGGAAAATACAGTAGGCTTTAGCAAAAGCCAAATCTTTTAAGAGCTAGTTACTTTGTCATGACTTTGAAATTCTTTGCATGGCAGGAGAGGAGGGAAGAATAAAGATTTCCCATTTGAGAAAAGTAAAATTATTTTTAGAACTAAAACCAACAAAAAGATATATTTCGAATACTGCATTATTTTCATTTGTTAGGATGTGATTTAGATGTATAAAGTAGTTACAGCCATTTTTGAGAGATCAGGAATTTGAGGCAATTTGAAGGTTTAGTGTGCAGGATCTTCTTTAAAATCTTGGGAATATGCTCAACAAAATTGTACCACAGAAATCCATCAAAACGGTTTATAAACAGTCAACTAATTACGTAAAAATGGACAGTTCTATATCTACAATCCACTGGGTAAGTACGAGCGTGGGTGTTGTTCTTAGAAACAGAGATAAGCACACAGACACACAAACGCTTTTTGAATCAAGTGCCTCAAAGTACGTGTTTATTGTGAAACCTCAGAATTGAATTTTTCTCCTCCGTCGGAGTTGAGTTCGAATGCTTTCTGCAAAGTCAATGACGTCACATTATGTAGGCCAGTGGTTTGCGCATTGAGGTGTAAAGCAAAACGGATAGGCTGTCAGGCAAGCGTTGTTCATTTTCGCGGTGTAGTTACGACCATACAGAAGAATCAGTTAGTAGACTAGTGATTAATATTTAGGAAAACCGTTAGATAAAGAGAAAATGACGACTAACACAGCGACATGGATGCATATTAAGGTGCCATTTATCAAAATGTCTGCACTAAAATTGTAAAACCCAGTATGACAGTGGAGAGCAGGGAGCAAAAAGTGGTATATGTGCCTGCTGTTAAATGAGTCCATAATCTTCGATGTCTGTGATGCCCTCGAACGCATGGGTTGAAAACACAGCGTTATTCACATGCTTTCACATGATGAGAATATCCCTTCACATTATTTAGTTCATCAAAACAGTATGTGTTTTAGAAAGGCACATACATTCTAATGACTGTGAAATAAATACAAAATCAGAAATAAACTTTTACCATGAGTTTAATGCAATAATATCACACATTACTACAAACCTATAATTTAAGTGGAATATTACTTCCTCAGAAAAAGTGTTGAAGCGTGTTAAAAACATTTCACAGTATATTTCGATCTAATGATACATATATGTATATGGTTTTGTTCATCTAGTAATAATTTCTTCTCCTTCTTTTGTTTATGCCGCTTTTAATGGTTCTCTGGCACACTTGGTGACCGTTCATATATGATCTTCCTCTTCTCTGACAGTTGGTTTTATTATTTTAACTCTTGATTAGATGTACATTTTCTCCTAAGCCAGCTAGTTTGATACAGTATTGTCCCACAGTAATAAGTTGTTGAAAATATACAGCACTATTCATAAACAGAATGATTTTCATAAGATAGAGGCTTAGACTGAAATTTGTGGAAGCTTTCAATAATAAATAAAGACTGCTTCAGATTTTCCATTTCAATCATCACTAACAAGTGTAATTATATCCACAATTACTTTGCATCAATAAATATATTTGTCTTTTAACGACGCTGTTAACTACCAGGGTTACATCAGCGCCGTCGGTGTGCCAGAATTTCGTCCCAATGGAGTTCTTTTCAGATTCATAGAACGTTCAGACCGTTGAAAAATCTGCCGTATTGCACTCACATGACTTTCTCTACTCTTGCACTAACCATTGTTACTAACTCTTATTCCTACATCTTCTTCGTGTTAGTTGAGATAAATATTTGCAGAAATTATCTTATTGCTTATTTCCTTGTAGGTGCAAGGGGAATATTAGAATACACTAGACTTTAAGCGATTGTCAAATGTTTTAAAACTTTGAGATCCCATTCTCTTTCCACGGTTAGCATATAAAAATGAATATCGATGTTCCATTTGACAGAAGTATGTTCTCCAAAACTCACACAGATAACAAGGAATATCTCCGAAATGGTTCACTCTACAAAAGCAAGATTAGCAAGATCTAAATTTGTTGTATAGTAACACTTACGGTTTACCAGTTATGCAAAAGTCATCCAGAGTAAACAGGACTACATGGGCTATAGCCAGAAAATTCAAAATATACATTTCATTTGCCATAAAAATATTTCAAACATATGGCATTTTAATCAAAATTGTTAGACATTTTCAAGAAAATCAAAAAATTTTCGAAAAATTTTCCATGTAAAGGGTAATTTAGGATGGAGGAATTTTCTTCAGAATCTTCGTGTCGCATTCTTGAAAGAAATTAAACTTAAATACCAATTTTGGTTTTTAACTACCTTTTCATTCTTGAGTTATGCTGTCAATGTCATTGCAGTATTCAACTTCGGTGCCTTCTAAAGATGTGACTGAAAGTTTTCAGAAAAATCCTCTCATCATGGAACATTTTTGAAAATGTTTGAATAGCCCCTAATAAATGACAGAGAGTGGCAAAAGCCACATGAGTGCAAAACACCCGATTTATTAAAACTGAACAGTAAACTAGTTTAGGACTCTAGAAGGCAGAGTACTGAGTCATACTTTGTCATTTGTTCGTTTCAAAATATGCATTAGCTTTCCATGCACATTGTGCGTATTTGTCAGTGGTAATCATACGCAACAAGCGTGCTAGCCACGTGATGTCTGCTACTGCACCTGATTTGCTTATTGGCCATATAACTATACAGCGAAGTTCTGCATTCAAAATATGCCTTTGCTTCTGCCTGCTCTCAAGGCGAAGTTCTATTTCTGTACTCTTGAAATTCTTGCCCTCATTATTTCCTTAGAAGATAGTATTTTATATAATAACATTTCTTACTGGTGAGAGCAAGCATATATTTACTTCTAACCGTTATATGAAGTTCTGGTGCTGGCTTTCTCTGCGGTCATTAAAATTAACCATTACGTCGTAAAATGTTTTCTCACCCAAGACGTAATCTCTATCAATACACTTTACAAATTCAGTATCTCGTTTCTGACACAGAATGAACGCATATAATATTAAATAAAATACTCAATCGAGTAACTTGCTAAGGATCACATTTTAGGAAATGTAGACTTCTGTGTGAAACTGCTGTGCACCCGTACAGTGTTACAAAATGTCAACTAATATTGAAAATAACCATCTTTTTAAGGGGAACCCTGCTCCTCTTTGTCAGCTGTGTGACAAACTTTTGTCAGTCTGCCACGTGTTTCTCCAGCGCATCCTCGGGACCCTCTGCAACTGCCGGTCAGTCTTGCAGAGGTCCTGGTGGACGAAAACAAGCGGTCTAAATAATTTTAAAGTTCTTAGGGATGGTAAACGTGAACCTAATTCAGAGTATTAGACATGTAGATTTCATACCTTTTGGGCCTTTTTTATAAATTTGTTTTAATTCTGGCTTTTGCCTCAGTTATTTGGTATATTTATCTATGTTTGTGGTTTTACTAGTATTTTTAGTTTATATAAATGTTTATCTCTACCCTTGGCCGCGATGATTTTTATTAGGGCTCTGATCACCAAGTAGAAAGCAAATGAGTTTTATTTCTGGACGGTCTAGAAGCTATGGTTCTCAGCGTTCCGTTGCGTATTGGGTGTGAAAGACCGCTTAGTTTTGTTTAAAAGTATGTTTATATATTTATGTGCCATAAATCTGTTATACAGAACCACCGGATTTACTTCCCTTCCGAAGGAAGCCATGTTCATGATTTTTACCCAAAAAATTCATCGCCCTCCTTGGATTTGAACCAGCACCTTGGGAACCAGAGAATACCACTTACGCCAAGATGGAGGATGACTAAAGAAAGTAACTGAGCGTCCTTAAAATTACATCATCGTCATCATCATCATCATCACATATTGATAAGTTTATATCTTTGGAATAATGTTACATATGGCACAAAAGCCGCTTTTTAGCGATCTTTCTCAGTCGGTAGATAAAGGCTGGGTTAGATACTGTGGCAAATGACAGTGTGGCAAATCCCACACCTGACACCAAAGTGACGAAATGAAGTCGAGATTCTTTTTCTCGTATGGAAAATGTTTCGAAAATTTTGATTTTTTCACAAATAGCTCCAAGGATTTTGATTGAAGTGCCATTTGTTGAAAATCTTTTTATGTTAAGTAAATTGTAGGTATATCTTGAATTTTCTGGGAATGACCTCAGTAGTGGTCTGGATGAATTTTGAATATTATTATGTCTAAAGCAATTTTGGTGGAATGAACCAATTCGGAGATGTTCCTTGTTATTTGTCTGAATTTTGCAAATGGAAGATAGTTGTTCACTTTTTATCTCAACCACATAAAAAAGAACGGAATTTCAAACCTATCGCCTGGCAACCTGTTTTTAAAAGATTTGACTATCGCTTAAAGCCTACTCTATTTCCATAGTCCCCTTGCACCTACAAGAAAATTGGCAATAAGACAATTTCTGCAAATGTTTATATCGATTAACATGAAGTGGATAGAGGAATAAGTGTTTGACAGAATAGTGTATATCAGAGCAGAGAAAGCCATTGAGTGCAACACATCAGATTCTCTCTCTCTCTGTCTAGGTTCATACTCATTCTAAAAATTAATATGATGTTACCTAATCCGTAAACTAAATCTTAAAATAGACTGGAGGGCAAAAATTGGGCATGGAATAGTGTATTTTGTTAAGATACTGTTTATGACTATACCGTATCCACAGATACAATTACATTTGATTTGTTTTATAAGCCCAACATTTTTCCACAAACGAAGCGCATGTTTTACTGGCTGTTTACGCAGAAATGTAAACCGTGGGACTAATACAAGGGCGGAACAAGTTTAACGTTTGAAAATCGTGCATTCTAATACTGTCATTTACTTCCCATCATTATATATACACGGTTTGTGCATAAAGCTCTGCTTTACGGAAATAATCATTATCCTTGAGTGTGGGTATATGCAGAACATTTCGTGTGTTCCACATGGACAAAGTCACAGCATGTTCGTAAATAACTGCAAAACATACACCGCTCGAAAACAAAATCTCGTCCGTAGCGAGGGATGTTCCAAGACACGCTGAGCTTCAACTTTCTTTAAACCTGTCTACATTACTTTCTGTATGAATCACCATTGGAAGTAAAGGCGATGTATAAAATAAAAAATAAAATAAAGTGAAATAAAAATGTGTATGTGTAACCCTGGCACCTAATTTCTCAACCCAGGGTCAGCATTCCTGCACCAAGGCATTCTACAGATTTGTGAAATCAATAGACTTTGGTAAACTAAATTAGCCCGATGATTAACAAAATAATATAAATTATAAAATATAATTATTATTTATTTATGCCAACAAACTTACTGTTGGTGTTTATAAACACACAAACCGTGTGTGGTTCAAATCCCAGTTGTGGCATTGAATTTTTAAGTTCCAGTTCTACCTCTTATAAAATATAAATTTAATTTCTATGAAATCTTGCAAACATTCAATAGTTATCTTTCAGAAAATACGATACAAGCCCTAAGTTCTCTTAGTGCTAGGTCCGAACTGTATGATGAACAGTTCATGATTCTGACGTTTAATACATCCAGATACCCAATTGTTAAGCGTTTTACTCGAAATTTTTAAAAAAATGTGCTGTAAACGGAAATTTTTCTACCAATCGGCAATAACGGCACGTTTATATTCTTATGCTATAGTAGTAATTGGCAAATTTGAGAAGAAAAATAAAATTAGCAGCCACCTTATCCAACGAGTCCTTCGGATTTTTATAGGCTTAGGTTCTGTTCGAGAGACCCTTTGAACTAATTGAGTTTTCCTTCCGGGATCGTAACAAATCAGTGTTCATTCTCAGTAATTTGAATTCCAAACCAAATTTGAAGTGCCTTTTTGTGCACCTTTGTTTGAATCAGAGTCAGTTCATGTGGAGTCGGTTGTAACATGTTTTGAATTTAATTCTTACCAAGGCCAATTTCACCCAATATATTCATAAGATGTCTGTTGATCTTCAACCATTGCTTGAACAGCGTCAATATTTTCATCAGTAAACAGCAGATCTTCGGTGTCTTTCACGAAATCCTCACTGAGAAATAACCGATCTTTTTGAATTCACTTACCAATCTAGATGGTGCTGATTTCCCAAATGCATTGTAAGCCGTTGTTGTTTAGGCGTTAATGACGATGCACAATCGTAAAAGTCATAGCTTGGAAATATTCTGTTGTCAAATTCATCGTTGGATGAACACAAAATACTAAAATTATTGTAATTAACAAAACTATTAGAATAAATCGAACAAAGTACAATGAAACGAACTAGCAAAACATTAGAAAGTAGCTAGCTGTGAAATATAACGATGCAATTTTGTAGCAAAAAGAATTATGCATCGCTTCTGATTTTACCTCAAGGACTTCTATACAGCTATGATATGAGAGCAAAACCCGACACAGCTTATTAAAATACGTAGTAAAAATGAGGCTGAGTATCAATATCCACCAAATCCAGCACTTATATTGATGTTTTAAGTTTGAAAGTCCACCAAATCCGTTTCGACCAATCAACGCCTTCCGTGACTTCCCAGTTTGACAAAAGAAAATACTGCCGGCCACACACGGTGTGAAAGTGACTTTCCTAAAAAGGCAAGCATCATTTCTTCTTGTGTCTGTCATCACAATAATAAACACTGAGTTTGAAGAGAAAATGGTTACTTGTTTTGTGGATGAAAGTGTGGGTATACCAAAAGAAAATGAAGAAAAAATGAAATAAAGCACATACTCATTACTACGCTGGTAAAGTAGTTGTAATTGAGTCTTTGGAACAATTTGATTGTGTAGGAAGAACGCTTCCGAACCGTTGGCTGGACTTCTTTCATTCCACCAGATAAGGCATTTAGCTTAATCCAACTGAAAAAGGTACTATCCTTCAGCTGGAAGAGGATGAAGAAATTATCGTAAGCCGTGGAACAGTATTCAAAGTAAATAATATTCTTGATAACTATTGAAAATCTGAAACTGAAAAAAGTGCTTAAGAAGCTTGGGCAATGGCCGTGAATTTTAAGTTTAACATAGAAAAATAATAATAAAAAAACCTAAACGTGTTGTTGTAATTGAAGGTGAAGGTATTTTTTAATCGAAAGGTAATTAGAAGGGGTAAGCTTATCACTAAGACTAATACAAATATGTCGCACATTAGACCACCAAAATTAAAGAGACAAGTGCTTCTGCCAAGGCAGAAAAGAATGCAGCAACAATTTTATTCTGCTTTAGAAAACCAAGAAGATCTAGGACCTTAGATTGAAGAAAATTAACATGAAGTAGTTCAAGAGGAAGAACTATATACAAATGTAATGTAAAATGAAAGAAAAGTTTAAAAATTTAAGAGAAACATTAGAAAAAAAATTCTTGTTCAGCAGGCTAGAATAATGTGTACCAATAAAACATATAGAGAAGCAGAATTTCAACCACTCTTATTTCTACTTATTTATCACTCTACGATTAACCCTTTTAGTTTCATTCTATATAAAATCGGTATGGAACGAAATCACTGACATCTGTAGCATAATAAAATAACGTTAATGATGTGAAAATCCTTTAGTGGTAATTGGTCTTATTTCAAACAGTGTTTGTGCATCAATAGAGACATCATAGGGTTCTCTATATTTTCCTTGTTTTCCAAATAGAAATTCTGTTTAAAACTTCAGAGAAATAAAATATCATTATTAATTTCCAAAACTAATATTATATTTCGAGGGTCTTATGATATTTTTCGCAGTCCTTACTGAAGTAATATTTACCGATCAAAGTCTTAATAAGTTTTTCCTTTTCATCGATGTGTTACATTCATACGACCTTTTTCACTCAGTGTTCTATAAACTGTGCTCACAGAACTTATTCCTCTATTTATTTTTTGTTAACCAACATATCATTTTATTACACATTTACATATTTCGTTGTAGGTATGAGAAAAACAAAGTAGTTAAAGCGACATTCAAAGCGTTAAAAAGCTTATCGTTTTCAAATCCTCTGCTCTTTGTAACACTACGAGAAAAAGACGAACAGACGCTTTCCGTTTGAGAAAAGTGTAAATGTTTGAAAATGTAAACTAATAACAAAGTGTAATCTCAAATACGTTTAATACCATGAAAATGTTATTTGACATCACATTGGCTTATCGACATCCACAGAGAGTAAGGTCCCTAGCAACTACAGATTTGCATTTCTGGTGGCGGAGTGGACTCTCGCTCCTGTTTCCTCCCTGAAGGCTCTAGGTCTCCAGGAGTGCCCGGCACTCGGGGACCTTCTGCGATCCGGAGGACGAGGATTTACATGCACGCCGAAACTCCCAGCGATACTTAAAACCCTGAAACAAGCAAGCAAATGAAAGGTGAAGTGAAGTGAGAAGTGAGATAAAATGGATGAAAATTAAAAAAAAAAAAAAAAAATTACGGTTAGTTTTCAAGAGGATGATACACAAAAACCCGGTGGAAGCAGAAAGCCGTAATAATCATACCTATTTGACATTTTTTAAATTTTCTTACGCTGTAATTTTAATAGACAGATATCCTCATTTAAACACGAGCAATGAACGTAACACCCATAACAATTAACCCCATAATATTCCAGTTTGAACTCAAGAAATTAAATATATATTATGAGCCTTTTGTGAATTCAAAGAAATTTCTATTTTTGGTCAAACTTTTCAAAAATATTTGTGGTTCACTTCCCAAAATGTGTTACGGTATCAATGGCAGTGTGTGTTAATAAAACGAGATTTAAAATATCTATGCTTGTAATGAATAAATTAAAACGATTTGTTTTCAACTTTATGGCATGTATTTTGCCGCCTAGGTATCCGATGATTTTTTTTTTTTTTTTTTTGCAATTAAAATATCAAATTATATGAAAACACAAGAATCTAATGACATAATACCTATCTATGGAAATAAAATGATTAATTGCACACAGCTAGTTTTCCAGCGTTTATACTTCCTTTAAGATGTTGTGAAAATGAAACCCAAAATGCAATTATGTATATTGTGTCAGTGTATTCCTGTAACTAATAAAACCTAACTAACCCATTCCCTTTTGGAGCCAAGGCCTATCGCCTGGCCGCTGCGTCCCCCACCTCAGGTATCATGAGTTGGGTGAAGTACTGGCCTATCAGGGACTGAGTGCACCCTGGACCGTCCCCTAAGGGGGGGAAATCCCCACGCCAGTACCAGGATTCGAAACCGGGTCTCCCACCGCTAAGGAGACGCCTCCTGTAATTAATATTTAAAGCAAATAGAAACTAATACTTAATAATTAAGGAATCTCTTCAAAAGTCGACATGGCCGATAAATGACTAGGCAATGCAAATTGTTGGATTGGAAAGAATTATACCACTTAATATGTTAATACATTTACTAAGGTACAATAATACAGCCATCTAAAATCTGCTGAGGTTAAATCACAACGAATACACCAACTAATAAAGTTCTGCAGAAAATAATGGCACAAAGACTGGAAAATGTGAATAAATATGAATATTGTTTTATATTCCAACGTGCTTAGAAATATTATGGAATATAAAAGACATGTTCATTTAACTGTACTTGGCATAAACAACTTTCTCTTTTAAGTAACGTGTAAATTATGAATATGTACTATTCCATTTTTAGTCATACCCAGTTCTTACATAAAGAAAAAGAACTTTCGTCTACAGTATTCATTAATCCGAGATGATCCGGTAAACTTCGTTCCGCCTAAAATTTATTTCATTGTAACTCTGCATAAGTAATTATCAATCCTAATCAACTTTCCAACTCCAATTAATTGAGATCGATAATATTAAACGCATCGTGTGTGGTTTGGATGTTGTTTGTTTATTCAATTTAAATCTAGATTTTTTTCAGAAACTCGTTGCATTCTGAATCTAGGCGGCGCCGTGGCCGAGTGGTTAGTGCGCTCGCCTACCACCTGGGCGGCCCGGGTTCGATATCAGGGACCCACATGTGGTATTCGTGGTGGACGAAGCGGCGTCAGGGCGGGTTTTCTCCGGGTACTCCGGTTTCCCCCGCCATCTCATTCCACCGGTGCTCCATCTTTATGTATCATCAGTGTCACCGCCTGCGGTGCCGTAGTAGTAAAAGCGGGCGTTAAACACTACAAACAAACAAACATTCTGAATCTATTCGCTTGTCGTTCATTTTCTGTCTCCCTCGAACGTAATTCGGACTATTTTCAATATGTGTCGCTCGACGGCCATCAGTGCGGTTTGTACGTGAAGTAGCTCTCAGCGTATTTGACCTGTGTCAGCTCGTCCTCTCCTTGGCATTATAATGGACACTGTAAAACAACACGGAATTGTTTTCAGTCACTCAAATTTGTTGAACTTCCCTTGCACTCCCTTGCCTTGAAATTGTCAAACTAATTCCTTGAGTTTCGTTAAAACACATTTTGTGGTTATGTCTAAGAATGCCCTAATTCTGCGAGTTTCACCAAAACAAAATAAAATAACTTTTTTTTGTTTATTTATGAGCCTTAAATGCATTTTACTTTAATAGAATAGGTGATCAAAATGAATATTCGGAAAATGTAATTAAATTCGATTAAATTCAATGGGCACTAAACCGGAAGCGAAGCAAGAACCGCCACGTTGATCTTTTTTTATGGCATATACTGGCCTGTGGTCGATGCTCGAGTTGTTTCTTATCTACCAGAATTCCTTTTCCATTATTTTCCTTTGATTCCGTTTCCTTCCCGTGTTTCAGGCATGCTTCTAGGTTTCGTGATGGAAGGTGGTGCCAGATAAATGGCACAAGAGCTTCCTCAAGGGACAGACCTCCCTAGTTGTATATCATATTTCCGAAATTGTATTTATTCGTATTTTTCATTAGCACTATGTTCCAAGTATTAATAATAGGAGGTATAATCAAACAAAAATACTATATTTTCTGTGTTCTCGGGAGAACGTAAAGTGGCAAAGAGCAACAAACACCTTGCTAAATGATGTCTCCTATGATTTCCTTTCATGGCAGTGTTTCATTTAGGATAGTGGAAATAGCCCAAGACCTTGAATGACCTTTTTATACTCTTTCTCGCATTCACATGCATGTCATTTTTCTCTGGGAAATAACAGTTCTCGCGGAAGAACACAAAAAGAAAATGAAGACATACATAAAATTACATCCTTCAAGGAAGAAGTTAATCTTAACAGTAATGAAGTGCGACGGAAGCTCAGTATAACTTCCTGATAGAAACATTCCTATTTAATAATAATTACGAATTGTATTATTTCCTGGCAGAACTTTTCCTGATCTTGGTGTGTTCTCAACTACACCGTCTGTGGTGCTTGCGTAATCATTACATCTCGGCATTTGCCTATCTTATTCCTTCGTTTAAAACACATAAGTTTTGTTTACACAAATACGTTTAATGCTTACTGCAGCACAATATTAGTATATTATGGAACTAGAGCATAATAGCAGCGATTAAGGTGCGAGTATATTAAATATAAAGTATTTTTATAAAATTTTTATAAAACGAGCAGTAGCGAATTTCATAATGTCTTTCATAATTTCTTAATATCTTTATTGTTGGCGGTTATTCATTAATAATAACGTAGTATTGCAATTGATATTTCACATTGGAATCCCCAAAACCATGGTAGGAGAGAAAGACCAAGGGTGACTTGGAAGAGAACAGTGGAGAGAGAGAGAGAGGGGGGGGGGCAGGAAAAAGTTGGGGAGAAGTGAAAGGAATGATGAAAAACTAGAGTCCGCTGGCGATATTTCGTTGAGCAACCGGTACAGCTAGACCTACTGCTATGACATCTTAATTAGAACAATTAATTGGAAGCCTAAGATAAATTTATTTACAACGACCTTCCTGTACCACGCTGGAAAAATAGCCAAGTAAACCCACAGCTGAAGCATCAGAAAGAAATTTAAACCAACTTGAAACAGATATTTATTCGTAAACCCAACAAGCTGTTCAGAATTATTGTGAATTTGTTCAATAGAAAAAGAAAAAACAAATGCATTATATTATTTAAATATATACATAAAATAGGATAATGTAAAGAATTTGTAACATGTATTAAAATGAATTACAAAAATTTACTGAGAAAAGAAATTTTAGTAACCATGTTCAAATGTTAGTTTTGCAGTAGACAGCGATCGTAAAAAGTGATGTTGAGAGACGCTAAAAGCTTTTGGTGAAGAAAGAAGACAAAATTTCTAAAGATTGTATTGAAAGTGAATGCACCAAAAGATGATTGTGCAATTAATGTTTTAACTATATTTGTAAGTTTTGTACAATAAAAATGCTGATCTGTTTGTAAATGTTTTACTGTTTCATCACCATGGCCCTGAGTGTAAAAAGAAATGCGTCGATTGCAGCTAAGCCGAGCCAAGAAGGACAGAAAAAAGGTAAAATTGTCATCTATATCGTACTTAGTGTAAAAATAGTTTTACACAGTTCACAAAAGAAAAGCATAAGTTAAATAATGCAACTGTAGAATGCAAATTTAAACAAATATTTTTAATAGTTTACACTCCATGAAGAGAGAAGTGAAATATAGTAAATTTAATATATGATGTTTTATCACGAGAAAATTTGTTTTTAAGTGGTAAATGAATAAACTGATTCACTGTTTATCGTTGCTGATAGTACATATGTTACAGCCTATTTTGTATTCGTTGTTTTTGCCTACCGATTTTAGTATTTTAAGCACCTGTTGCGTCGATCTCTAAGCTCTTATAGTTTACTTATCGATACTTGTTATTATAATTACCATTTATATTAAAGCCATCATTAATATCCCTCATCTACAAAGAGCTTCGAAAGTCAGTAGATGAAACAAAAGTAAGATGAAGTAACTATGGAAGCAAAAAAGGGCACAGAGGTTCAAAATTTCCCCTACTATAATTATTTTAAAAATTACTCGACCAATACGACCCAGGATTCTTCCATCACAAAGATTACGAAGATTACTAGGCTATGTAGCGACTTCAAAACTTGGAAGACTTGTGGAGAGATTAAGGACGTTCCGCCGATGTTTTTATTTCATTTTAAAATTTCAATTATAACGATAAGGAGAGGATTCGCTATATATCCCTTTGGAATATTGTACAATAATTTAATAAAGAACGAGGAGAGGTAAATGCGCTTTATTAAATCACCACAAGTTTCAAAAATATAATCATGCAAGGTCGGATATGGCAGCTGGCTTTTACTTTCTCTACTGGTAGGGAAGTATTGTATTCCACCCAAAAATTCGATGTCGAGATTTCACCGGAAATAAATGTTTTGAGGCCTCCTGAATCCAAAAAAAGCATTTTTAGAAAAAGGTCCGTGTGTGTGTCTGTGTGTCTGTGTGTCTGTCAGTCTGTCAGTCTGTCAGTCTGTCAGTCTGTGGGCAGCATAACTCAAAAACGAAAAGTCGGTTAGAAACCAAAGTTGGTATTTAAGTTTAATGTCTTTCAAGGATGCGACACGAAGATTTTGAAGAAAATAGCTCCACCCTAAACTACCCTTTACATGGAAATTTTTTGGAAAATTTTGATTTTCTTGAAAATGGCTCTAACGATTTTGATTAAAATGTCACATGTTTGAGATATTTTTATGACAAATGAAATGTATATCTTGAATTTTCTGGCTATAGCTCATGTAGTCGTATTTACTCTGGACGAATTTTCCATAACTGGTAAGCCGTTAGAGATAGACAAAATCTTGTTGTACAAAAACTGTAGATCTTGCTAAAATACACAATTTATGTCTCAATAAAATTTCTTGTAGGATGAACCATTTCGGAGATATTCCTTGTTATGTGTGGGCGTTTCAGAAAACAGAACTTTAGCGAAATGCAACAACGTTGTTCATTTTTTTATATGTTAATCATGCAAAGAGAACGGAATCTCAAAGGTCAAAAAGATTTGACTGTCGCACAAAGCCTGCTGTATTCTAATATCTCCCTTGCACCTACAAGGAAATAAGCAATAAGATAATTTGTACGAATGCTTATCTTAACTAACGTGGAGATATAGGAATAAGAATTTGTTAGAATGGTTAGTGCAAGAGTAGAGAAAGTCATGTGAGTGCAACACATCAGATTTTTTCCCCATACAGTGTTATGGGTATGAGTGTACTAGTAGTTGAGGACAGTATAATGAGTAATATCATACCAATATTTGCTTCATTTGCTTATTAACAGGAGTATATTTTGAGGTTGGTTATAGTTCTAAGAGGCCAGGCACAGAAGGCTCGCCAGAGTGGACCGCTCTCGTGATAATGAATGGTGTACCAGAACCGGCTTCCAACGCTTTCTACAAGGCTAATGACCTCAAAATACCTAGATCAGTAGACCACTCATTGAGGTAGTAGTCTATACGTCAGGCTTTGTTCATTTCGCGGTGCAGTTATGCCCATGCAAATAACATGAGATAGTAAACTTTCTGATTGGTTTGTAAGGAAAAATAACCAAGTGGATACATATTATGGTACCAATTATGACAAGTGGTATCATAAATTCTTATAATACTTTATATGGGTAAGTCAGACCGTCTAAATGATGTTTATCTGAACTATTTCATATATAAAATATGAATTTAAATATTATAACGCAAAACTTTGACCAGAAAATTTTACATTCTATAAAAGATAACCTTAGACACACACACACACTCTCTCTTTCTCTCTCTCTCTCTCTTTCTCTCTCTCTCTTTATATATATAATCGATTAGTATAGTTCAACTTACTTGTCACTGCCAACTCAGGAAAACAAAACACAACAATTACATGCAATTTGATTTTATCCTGTGATAACAGAAAACAAGTTTATAATCTCAAATAAATATCATTTTATTGTTAATACTAACAAGTGAGCTTTCTTCTGGAAAAATACATTAATTATTAAGAGAACAATCGTTAAAACACAGTTGCCAAATTGAAATGGAATGCTCTTTTGATTTTTAATCGAATGTAATGTGTAAAAATCTGACGTGTTGCACTCCCATGACTTTCTCTACTAACCATTCTTAGAGACTCTCATTCTTCTATTTTCTTCGTGTAAGTTGAGATAAACATTTACAGAAATTATCTTATTGCTCGTTTTCTTGTACGTGCAACGGGAATATAGGAATACAGAAGTCTTTGAGCGATAGTCAAATCTTTTAAAGTTTTCAAACTCCGTTCTCTTTGCACGGTTAACATGTAAAAAATGAACAACGATGTTCCATTTGACAGAAGTATAATTTATCCAAAACTTGCGCAAATAACGAGCAATATCTCCGAATTGGTTCACTCTACAAAAAAATTATTGAGACATAAATTGTGTGTTGCAGCAAGATCTACATTTTTTGTGTAATAGGATTTGATCTATCTCTTACGATTTACCAGTTATGCAAACGTCATCAAGAGTAAATAGGACTTCATGGGCTACAGCCAGAAAACTGAAGATATGCATTTCATTTGTCATAAAAATATTTCAAACATATGGCATTTTAACCAAAATCGTTAGAGCCATTTTCAAAAAATTTAAAATTGTCGAAAAATTTTCCATGTAAAGGGTAGTTTTAGGTGGGGATATTTTATTCAAAATCTTCGTGTTACATTCTTGAAAGATATTAAACTTAAATACCAACTTTGGTTTTTAACCGACTTTTCGTTTTTGAGTCATGCTGTCCACAGACTGACAGACAGACAAAACATATATTTCCGGTGAAATCTCGACATCGAATTTTTGGGTGGAATACAATACTTCTTTCTACGTATTATTAGACAAACTAATGGTAATGAGTAGAAAAATTGACGTAAATGCTATAAATTTGGTTTTTATTTTTTGTTAGCATTTCCATTTACCCAGAATATTGTGGGTTGGCACTTTTATGACGTAGAAGCTTTGTTTGTTTAACAAGTATAGGTTAGGATGTCGACTATGAGTCAGAAATATTAGTACGTTACCATCTTAAACTAGTAGCATTGTACGGAATGTGGTATCATCGTTTTGTGACACCCTGTGCCTAATGTCCTATAATATTCTTGAAAGTTATTTGCGTGCGCGGGTTCTCCACGGTTCTTTCAGAACTTCCTCATGCCCTGGTCTCTGTTGGTTGCACTCATGTTTATGCGGTGAGAAATAATTGCTTTTGTTGTGAAGCCATCGCGGTGTACCGGACGGAACGGAACGGAACGGAACGGACCATCATATTTCTCTTTATTAACCGACAAATGCGATAACTAGATCTGCTAGCTATCTAGTAGTTAAATCCGCTTTACCATACTTTGTATTATTGAATTACCCTTTTGGCATTACTAATGCACTGGTCAAATTAATTTTCTCAACTGTCGAAACAGCACGGGGTCTCATAAAGAGGACTCTTATATTACATTCACACGAGTTACTCTACTCAGTAGATTTAATATTTTCTCTGCCATGTACATGGTGAAGAAGGTGCTGCCTTCCACCCAAAATTTGGATACCTAGATTTCAAAGTAAACGCATGTTCTGAGGCTTTCCGAAGAAAAAAAAAATCTGGTGTGTACTAACCGTTCTTACAAACTCCTATCCCTTTATGTTCTTTGTGTTAGCTGAGATAAACATTCGCAGAAATTATCTTATTGTTTATTTTCTTGTACGTGCAAGGAGAATATTAGAATACAGTAGGCTTTCAGCAATAGTCAAATCTTTTAAAACTTTGAGATCCCATTCTCTTTCCATGGCTGAATCACGATCCTCCATTTGACGAAAGTTTATGTTTCAAAACTCGCACAAATAACAAGGAATATCTCCGAAATGGTTCACACCACAAAAAGTTTTCTTTGTGCCTAACTTGTGCTTTTTAGCAAGATCTACATTCTTGTATAGTAAGATTTGGTCTATCTGTTACACTTTACCAGTTATGCAAAAGTAATCCAGAGCAAGCAGGACTACATAGACAAAATATACATTTCGTTTGCCATAAAAATATCTCAAACATTTTAATCAAAATCGTTAGTCATTTTTGAGAGAAACAAAATTTTCGAAAAAGTTTCCTTATAAAGGCTAGTTTAGGGTGGAGGAGTTTTCTTCAAAATCTTCATGTCGCATCCTTACATTAAACTTAAATAGCAACTTTGGCTTTTTAGCCGACTTTTTGTTTTTGAGTTATGCTGCCCATAAACTGACAGACTGACAGGCACACACGCGGAAGCTTTTCTAATTTTTTTTTAATGTATTCGTGGGCCTCGAAATATATATTTCCGGTGAATGCCGACTTCGAATTTTGGTGGAATACAATACTTCCTCTATTTACTATACGTAGTAGAGAAAGTAAAAATAAGGTGTTTTAGAAAAGCAGAAAATAAGGTTTGTTACTCTGTATGATTTATAGACAGCACAAAAAGGAAAAGTCGGATAAATACAGAATTAGTATTTAATTCGGTATCTTACAGAGATGCTACACGAATATTTTCAAGAAAATTCCCCTACTCCATGTTAATATGGACTTTTTCTTTAACGTTTTTAGTTTTTAAAGTGACAGAAACTATTCTAATTAAAATACTGTATATGAAACCTATGTATATGAAAAAGTAAAATGTACATCTTGAATTTTCTAGAAATAATGTATGAAGTCAGAAGGAATATTGTACAAACCCCACGGCGGAACAACCCCTTCCTACCGCCTGGCCACTACATACCCCTGCACACCACAGGCGTCATAACTGGGATGCAGTACCCTCGGTGGGAGTGGTCAGCGCCCTTGAACCTCCTTACCGATTATGCGCAACGAGCGGTAGCTCCTCATTTTGAGGCTGAGTGCATCCCGGAGGAATTTTGTATACCTAATCTTGTACAACTGGTAAAATTTAAGCAATAAACAAAAGCACACTTTGGGAAAAAATATAGCTCTGTTTAAAACAGTACTCTTTATTTCAAATAACCTTTTCTGATATATAGGTTATTAATGGTTCCAATTGTTCAACACTTCGTCATTCTTTTAAAGTTCTTTCAATTTTCCGTTGTCTCCCGCGATTGCCTGAAAAGAATGTGGAATTTTAAGGCCACAATGTAGCACACACTTCTTAAATATTTCAATTTATCGTCTCTTTTGTATCTATAACGAAACGTGTAATTGCTATTACTGCAAAGGTTTATCTCAGTTAAAATGTGTAGTCTACATATTCAGAGGATCAGAAGGTCATAAATTTCACACATCAAAATATGTGTTATCAATATCTAAGTGGAAAAATTTTATGCTTCTACCTGATTTATGTTAATAGGGATAAACGCCTCCAGAAATAGTTTAATTACACTTTTCCTTGCAGGAACAAAAACGATACAACACGATAGTGAAATGTTTTAATGGCTGTGACATCGTGAGAATATTGACAACTTCAAGCCAATAGTTGTGAATATGTAGGACAGCTGATGTCACTTTTGTTCTACAGAGTTCTACATTTATTATGCAGAAAGTGTTTACTTTCCTTTGTGATTTATCTCTTATAAACAGTGGTGCCAAATTACTTCTGAATGAAGAGCATTTAACAGGCTAATCCCAGAAAAGTCAAGATGTGCAGTTTTTTGCGTCATGGAAACATCTTAAATATTTGGTATTTAATTCAAAATTGTTATAACAATTTTTGACGAAATTAAAACGTGGGAATGTCGGGGTAGGGTGTTTGTAACCAAGATTATTGCTTAATAGTCTGGAAGTATGAATGCCGGTTCATAACCTTACCATGTAATGTGTTCTTTTAGGACATGCTTCCGCGTATATGAACAGGAAATGGCATGTCCGGACTTTAATAATTTTTTTCCGAATGTATACATTTTATAAGTTTATCCTTAATAAAAGTTTACCAAAATTATCAACGTCACAATATTTTGCCAAGGTAGAAGGTCACCTATATGTCTGAACACCTGGAAAACCCCCAAAACCCATGGGTTAGAAAGGTATGACGCAGGAATTGAACCCAGGACCTCTCGAATGCGAACCTCATACGCTACCACGGAGCCCTCTCGCTCACTGAGCATAAATGGAACCGCACTATCCGAAATTAATTATACAAATTAGGTTAAAAATAAGAGAACCACTTGTAGCAATTATTCCATGTATAGGGAGCATCATGGAATATCAACTGATAGAAGCATTGGTCCTTAGAAACAGCCACTCTGTTGGTCAGTTTGAAGGTGTTGCCCTCGGCCGCTGTGCAGTACCAGAAACTGCTTTTTTCATTGACGAAACAAAGTTGAAGTAGGGAAAGATGATTGCGCAATTAAGGCCAAAAAGTTTCTTAAGGACATATGCAGACTGATTTAATGTACGAAATCACAGAACAGTTCGGATGAAAAAGGAACAGTACCCACAATAAAAACTTGGATTATATGAGACAGATTGAACTATTTATACCATTTATAAACGAATACATCAATTGCTACGTTCGTGATTATTGCGATGTATAACATATATTTTCAGTGTCTCTTGTATACACACATGCAATGCGTTCTCCATCAGTAGAGAAAAACTTTAAATCTAACTCGTCCACAATTGTGTATCTCATTTTATAAACATAAGCTGCACTAAAACGTACTTAAAGATATATTTCAATTGCATAAGTAATCCAGAGTTAGGTTCTCTGTTCGCATTACTGCACTGCGCATCCTGAAGCGGCTGTGCGCAACACAGCCAGTGCCTGAACTTGCCCTAATGTCCATGTGATCGTAGACTGCAGTGCTCTTGTGAGACCGAAAAGGTGCCGAAATGCCACGCCCAGGTTGAAAATGGTTGGCTTAAATAGGGGTTCTTTCCCTAAATATTTCTAAGCCGATCTTCACAAAGTTCAGGCGTTAATGGTGATTTATCATCGTAAAAATGTCACAGCTCGGAAATTTTCTCTGTCAGATTCAATCAAGTCGCAAAACATTAGAAACTAGCTGTCATTATAAACTTCACTTGGTTTTAGAAATCTGGTATTCTAATAATTTTCAGTGTCACCTTCTAGTATCAAATTTTGGTTTATGTAGAGTACTATTTCTAGCTGATTTTTATTTTCTCTACTACGTATAAGTGGGGGAAGTATTATATTCGACCCAAAATTTCCATGTCGAGATTTCACCGGAAATGTTTTGAGGAGCCCTGAATCCAAAAAAACAACGCATTTTTATAAAAGGTCCTCTTAGTGTGTGTGTGTGTGTGTGTGTGCGCGTGTGCGCGCGCGCGTGTGTCTGTGAACACCATAACTCAAAAACGAAGAGTCGGTTAGAAACCAAAGTTAGTATTTAGTTTAATATCTTTCATGGATTGGCACCAAAATTTTGAAGAAAGTTCCTCTACCCTAATGCACCTTTATATGGAACATTTTTGGAAAATTTTGATTTTCTCAAAAATGGCTCTAACAGTTTTGGTTAAAATGGCATTTGTTTAAGATATTTTTATGGCAAATGAAATGTGTATTTTGAATTTTCTGACTATAGCCTATGTAGCCCTGTTTACTTTTGATGACTTTTGCATAACTTGTAAACCTTAAGAGATAGACCAAAGGTTACTATACAAAATATGTAGTTCTCTTTAAAGCACATTTTTTTTTTTTTTTTTTTTTTTTTTTTTTGGAGTGAACCATTTCGGAGACATTTCTTGTTATTTGTTGTTATTTGTGTGAGTTTTGCAACACATACTTTTGTGAAATGTAAGTTCGTTATTCAGCTTTTTATCTATTTGCCGTGCAAAGAGAACGGAATTTTAAAGCTTTCATATAGTGACCAGCAGATTTGATTATTGCTCAAAGTCTACTGTAATCCCATATTCTCCTGGCACTTACAAGCAAATTTGCAATAAGATGATTTCTGCAAATGCTTATCTCGACTAATATGAAGAAGATAGAGGAATATAAACCTGTAAGAATTGTTAGTAGAAGAGTAGAGATTTTAATATCGTATCCATCTTTGTATTATATCTCCAATGAAACAACAATTTCACAAATTATTTCGTGCTGAGCTATTGTTTTAAATTAGATGACAGCTAAATGTCACTCTGTAGCAGTAATAGGTACTAATTCATTGCAGAAATGACTGTCATCTGCTTCCAACCAGTATTGTTCTCTAGATGGTCACGAAGATATCAACAATAAATGTAGAACGTGAATAAACAAATGAAACTTAGTACATTTGAGGCAATCCTAAGACAGAATAAGGTCCACGCCTTACTCCGAAGCCAGTAAACACTAGGCAACCGTTAACTAGAGGTCCATCTAGTGTCGACACCTTCCAATAAAGTGTCTTGACAAACATAGACGAGATTCCTTGTTCATTAGAAGAGAGTAGGTGTTGAGAAGTGTCTCATGTGTCTATAGAAACTGCCTCGCTAATGACTCGACACTTGGTCTCGTGCTTAACAAAAAGTCCTTAACCAACCGAAGCCAGAGTGCTCTTCTGTTTGTTCAGGCATTACCCATACCTCTTCTTGGTAAATGAAGGCGATATTAAAACCTCCGTGCAACAACCGCTCACGGGCATTGTTTGTTTTAGCATGACGCGGTAGGATTCATTACCGCTTCCGAGTTGTTAGGATGGGAAAAGAAAACATGACTCTGAAAAATCAACTTAATTTATACTTCACATTAAGTATATCACAGATGTGTCAAGTTGTCAAATTATAGTTGAAGGGTTTGAACATAAATTATGGAAAGGAACATGCAAAATATTTCAACAAATGAAAGGGAATGACTCAACATTTTACATTGCGGGAATACATCTGTTAGAAACTTACAACCTTTGTTTTAATGCAGCGATGTCCAACGTTTGCGGAAGAGGGAAGGTTAGATTTACCTACTTGCGCCATACGCGGAATTTGCCATTCTTTAACACTTAGACGTGTAATGTGTTGGTTACATGCACGTAGCGTTTGATTTACGAAAGCACTTTCAAATGTTATGTGACAAACATCTGTTCATTAGTGACTTTTGGTACTGCTTACGTTCAATATTTGGCGACATAGAGCTTGGGCATAGAAGATACATTAAGTGATCGTCGCATAATCTATTGCGACAGTTTTTTAGTATAGTCCAATTTGGAGAAACTTTGCTCGCAAATATATGTAGAGCTATACTCAAACTTACACATATTCTTGCAAATGCTTATTTCTCTATTTCATTTTAATCGACATAAGCATTTTAGAAAGTATCTTATCCATAATTTTGGTATAGATCCAGGAGGAAATAGGCTTTAAGCGATAGTCAAATGTTTTAAGATGCAATGTCTTTATAATTTCGTTCTCTTTGCAAGGCCAATTGATATAAAGAAACAAATAAATATTCATCTTGAGAAGTATTGACAAATTGAAAGTACTGAAAATTCATATTCAAACAATGTCTCGTAAATGATTAACTCTAAAGAAACATGTATTTGAAATAAATTTTGTGTTTTAATTAGATCCACACTTTGTAAAGTAAGCTTTTCTCTGTCTCTTACTATTTATAATTTATGCAAAAATCATCCAGAATGAAAAGGTCCTCTGAGAACATTCCCAGAAAACTCAAGTTATGGCTTAGAAATGGAATAGTTTGTTTGTGTCCGCCACTGCATACCGACTGGTTGCGGTTCTAAACGCTACAGGCATGATTCACCCTCCGACTGAAAGAGGAAGTGGAGGAATAACAGCTAATTACGTAAGCGTATCCAAAGAGACAAAGTTGGAAAATCACTGATTTAATGTTCTGCTTTAACATCTAAGATCATGTGTGCGGCTTTCAAACACACACACACACACACACACACACACACACACACACACACATACACATACACATACACACACACTCACACACACAAACACACATACACTGTGTTCCGCCTTTAAGTATAATAAAATAAACTTTTTAATTTCAAAGCTATGCATACAAATGTGTTAAGGTTGACACCACTTAAAATCGGAAGCTGGAAAGCTTTAATCCATTGGCGTTGTTAAGTTTAGAACTGTCAGGCATCTCGTGCGCATGCGCAGATCATTGCATAGGAGAATACATATCATATCGCTCACCAGTCAGCACGTGGACAATTTCCCAGCAAGATGGGGCACCACCATACTTTGCAAATGTAGTATGGACATTTTGGACACTTCCCTGGAAGATAGAGCGGAAGAATTAATCGTAGATGCTATGGCCTCACCTGACACCTTCTGATTTTTTTCCTGTGCGGCTTTGTTAAGGATCAGGTCTAACGATTTGGCAGACTTACGAAAAATTATTTATTCTTCTGTCGACAATGTTACACCACAGATACGTCATAACACATGGGTCAACGGGTCAAGGTTGATACCGGTTGGACATTTCCCGTAGCACCAATGGCAGCCATGTTGAGGTTTATGAACCATTGGGTGAAGAGAAAGAGTCTAGTTTCACTATTTTTAGCAAGTGGTTCCATCTCTAGATTCGCATTAGTTTAGCTATTTCTTTTGTTATACCTATGAGCGGAACACCCTGTACTTATAGGGAGGATGAGGGATAATCCTGGCTTGAGAAAAATTCCCACCCTCCAGCCAGGAATTGAATCTGGAGACTTATGTATTTGAAGGCTTGCATAGTAACCATTAGACCATAGAGACACTATAAGTTTTTGTAGAAGATAAAGGGAATCTTATACTTCATAAATGAACCATCTGCCATTAATTTTGAAAAGCTTAGTCAGAAACGATCGGAATTAGAACCAGAAACCTTCGGCCTACTGCCCCAAAGGGCGCAACAGCCCTTTCCGGGCCAAGACCTACCGTACAGCATGTGCGTCATCTACCTCTGCCCACCACAGGCGTCATGAGGGGGTGCAGTACTAGGGGGTGGTGCTGCTCAGCGTCCCGGTCCCTCCCATCCGGTTGTACGGTTGACTCAACCAGGGCTGCTACTTTTGGATCAAGTAGCTTCTTAATTGGCCCTTCAGGAAGCTAATGAGGCTGAGTTCCCCCCTGGGAATCGAACCTAGGTTTTCCGCAGTAGGATAATTACTCCCGCAAATTACTTCACACGACGCTATAATACAGAGGCTGCCTGCGACATTGTGAAGTACGTTATCACTAGACGAAATGGTGGTGCGATTAGTGACCTCATTCTCTAAAAGACAGATTTATATCGCTCCGAGTAAAGTGACTTCAATGCGCGAGAGGCGCGAACTGAGTTTTGGATGCTGACTGCTGAATGTGGTGCGTTGACGAACATGTTTTTCTTTCAATTATGCTCTGCCACCCGGTGTAGCTAACTAATTCTCAGAATACTTACTCTGTCTTCTTCTACGTGAAATTTACCTACTCAATTAAGTTACGAAAAATCCTTACCAAGAACTTGAATGATAACTGACCCCGGCCTGGACCACTAATTAATTACTCCGTCTACAAAAATGCAATTAATGTTTTCCAGTTACAAATTTTACATAAAATATGACATGACGTTTTAAATAAGAATTGTTTTACAGATGTTTAAATTACTGAAATCACGTAACTGTCTAAAAAATTACTTCACCATTCCGTTAGCATAACATTTGCCAGAATTCATACGCATTTCCTTGAATGTCAGGGATTTTTTCTTCTTTCTTAAAAATGGCTCTGCGAGATTGCAACAATAGGTCAAGGGATTGTTTTAGCATAAAAATCTTCTATCTCGTTGTACAATAATTTCATAAACCAAACGGAGTGGGGATTAAATGAAATTCGTTCAATCGTATTTAATATTTCAAACACCACCCATGGAACTTCGAGTAAGCCAGGTAGCTCGAAACAAAATAAGTGATGCTCCGAGATAAAATTTAATTCACTTTCTTTAATGACCGTATTGTTCGGTTAAACAACAATTTTCTCGCAGTATTATTTATGGTCACTATAGGAGAGCATTACTTGATTGCATGTTGTAGATAAACTTTGTGGTTTCGAATTTTAATCCTTAAGGCAGAATGAAATGCATTTGTATAAACCGTAAAGTTAAAGGCGGAAGAAATACATTCTATTACTGTATTGTGGCATAAAATAACTATTATTAATACTATGGTTTGGTAATTAATTTTATGACACTGTGTACTCTTATGTGATTTTCAAACCCATTGTGATATGATACGCTTAAAATAACTTTACCGAAACTTAAATAACAAATCATTGTGTATGTGAAAGTTTAAAATAATGATGTAATGATTAAATAATCAAAATTCATATATATTCAGCTCAAAGAGTTTTAAGCAAAAATTTATTCCATTTAAGCTACATTCCATGGTGATCCATTGTTTGAGACGACATTTCCAAATTGTGACCAGATTCTGGCACAGGTTGCATAGAAAACTCAAAATAGAACATTTTAAGAGAGACACCATATATATTTGTTTTGTTTTGTGTATGGAATAACAACTGTTCTCTACTCCATGGTTTCTCAAACAGAAATCAAAGCCTTCTTCGGAAACATATATTTTGTTAGACAATGTATTCGTATTCAAGTTCAGGTGCTTTGTATGTTATTTTTTTATTCTTCATATGAAATTAAATTAATAGTAATTAAAAGATTTAAGACTTAAGGTTTTCACGGCGAGCATTATTAATCAAGGCTTCACGGTTGATCAGCCGTGTGAGATTTAAAACATTGAGCTTTTGGCCATTGTGAAGCCTTGATTAATAATTAAAAGATGTTTCGTAAAGCCTATCCTTTAGCAACAATTGGGTTTTCCAATGATGAAAGAATAATCAAAACCAGCGAAGTTGTTCTCAAGATTACCCTATACAGACACACACGCATACACAGCATTTCTCTCTTTATAATTTTAGTATAGAATCAAGTAGTTAAATAATACTCTTGTGTTACAAATTTCCTGTTATCAATGAGTGTAATCATCGTAGTAAACCACTCAAACCCTGAATGATTCCTAGTGGTGTTGCAGAAAAGCTAGTTTAGTATGTGATTCTGAAAACACTGCACAATTACCCAACTGGATAACACAAGCGAAGTTTTAGATTCTGACGTTTTCAATTTTCATTATAACGCTTGGCTCACTTCCGTTCTGCGTTTAAAACTTAAGTTTGATATCTGAGGGCCTTCTGCAGATATTCGTATCGGATAGGGTTACTGCTAGAGAAGTTTGTGTGTGGTAAATAAAATTTCTCAGCATATTCTCATTTTAAACTATGTAATTGAATGTTCATAAATAATAAGACGAGTGGTTCTAAAACACATAGAAGTTCGCGAATGACGTAACCGTAATAAGAATTATCATGGTACTTCAATACCACAACTTGAACTTAAAAAGGGTGTTCTATGAATAACATGTAATAAGCTATACAGCATAAATAAATTATAGGCATTATTGTGAAATTGAGTAACAAAATATATTATAATTTTTTTTTATTTATTTTTGTTTTTCGGAGAGGTTCCAGTGCTTAAAACTTTAGCAGAGAGGTTATATAAAGCAGAGAAAATGAGAAGCTTGTATGGTAAGGGAAGTCAAGCTAAAATTAGTCAATAACAAACAGCTTAGAACTTACAAATTCTTACCTTAATGGTCTATAGCATGGTCTATGTATGAAATACACCACAAAACAGAGGTATGAAAGTCATTAGACTCAAACGAAATTTGTTATATTTTAAAACTTTAATGTAAAAAATGCTTATAGAATTATTTAGCTAGGACAGATGGAGATTTTTACTTTCTGTACCAAGGACGTAGGTAGATAAGATATTGATTCCTCCCAAAAATTCGATACCGAGATGTTACTGGAAATGCAAATTTTGAAGCTCCGTGAATGAAAATCGTTTTGGAAAAAAGTTTCTCTCTGTGTGTGAGAGAGAAAGTAGCATAATTCAAAAACTAAAAATAGTTTAAAAACCAAGCAAACTTAAATACTAAGTTCAGCATCATTCAAGCACGGCGATTTTCAGAAAAATTCCCACCCCAAAGTGCCATTTACATGGAAAACTTCTCCAACATTTTGATTTTCTCAAAAATCACTTGAGTCCTTTTTACTTTTTTGGAGAGATAAGAAGAGATTGAGGACAAAATGAGTCCATGTGAGACAAGAAAAATAAGGCTTTTTTAAAATATCACAAAAGTCCTCTTGATTCTAATTTACTTTTACGTAATTGATAAAGCATAAGAAAACACATAAAATCTTACTGCATAAATATCGTAGATCTCGTTCAAAGGTACAATTTATGCCAAATAAATACTTCTGGGTTAACTATTTCCAAGATATTATTTATTATTGGTCTGAATTTTCAAATTCTTACACGATTTTTCCGAGGGGAAGACATTCGTTTTTTCTGCTTTCTTTTTCTGTCAGCTATGCAGCGAGATGGAAATTTCAAGGCCATTATAAAGCGACCTGACTAATCTCAGAGCGATTATAAGCAGACCTGATCATAACATAAGAAAAGCTGAGGTGATAATGAAATATGATAAATTTTTTTGAGAATGAGGGCTGTCATTGGTTGAAATGTTAAATTGTTATGCATATGATTGGCTGATGTATGTTTGATTTTGGACATTTAAAATTATTTTGGAACTTAATAATTTTCACCGCATGAATTTACCTAAGCATAACAATTTTCACACTTGTGTATAGGACAACCCTGCATCCAGAGATTCGTGTGAATATAGAAGCTGAAACAGCTAAAGCCTCTATCTAAGGGTTCGTGTGTGCAGAGACCGTTTCGAATTAAGAATGCGCGATGTGAAAAGCACTTGAAAACCAACATAAAGAAGACTCGTGTCCACGGAAATAGTAATGATAATCACAACACCGCACCTTCCTGCCTGTTGGTGATTTGTATGCAAGTCCATATCTCTACCCTGTCTGTTAACACTTTTCGTCTCCTTGTCTACATCCTTTTTTATTTACACATCCGTATTATACCAATTAAAAAAAAAGGTCTCCTCCTCCTCCACCACCAGTTCCTGTCCCGGAAAGCATGTTAGGGCTAATTTGGAGAGGGCAGGGTGCTGCACAGGTAGGTATTCAGACGCCTTGTACGTTAGTTACTACATAACCTCATTTGGAAAGTAAGCCGGGTTTCAAATGAGCATCTCAACGTTTTATCTGCTTGATAATGGTGGTCTAATTTTTTGCATACACCTCAATACAGAAAATACAAACCCTACCTATTTGTACAGAAGTACACAAAACCCACAAGTTTTTCCTACAGCCGGTTGATACGGATTAGGTATCGGACTCTTATGTAATTACAAATTTCAATAATTTATATACCAACAGACATATGGAAACAGAAAGTCCTACAAGTAGAAATATGCACATAGCTATACTCAAGTTTCATTTTATATATTTCAGCGCATAGTGCATATTTAGCACAATGTTACTTAAAAATAAACATTTTCCTTGTCTTTCTTTCTTTCTTTCCTTCTTTCTTTCTTTCTTTCTTTCTTTCTTTCTTTCTTTCTTTCTTTCTTTCTTTCTTTCTTTCTTTCTTTCTTTCTTTCTTTCTTTCTTTCTTTCTTTCTTTCTTTCTTTCTTTCTTTCTTTCTTTCTTTCTTTCTTTCTTTCTTTCTTTCTTTCTTTCTTTCTTTCTTTCTTTCTTTCTTTCTTTCTTTCTTTCTTTCTTTCTTTCTTTCTTTCTTTCTTTCTTTCTTTCTTTCTTTCTTTCTTTCTTTCTTTCTTTCTTTCTTTCTTTCTTTCTTTCTTTCTTTCTTTCTTTCTTTCTTTCTTTCTTTCTTTCTTTCTTTCTTTCTTTCTTTTCTTTCTTTCTTTCTTTCTTTCTTTCTTTCTTTCTTTCTTTCTTTCTTCCTTCCTTCCTTCCTTCCTTCCTTCCTTCCTTCCTTCCTTCCTTCCTTGCTTGCTTGCTTGCTTGCTTGCTTGCTTGCTTGCTTCCTTCCTTCCTTCCTTCCTTCCTCCCTCCCTCCCTCCCTCCCTCCCTCCCCCCCTTCCTTCCTTCCTTCCTTCCTTCCTTCCTACCTTCCCTCCCTCCCTCCCTCCCTCCCTCCTTCCTTCCTTCCTTCCTTCCCTCCTTCCTTCCCTCCTTCCTTCCTTCCCTCCTTCCTTCCCTCCTTCCTTCCCTCCTTCCTTCCTCCCTCTCTCCCTCCCTTCCTCCTTTCCTTCCTTCCCTCCCTCCTTCCTTCCTCCCTCTCTCCCTCCCTTCCTCCTTTCCTTCCTTCCCTCCCTCCCTTCCTTCCTTCCCTCCCTCCCTCCTTCCCTCATTCCTTCCTTCCCTCCTTCGCTCCTTCCCTCCTTCCTTCCTTCCTTCCTTCCTTCCCTCCTTCCTTCCCTCCTTCCTTCCTTCCCTCCTTCCTTCCCTCCTTCCTTCCTCCCTCTCTCCCTCCCTTCCTCCTTTCCTTCCTTCCCTTCCCTCCTTCCTTCCTCCCTCTCTCCCTCCCTTCCTCCTTTCCTTCCTTCCCTCCCTCCCTTCCTTCCTTCCCTCCCTCCCTCCTTCCCTCATTCCTTCCTTCCCTCCTTCGCTCCTTCCCTCCTTCCTTCCTTTCCTCCCTCCCTCCTTCCTTCCTTCCCTCCTTCCTTCCCTGCTTCCTTCCTTCCCTGCTTCCTTCCTTCCCTCCTTCCCTCCTTCCCTCCTTCCCTCCCTCCTTCCTTCCTTCCTCCTTCCTTCCCTCACTCCCTCCCTCCTTCCTTCCTTTATATCATCTGATTACCCTCCTCTTGTATAGGACTTACAAGCCAGTGTCTAGGGTCAGACGCCTGTCTGGGAGCAGACGAGCCTATAGACCGGACAGAGTGAAGACTTGAAAGCAGGTGGTTAGCCAAGCACCAGGTATGATAGTGAGGAAGAGGGTGACATGAAGTACAGGCGAAATCGATGAGTGGAAAGGTGATAATGGAGCAGTTAGTGGAATGTGCGGCGGGGGAAACCGGAGAATACGAAAAAACGGAAGCACCGCTTCGTCCATCACGAATACAATATGTGGGTCCCTGGGATCGAACCCGGGCCGCTTTGATGATAGGCGAACGGTCCTACCGCTCGCCCACGGCGCCATTAATGTACAATTATAATTGAGATTAAGTACTATAAATATTATGGACATATTCACTACATTTCCAATTTGAATTCTCATTCCGGATTGAATACTGCATGGAAACGCGAATTTAGGTTAAAATGAATCCTTGGGATTCGATCCTCTTAAAGGTGGGATCAGATTGAAATTTTGTTGCATGGAAACACCTACTGGATTCAAATTGATTTGAATCCGCCAAAGATGCCAACTTACAGTATACTCACACGCTCGTCATTTTCTTTGCTTAGCGAAAGTGGTTTAACAAATCATCACAAACCCACTTTTATTGTTTCCGTAATCTCGCAACATATTCACTAATCTCCACTTAAAACGAACAGAACATTTTGACAGCTTCGCCAACATAAACCAATTATGGAATTATTTATGGTTCAGTTGTGGGAATCTAAACCGATTTCAATACGGATTGAATTCAATATGGAAACGCGGATCGTATTGAGATGTAATTGAACTCAAATCGATTTCTATTTCCCATGGAAACGTACTGGTTGATTATATAGACATGGGCCAAATCTTTTTAGTTCCTTACAGCTTCAGCTTTGTTTCCGGGTTTCAGTATGCTGGATAACGTCTGCCTTCCTGCCGTAGGTCGTGCTGATGCTGAGTGTATAACGGTTCAATTCAATCAGAGTTCGTGTTCCTTGTCAGCACTTGTAATAAGTCACTGTTTGGAATGAGCACTACTATAAGAATACTTTCTTTCGTCATGATGAAATAAAAGAACACCTTTTACAGCACCCAATGTTACCCACTTCATTCTGATTCCGTCAACCAAGAAACAAGCGACAGCTGTATTAAAATTACAACTCTCTTTGTCAGCCGCGAGTCGCTTGTTATTGGTAAATATTCAACAATGAATATACAACAGTGCAACCATCGATGGGTGGTATCCATTATTGTCATTTTTTTATTTTCCCAATGGACAGTTGAAGTAATGTTTATAGGAGGATTGGCTGGTAAATTATAACTGGTATCGAGTTAGGTTATTTATTAGCAATTTCTTGTACAAAATTATTTAAAACGGGCATCAGGAGAATATTTCTTTAAAACATTTGATGTGATGCACTCACATGATTCTCTCTACTCTTGTACTAATCTTTCTTACAAAATCTTATTCCTAAATCTTCTTTGCGTTAGTTGAGATAAGTATTTGCAGAAATTATCTTATCACTTATTTCCTTTTAGGTGCAAGCGTAAGAATACAGTGACACTCAAACCTTTTAAAGCTTTTAGATTCCGTTCTCTTTGCACACTAAGATATAAAAAAATTAATAACGATCTTCTATTTGACGAACGTTTAGGTATTCCAAAACTCACATAAATAACAAGGAACATTTCCAAAATGGCTCATTCGAAAAAAAAAAAAAAAAAAAGCCTAAGAAAATTAAGTGAAAATGTCTCGAAGAATGATCCGTACAACTTTCGACATGATGGTATGAAGAAAACCTTAACCTTCGGGGGGCCCTAATGACTCAGTTGTCGACGGGCCCTTAAACCCGTCACTCACTCACTCACTCATTCACTCACTCACTCACTCACTCACTCACTCACTCACTCACTCACTCACTCAACCTTCGGAGGGGAAAAAATTAATTTGGGCATAAATTGTTTAAACGAGATATACATTTTTGTACAGTAAGATTTGGTCTATCTTTTACGGTTTACCAGATATGCAAAAGTCGTCAAGAGTAAACTTCAATTCGAAATTTAGTTTTTAATAGGCTTTTGGTTTTTGAGTTACGCTGTTCACATACACACGCGCGCGAGGATCTTATCTAAAATGCTTTTTTTTTTTTTTTTTTTTTTTTTTTTTTTTTTTTTTTTTTTTTTTTTTTTTTTTTTGGATTCAGGGGGCCTCACGTATTCCCGGTGAAATCTCGACATCGAATTTTTGGGCCCAATACTTCCCCTAATTACTATACGTAGTAGAGAAAGTAAAAAGGGGACAAACTTGGACATACATCGCAATCCTATGGTTAGATTTTCATTAAAGCAGTTGTTTCTTATGGCCTAAAAGAATAAGCATTATTTTGGTTGGAAAATAATAAACACATTGCGTGTTTCTAGAACAATGGCTTCTGAAGAGTGCATTAGTGCCGTATTGTGCAACTGAAAGTACTTCTTGAGAACTTTTCAGAATTAGTTGAAATTTATTAAAGAAAAGGAATTGAGTCAGAATAAATATGAAGTCTACTATGACTCACTTCCATATCGTTTGTTATCCGTGTTTGGAAAACTTCACAAAACCGCTTTCTACTATTCCTACACATGCTCTATTTTTATACAGGATTTTCGTCATTAAGTTTGCCCTTTAGTTTTCTGGGTGTTTTAAACAATGCAGCTGGGTGGAGGGAAGTGGTACCATTATTGTTGTCCTCGTCCGGCACTCCGAATAGTGGAGGTAACCGTGGGAAAATACCACGTGACTCTTCCTGACGTCACGTTTTCCCATGCGTCATCAGGTTCTTCTAAACCACAACCATTGCACCTTATAATCGGGCACACCCAGTGGCGTAACAAGGTATTTCGGTCGAGAGACGAAAATGCGACATGCCCGAGGTACAGTTGCAAGACATGAAGTTAGTGCCCTCAGAGGTTCCGGCCTTCAGCAGCAGTCGATGAAGGCTCTGTCGTGATCAGCTACCGAAGAAGTGTGTCAGAACAATTTGCAGCACTGCTGCCCCTTCTTGCGGAAGGTCAGCCAAGACCTAGTTAGCGACTTAGATTTGTACATCATTATTCACAACCAATCACACAACCTCTTCGGCGCGACACCGATAAATACTCAAGCGCCTGAAAGTGACAAAAAATTACTAATGATATTCATGTATTTATAAGGTTAAATAATAGTATCTCCTCATGAAATAATTTTCTTCAGATTCAAGCATTTCTACGTTTCTTTAAATCCTCTTTTCATATGTATTCATACAAAGGCCTTTCCTCGCGTCCTATAGCGGAATATTGGAAACTATACGGAACGGAAACGATGTTTATGTTCTTACATTGAGGAAGAGCGAATCAGTTGAAATGCAATCACTGCAGATCTAATCGTTGCCATCATGTCATAATCAAGGCAATTATATTATTCATCGACAAACGCCAGGAATAGGTGTATAATGTTGCAGAGTTTTGTCACTGACAAGACTAAAATAATTGCTGCCCATTATTGGGAAAAATATGGATTATGACACAAGAAGTTCAGATGGTTCACGATTCTTTTAGGGTAATAGAAACAATGACATTGCTGCAAATGTTTGACCTTACGCCTTTGCCAGTCGAGTAAACCATCTTTCTAAATTACTCCAAGGATTGATCGCTCTTCACAAAATTACTAAGTATATTTCATGCACTTCCAACAGTTACAGAAATTATATAACAACTAAAATGTAGTGATGAATTTACTTTGTTTCCTTCCTTCTTTCCTTCTTTATTTTTTCTTTTGTTTCTGTCTTTCTTTTTTCTTTCTTTCCTTCCTTCCTTCCTTTCCTACTTCCTTCCTGCCTGCCTTTCTGCCTTTCTGTCTTTATTTGTTTGTTTCTTTTCCGTTATGGAAATTGCAGCTGAAGAGAATGTTTAGCCTCATTTTCATTCTTTGAAAAATATTACCATAAATAATACATTTATTTATATTTATTTATATTACCATTTTAATGCATTTAACCATCAGTAAGGTTATTTTGTACTCACTTTTCAGGTCAGCATTTTTGTAGCTACAGGATTCCATGGTCTACATAGATTTCTTCATTTATAACTGTTAAGGATATTAGTTTTATTTAACTTAGTCTTAATATATTCATAACTATTTCGCTGTTCTAGTAAAGAGATAACAAACGAATGCAGCGCTGTGAAAAGTGAAGGTGTATACGCCTGGTTGTTTTGCCAAGTATCAGTGTCGTTTTCTCCAGCTTGTCACAAGATTTTTTAATTTAAAGTTCAATTCATCTTCTAAGTGGGATATTGTTCTTCTGTCGCTGTGTTTGCCTGCATACATTCCTCGAATGTCTCTCACGCAGGAGAGACATTTGTTCGCCTGATGCCATACTCACCTATAAACCATCAAAATTGAACAACAAGATCAGAGGACCTTACTTAACCTCTTGCTTGAAGTTTATATTGCTACTCTACTCGCTTTCAGCGAGTTCTTACAACACCCTGAACAGCCCATTTATTACACCAGCTTAATCTTGTTTAGATTACTCACTTTTAAACCACGAATTACCAAGCTGTACAAATTTGAACTTTACCCTCAAAACTTTAAGGCACATCCAAAAATATCTCTTTCAATTCCTTTTAACGGGAATTGCATACAGGAATATAAGTTGGTAATCAGCGAATGACAGCATCGGTGGATTTCCTCGAGAACTTTGGAAGGCATTCAGAATTACTCAATTTATAGCAGTCAGTAATTTAGGTGAAGTATTAGATTTTATTATCGGGCAAAATGGAAGTTACACGAAGTGAGGAAATGACATTTAAATCATTAGACTTGGGATTGCAATAGGAGAATAGCAGAAACTGCGATTTTATTTTCTCCGCTTGAGGAAAGACGTCGATATTTGTGGTTTAAACCCCGAGTTGAAACTGGACATATTACTAAGAAAAAAAGATAAATAACAAATGGAAGCTGGTGATGTAACTTGACACAACGGTGGAAAGGAGTGACTAAAACGATCACCCTCCACCACTGCGTCTGCCCTCCATTCAAAAGATCCCGGGTTCGAATCTCGGTTAGAGTGAGTTACCTGGACAAGACTTTCCTTCCCTTATTATTAAATATGAATGTCGGGTACCCCTAAGCTCTATGGACCCCCCTGTTCATTTGAGCATGCTTTCATCGATTAGGTTCGATGTGACCTAAACGATTAAAGACCGAATAAACTTTAAAAAAAATACTGCAGATAGGGAACAAAGTAGAAACTGCAACAATCGTAACCAAAGTTGAGATTATTTGTTATAAGGTAAGGAAAGTGGTAACGCTACTCGATGAAAACTCTGATCTTACGTTCACGTGACCCTAGCGAAAGTTTATTTTCCTATTTACTTCGTTTCTAATTGAGATCAGCATTTGTAGAAGTAGCTAAATTACACATTTCATCACAGATGTAAAAGGAATAGCGACCTAATGCTGGCTTTAAAGCTTCATGGTATTTTCATGCATAGGAGAGAAACAACTAAATGTGAAATAACTGGAAAAGAATGCCAAGTGTTGAACAAATCGAAGAATTGATAAAAAAATCTTGGATATCGGTTATGGTGCAAAACCTTTATTTGAAATAAATGATGTCTTTAAATAAATCTATATTTGTTTTGGCGTACCTTTTCGTCTGTCGTTTAACATTTAGTATTCGGTTATACGAGTTCCTTCCAAATGTAGAGGAATTCACAGGCCATTTTTGGAAAATTCAAGATAAATATTGCGTTTGTTGAGGAAATGTCTTTAATATATGGTATTTTAATAGAAGTTGTTAGTCATTTTTGAGAAAATCGAACATTTTGAAAAATCTTCCTTGTAAAGACTTAATAAGGGATGGGGAAATGGTGTTTGAAATCTTTGCTTTGCATCTTTGGATCATATAAAGCTCACTCCGCGGCTCAAAAGTCCTTACCGGGCCATAGACTACCACCTGGCCACTGCGTCCTATACCTCTACCCATTACATCAGTGGCGTCATGAGAGTGGGGTGTAGTACTGGAGGGTGGGATGTGGTCAGCGCCCCGATCCCTCGTGGCTGTTTATGCAGTCTTTGCAACCAGGGGCCGCTACGTTTTAATCAAGTATCTCCCCAATTGGGAACTAACAAGGCTAAGTGCACCCTGGACCATATCTCCTAGCGGGAGAAAATTCCCACGGCGGTACCGGGTCATACCGAACTTAAATACCAGTCTTAAACACCAAGCAATACTGCGGGGGATATATCTTGAAATGTTTCACTTGCATCTGTAAAACACTCTTTGGTAATTTCTAAATGTTGTATTTATAGCTCTTTTCAATTTATGAGTTGCATTGTTCATAGAGAGGTACACCTTTTGATGTTGGGGGACTTCAAAATATCTAATTTTCGGATGGATTAAATTAGCTTTCTTCCAGTCCTACTTTAAATATTAATTGTTCAGGAGAGATTGCACGACACCGTCAGTTCTAATCCTATATTGCACTGCAGCCCTGTTCATCAATTTGTGAATCAGCTTCTCTCTTATGATATCGAAATATCGTCCTTCTCTCTGTGGATATTTTGATTCATCTCCTGAAATAATAGCCACAACAAAACTGACCTGAAAATATCCTGTTCCGCTTAATGTTGCACGCAATATCATCGTTGTTTTGATTAAAGTTCTGTCAAATCCATATGAAATATACAGACTGTGTAACTATGTTTTTTGTATGAAATAATCTCTGTTTCAGGAATGTTTGTATTTCATATAAAATATCAATAGTGGTCCTTAACCACTTGCATTCGATGAAACAGATTAACTATACCACAGATAGTTAGTGTCAGCATTGGAGAGGGGAGGGCAAGTCAAAACAAATTCATATGAATGTGACGCAACACTCGACATGGTGCACTTGTTTTGGTTGGATATTTCTTTCATTCATAGAAATAATTTATAATTATGATTGATTGATTAATAATAAATATACAACTTTTACGCTTACAATTACATATATGTATAATTTCAAATCAAAATATTTGCATTTCATGTAACAGTTTACAACACAACCATGCCTATAGTATTCTTAACATAAATACCATATATTCATTGTGAAATTCAGTGCTCATTGGCTTATGTTCTTAGTAGTACATTTCTTCTTCATGATATGTTTTTATGGTTGCAAAATTAGCATTATACTGTCCTGGAACATATTGTTTTTAAAGTCTCAAAGGTAAATCTACTGCGGTTTTAATTTAAACAGCGTATGTATTGCGAGAGGGGGCGCCCGGGGTCACAGTATGTAATGAAGGCAAAACGTAAATATTCGAACTTTGCATACAGTTTAGCGTAGCCATGATTTTTATGCAGAACTACATTGGAGTAGGACACTTGTATTGTAAATACCACTGTGGTACTATAGAATATAGTCAATTTGAACTCATCCGTCTCTCTCCCATCGGTATCCAAGTTTCGCTGCCTTGTTATAAAATACGTATTATTCCACTATTATTATATTCAAGTTTTATATAAGTGGCTCGGAGTTGAAGCTTTACTTTTAGAGCCAGTGGTCTAAAAATTCTCCCTGTAATGGTTTCTAATCTGCACACGCAGAGTCTTTCAGCGGCTTGCTGTGCTGTTTTAAGGAAAGGTTTCAGTGGCACTATTTTCGAAATGTGACTTACAGATGTACTGCGAATTTTCAGGTTGTTTTCTTTAATTCACTTCTAAAACGATTATTTGCAAGACTTTCTGGAAAATGACACTGAAATTATATATTCAAAAATTTATAATTTAAAAATATTAATAATTAGAATAATAATTTTCAAATTTAAAAAAAATGAATAGACAAAACGAAGGTACAAAGGGGGTAGCCTGGCGAATTTGAAAAGCTGAGTAGAATGTAGCTTTTTTTCCATTTAATTCAAAACAAGGCCACCCTCTTGTCTAGTGTATCAAATTGAACATATCATAGTTCCTTAGAAGTTTTAAGTGCGTAGAAATCAATGCACGCATAGTAAAGCTACAAAATTGCTGCATCGACGACTGGCTAATATTGCTTCAAATGATATATCTAACGTGTGACTGAATATTGTTTCAACAGGACACAAAGGCCAGAGGTCGGCAACTCTGTACCGGCTGATAATATCGTCAGGGGCAAGCAATACGTCGCCCTGTTTCAATTCTCATTCTTTCAAACAACAGGCGTTCAAACGAAAACAAGCAGTGGTAGACATGGCTCTTTCTAAACCACGAAAACGCAAAGGAACCTTCTTATTCCAAGAGGAGTGGGAAGAACAATAATTTTGCTGCGCTATGGGTGAAAATGTGAGATGTCTATTGTGTTTAAAAGCTTTGATTGATGTTTACAGCTCAAACATTAAACGACTTTACGAATGTTGTCACAAAGACTAAAACCAAGTCACAAGTACGAAATCTTAAGGTATTTGAAAATATTATAAAACCAATCTTTGTTCATAAATGTAACAATAAAATTTAAATATTCAATGAAGCTTCGTAGTCTAGTGAAACGTGGATTAAAATGTACTTTAAAGGTCGCTGTGCGAAAACACAGTTTCAAATTGAGGTTGCAAATTTACAAACACAATTTTCAAATCGCAGTTACAAAATAAGGCTGCTTTACTTTGTAGTAGACAGCATTGTCGTCTCCTCGTTCATTTGCTGCAAATATTAGTTCTATTTGGAGCAATTGTCTTCTAAACTGAAGATTGTAAAATCTAAAAGCAGACCGTGATTGACAGATGAAAACCTACGTGCTCTGTTGTACTCCAGTACTTCTCAATTAACGTTAAATGTATGTGAAATCATAAGGCTTTCGATGAAGTAAAGAATACACTAATGCAAAATTAATGTTAAAGCCCTCTATCTGTATACATAAATTAAGCATTTATAAAATCAAACATGTTTGATCCTTCGAACAGTGTATCATGTGCATGCCGGGTTGCGTTCCCTGACGTCACCATTCACGCAATCGCATTACCAAGTTGCCGACTCCTGAGAAAGGCTATTATGTAGAAAAGGAGCACAAAATAATTGAAGATACTTACCACTGCTACTTTTGGCATAACTTTGGTTAAGTTTTCATTGCGTGTAACTGCTGGCCAAACAGTGATTTGCTAGATGGACCCGAGGAAGCTAATAGATGAGCGGTTAGCCAGTTGCAAATTCTTCTTGCACACAATTTGCTGTAGGCGAAATTGAGTCTACAATCTCTTGATAGAAGTTGTGCTCTTTGTGTATTTCCACGGTGATTATATAATTCGATACACTATTTCAGGAAATCTACCCTCTGGCTGTCGGAGTCATAACGACGTTAAGGGTCACTGGTTCAAATGTGTTTGACTGCTGGCTTTCTCGATATGTAATAACCACTCTGCCGTGGAGTCGTATAACTCATTAGAAATCACAGCTGCTACCCACAATACAGGCGGCCATCTGCTAATTGTGCAGATCCGGGTTCACCTACCATAAGCCAGAATATTCAAGAATAAAACATTAATCGCTTTATAAAGACCAACATATGCAATTGATTTATTTAATGTAATAAAATTTCAATATAAATTCTTAAAAAAATAAAAATGGTCTTTTTTTCATAAACTTCAATTTATTGAAGCAATTGGCTTAAAATATTATTTTCATCCAAGGAAAAATCGATTAAATCTTAGATTTCATGTAGATAAACTTTGTTTGTGAGTCTTTTAACTTCTGTAGTTACTTCCTGTAACTACAAACAACTGTGAAAATGAACTAAAATATACAAACAACAAAACTTGTTTTTCAGTATAAAATAACGTCTGTCTTATCGTTTCACGTGGCAATGAATCTCAGTGAGACTAAGCAAATAAAAGGAAATTCTGCAATTAAAATATTTTTTGTCATTCAAATAAAAACTTAATGTGAACAAATGCCTCTAAAAGGATTTTTTCAGAAAATATGCAGCATTGGTTTTATACTCGTATATTGGGTGGAAGGTACCGCTTCGGCCGTATGTTAAGCAGTGATTCTACACGATGAAGCTAAAAGTATGTCCAATACAATTATTGTCAATAAAGGACCGTTTCGCCGAAACAAATTGTGACAAATATTTGGAGCCATCTGGTTGTTTGACGAATGGATATAAGAGGTTTATTATTTCACTAACATATGACCCCCGATGTTAAAGGTGGCGTATAAATCGAAGATTAAAAGAACATTATTCTCTCTCTAAACATGTTTCCGCAATAAATAAATTACATTAAGTATATTGTAAGAAAACAGCAGAATCCAACATCTGGTTACTTTTCTATCACTTTAATGTCCTCTATATTTTACTACAAATACACAATTTTCTTCTTGTTGTTAACATATTTTATAGTTCTTTCTGCTTTCACAATTGTTCTTCTGATAATCTTTGTCAGTCTTTCAATGTCTTTCTCCAGTTACTCTGTCTTATATCCTGACTATTACGATACAATCACTCTCGACGACACATACGTACTCACAGACAAGCTGGCCGACTCACTCTCGTAATTAAGAACTAACTGTACACAACGACTTATATCTCCAAATAGATTCAACTAAACTGAAAACTAAACTGCACTGCTCTCTCTCTCTCTCTCTCTCTCTCTCTCTCTCTCTCTCTGGCCCTATTTATACTGGAGACGATGTCATGGACCTTTCGAGATCTTTTTATGCACACATGTGCAATGACTCAGCGAGAATCAACAAGATGCTTTTGGTCCCCTTTTGTTGCTACCACATCGCTACGGCCAGGCACACACACAGGTACACACACGCGCGCGCGCGCACACACAGACAGACACACACACACACAACCACTCCAGGACGCCTGGTACCCTCCCGTCCGTATATTGTTGTGCGACCAATGTCACACCATATTGTACGAGTTCTAATTATACAAACATACTATTAACGGAGATAAAATGCTGAAAACAACACGTTACAAAATTAAAATTATTAACCAGTTCTCTAAATACTTATTAAAACGCATTATTGAAAGATAGCATGCAAAAATGTAAAGAACAGAAAAGGGCTAAGATAGAAAGTAAGGTAGATAACAGAATAACGAAATCATAACTGCGCGGTATGATAATAAGGCCTTAATCTTATCTAACAAACAAAAATTAAAAATATTACTACGGCGCATCCTTAAAAGACATGCCGGTTAAGATGAAATATTATTAGAACTTCGGGTGCACGAGTAAGAGGACAAAAATGCAGCAACACAAAAAAGCATGATACGTCACTGATCGCCGATCCGGAGCTTCGTGTCTTATAATCGGACAATAGTCAGGTATCTCTCTGTCTCTCTCCCTCGAATAAGAAATAAAGATCTGTAATAACAAGGTGTAAGGTATCCCCTGGCATGTTAGCGCAATTTCGTCATTTTCGACGTTACGCCATGAGCAAGAGGCGCAGTCATTCGGAGATACGATTGGAATAAAACTATAAAATCAATCGACAATTGCATATTTGGGCAGCCATACCGCATAAAGTTCATTGAACCGGGATTCTATTGTTTTGTAGCATACTGGCATTCACGGTGCATTTATTTCTATACATGGTATACATGGAGGTCAATTCTTCTTTGTTTGTCCATTTTGCTACAGTCAGGCTTTTAATTTAGGAACAACTGAAGTGAAAATGTGACATAAGCGAAATATTTTCCATTGAACAAATTAATGTGTGCACTGACATGAAACTCTGTCCTCGCCCTTCCACCAATTAGTCTCAGAAAGGCTTATTCTTTTATTTACTTTATGTTAATCGAGATAAACGTTTGTAGAAATGGTTTTAATTCAATTCCTTATATGTACAGTTGGATTAAGGAAATACAATAGCTTAAGCAATAGCCAAATCTTTTGCGAGTTGGTCGCTATTCGATGGCTTTGACATTTCATTCTCTACTTTCTCTACTCTTGTACAAACTATTTTTACAAACGTTTACCATTTTAAGCATTTACAGACATCTTATTGCTATTTTTGCAGATATAGGGAAATATGGAAATACAGTAGGTACTAAGCGATATTCAAATCTGTTAAGAACTGGTCGCTATATGATGACTTTGAAATTCCGTTCTCTTTGCATGACCAAGAAATTAAAAAAAAATGAGTAAGGAACTCCCATTTGAGAAAATATAAGCATTAGAAAACTGATACAAATAAAGAATATTTCCAGAACGGTTAACTCCACAAAAGTGTACTTGACATAAATTATTTGATTTCACCAGGCGTACTATTTTTGCGGTTTGCCATTTATGGAATACCGAGTCATTTAGAATGAACAGGATTCGGGGGCTATTCCTAGAAAATTAAAGATAAATCTTGCATTTGCTGTGAAAAGATCTTAAACATTCGGCAATTTAATCCAAAACATTAGAGCCATTACTGAGGAAATAAAAAAGATCCAGAAACTCTTTTCCATGTGGAGCGCTGTTTGGGATGGGAAATCCTTGGAAGACGCTGAGCTTAAAATATCAAGTTTGCTGTTTAACACCCTTATTGTTTGGATTGAAGGAATCTCAAAACGTGTATTTTCCGTGAATTTGTAATAGAATTTTTGAGTTGGAATACAATACTTTTCCTGGTTATGTAAAACCTAGCGTAGAAAGTAAAGGTGTATACATTTGACATAATAATAGTGATTAATAATAATAGTAATAATAATGACAATAATGATTACAACAATCGGTAGGTTCAGCTCACGACGACCCCACTCTGACCTTTTTTCATAGTTTTCCCTGGTGGGTCGGTGAAGACGGTGGTAGTTTGTGACCCACCACGATTTCCTTTCCATTATTATACTTTTATTCCGTTTTCTTTTCACATTTCAAACGTGCTTCTAGGTTTCCTGACGTATGGCGGTACGGACAGATGGCGCGGTTGCCTCTTCAAAGTAAAGAGTACTGTTGGTGGACACTACAGTTCTGCTTGGTCGACAGATCGTTCATCGTCCTCTCTAGGCAGCTCGGCAGTAAGAGGGCCTTTGAACCTGAAACTGTTACAGACTTCCGCGCGTCTCTGTTGTCTGTCTACCTGAAGCCTATATTCTCCTGTGATTCCTTCCCCTCATCAGTTTCTCCTCTAGCTATAACAGATCTATGTAAGTCATAGTGTGCGAGGTTTCCCCCTTATACTATATGCTATAGCTTCAGTATCTGCGTTGGCAGCCCCTGGAGATTGTAAATTCGGATGTTTGTATTCTCGTCTTGTAATTAAAAGAACGCCATTAGCTCCTTCACATGAATAATGTAAACACGGAAAGCAGTAATATATATAGAGTCATGCCGACTAAAAAGTACATAACATACGAAGTACTACATGCGTCGAGGTTACGCATTTCTGAGAAAAATCCTTCATCCTTAAAAGTGTCATGCCTAGTATTTGCATAACCATGTCATGCAACGAGGCGTTTACTTTACACTCTATAATTTATTAAAATGAAGAAAACTTTGAAATTTCTACCTTTGTAAATAATAACACTGATGCGCATTTATAATAACAGTAATAATTTGGAGGTAACAAGACAAAAGTTTCGACAAACGAAAAAAATTATCGTTCATTAAAGTTACCACTGTATCCCAACCATGCTTCAAATTATTCTCATTTTTTAAGCTGCATTGTTTAACATACAGTGAGTTTACTTCACTAAGTTCTCACTGGCACTTTATTAATGCGATCTAGTGCTACTTTCATTGTAATCATTTAGTTCACTTACACTAGATCACTTTCCAAACGTGACCTAGTTTAAATTGTCCTTTCATATCACTTTTTCGCAGCGTAGCGGCGTAATGAAATACGCGCTAAGCAGGCTCTTCCTCGGTTGATTCACTCGTTTCAAAATCGAATACAAAATCTCTTGCAATAGCAACCACCCCTGCACGTCAGAACAGTAGACACGACCTCGATCGGAGAGCAGCACTTTTTGTCGCACTGGAAACTTATAAGTGATTAACTCGCAATCACACTAGATGTTTCTAAAGGAGAGAGCGCTACCACGTCTGTTTATCTTTCCAACTGACACGATAAGTTTACGTCACAATAGACTTGTATAAAAATAAAATGCCTATTAACAATGACCATGTGCAAGGGGAAACTAAGAACCTTGAACAGTGATCTTATGTAACTCTACCCTGACGGGGCTTCCCCTGGGAGACATGACAGAGCAGAGCGCAGGATCCTTACAGTTCCAGATATAGAACTTCCCGGCGGCATTTGGAACACACGGATTTCCTCCCACCCCTTGCAGGTTTAGATAGTCCACTAAGGGGAGGGGGGGAGGGGATCGCCTATTGTCGCCGATCCGGAGGAACCACCATTTACTACTATTTCGTCAATAGTTTTTGTATTGGTCTTCTCTATACATTTTATTCGGTATGTCAGCTGCTTTGTAATAACTATACCCCGGACTTTTAATTCCCAAATATTTTAAATTAGGTACTTAAAATAGGTTTTATCACAAATCAAAGTAGGTTATAAAATTACAAAAATAGGTGTAGAAAAATGACATTTTATTTTTATTACAAATTGACCGAAACATTTGACAGTGTCTTTGTTGTACATGCCCATCATTAGAGTCACAGTAAACAACTAACACATTTTCTAAGTTTCTCATTGAAAAGCTGCATCACTTGTCAGCTAGCACAGTTTTATAAGCCAAAAATGAGCGTTTCACATAGATCGATGTCACCGAAGCATATTTAAGTGCTGGTACTAGACACAAGGGAAGAACACATTCATGCTAAGGTGTTATGCCAAAGAAGATATCAGCAACTGTACGGAGAAATGTCAGTCTTTTTCATCAATATAACCACGAACCAAGTTGATTTTTTCTGTCATCTCTTCCATTAATCCCAGGTTCATGTAGACCGGTTTGCCTGAAAACTCTAGAGCATTGATAGTGAACATCAGAAATATATAATGTGACTTGATGAATGGAATATCACGGGCAATTGTTAGGTCCAGCAAAAGTTCTTCAACTTAAGCAGCGTTTTCATAGTGCCAAATGAAAATTAAAATTGTGTCCAAATTGGATGCGCAATTCCACAAGAAGTTCGAAGGTAACAGTTTTTCATTAGTAATATGCGTAGAATAACTTATTTCTGACATAACTTCGGTAGTAATTATGGGATAGCACACAGGGTTACGAAATAAATCACTTAAAAGACGCGAAGGTATACTCCGAGCTGCTCTCTCAGACGTGCAGTAAGTCGACAACGTTGCGTTGAGGTTGGTTGGTGAATTGACTTAGTTTGTGGATGTAAACAGGTCGGGCGCTTTCGCCTTCGTGTAATGTTTTGGGAGCTAACGCTTGTGATTGGTCTACAGTCGCATAGTAAACACGGAAGGGCAAGGCAAGGTATGCGTTTGTTTTCAAGACGCACCGTTACAGTATTTGTTTATGTACTGAACTAGTGAAAGTGACTCTCACACAATCTGCAGTGTTGCCAGTTTGTTTTCGACAAAACTAAAATATCTCCGTAGCAAATGGTCAGAGACAAAAACGTAAGATACAAAATGGGCTCCAAATACCGGTATCTACCACTGGTTTAAATTAATGTAATGACTTGCCTTCCCCCCGGTATTTTATATTCTATATATCATGAGGAAGAAAATAGGTTTTTACATAAAATCCGAGCTCTGGTAAGTTTTTTCTTGTTTTGTACACGTTAGAAATGTTAGTTTTATTCTCATTTTCTTTTTAATTGGAAGCTCCCAATTCAGTCTTTGTTTTATATTCTTTGTTGTGTTTCCGTTTTTCCATAGTAGAAATTCTCTATTGGTCTGATTTTTGTTCTGTTTTCTTTATAGTTTATTTCCATAGTTACTTTTCCCTTAAACCCATTCTAGTTTCTGTGTATTCTTCTTTTCTTTATGTCCCGAATCTTTCCGCTTGCACATTCGCAGTGGAGGATACACGAACTGCTCCAGAGAGAGAGAGAGAGAGAGTGTGTGTGTGCGTGCGTGTGTGTGTGAAGGAAGGACACAGACTGCACGGTTTTCGTACAAGGACCAAATTATATTACGAATTCAAGTTAAGTACGCAGGCTGTAAAACAATGTTGAAATGGAACCTGCTTCATGCAGGGACATGGGAAAATGTGGCCATTCATATGCCGGGGTGTCTGAAGGCGCGGCTTATGAGTTATGGGATGTTACGTCGGGACACGTGAGGCGGAATTAAGAGGACAAAAGCGGAGCCATTCCTACGTTTTGTTTAAAGGCGGCTGGGTGCATCTAGGAGATGTCACACTACATCAAACGTTCAAATGTCGAGTATCAATCACATTGTGAAATCAGTACATTTCTATTAGTGATGTTGCTGCGAAATCCAACAACAGCCTGAGTTATGAGTAAATTCTGTCCGAGATTCTCATCACCGACTGTTGTTTTACTTTCTTTACTACGTATAGTAAATAGGGAAAGTATTGTATTCCACCCAAAAATTCGATGCCGAGATTTCACCGGAAATTGTGTTTTGAGGCCCTCTGAATCCAAAGAAAAAAAAAAAAAAAATAAAAAAAAAAAAAATAAAAAAAATAAATAAAAAAAATAAAAAAAAATAGAAAAAAGTTACTGTGTGTGTGTGTGAGAGAGAGAGTGTGTGTGTGTGTGAGAGAGAGAGAGAGAGAGAGAGAGAGAGTGTGTGTGTGTGTGTGTTTTCTACTAACAGAGTAAAACATCTGAAGGTACACACTTTTGGAAATAAATGGTTATGAATAGCGTCAGTTTGAGAATGACTAATTTATTTCTTATAAATATGTATTTGTAACAGTAATAAAAACCTTCGTATTGTTATAAAACCAAGGCAGTGTCTGTATGAACCAGAGACCTAGGCCATGAATAGGAAACAATAAGAGAAGAACGTGAAACAATAAGAGAAGAATTAAAAATATTGTGACGCCGGCTGCGGCGCACAACAAAGGATAGTCGGGACCAAGTTACTTCACATCACATACTAGGTGCGGCACATATCAAAGGCGCTTATGGTCAAGCTTCCCCACACCACTCACGCGAGCAAACACGTGACATCTGCGAGCGCGGAATGTCAGTGAAGGTCATTGGAGAAATGTCCAACGGCCGGCTTGTTTTTAGACGTTCGAGAGAGATTTGGCTGCCTCATCACCGTATAAAAGTTTGCGGAGCGCGTGATGGCAGGCAGTTTTTGAGTCGATGAGTGAGTGTGGAATAACTGGGAAACATACGTTGTCTGGAAGTAAAGCACTTTTAACGAGTGTTGAATGATTTTATCGTGAGAGTTGAGACAAAGTGAAGAAAGACAGTAGAAGGAGTGAGTGAAGCCTCCGACTAGAAAACAGTCCAAAGTTGAAATATCAGGAAACACTGTAGAACGTGTTAGCAGAGAACTGTGTTTTTGTGCAAAAGTTTAGAAGGAAAATAAAGCGTTAGAAAAGTAACTAGACTAATTTTGTTACCTTCTCACAAATTGTATACAATTTAATCGACAAAATCAAAGAGTATAAAACTAAATGGAAAGATAATACCTCTCGAATGCCGGAGGAAAGATTAACAAAACAGGCCTTACATTACAAACAGTTGATACTAGAGATGTTGGGAGACCATGCAAACGCTAGGAAGATCCCTTCTGAGCCAAAATAGGCTTATCTGAAAATACTTCCATTTGAATAATCTATCATTTAGGCAGATGTTGTGGAAACCTCAAGTTGAGAAACTGAAGGCGTCAATGCAGTGATGTTGTGTGGGGTTTTAAATACAAAGGATTAATGCAGCTGAATTAAATAGCCCGTGTTTCTGCGTTTTGAAGACTTTTTGCCTAGAGCGGTGTATCTGCGTGACAAGAGCTTTAGAGATAATACAACGCACACGCGACTGCGGATCACGGTGTGGAAATAATAGCTTTAGTTTTTCTGGTTGACAAAAGAAAGGTAGGATTAGGGTGCAGACTTTTTGCCCAGGAGGTACTACACCCTTTCTGACAGTCTATCATTAGTCCTCGTAGACACGCGCTTGTGTAAGGATACCACGTTACAGCTGTTGCCATTGAAGCCATCTGACCTAACTGCTGTAAGCTTTCATGATCAACCTTTAGACTTCTGGATATATCCTTGGGTAATAATTATAGCAAACTAATGCTACAAGGGGACTTTGTTAAAAACAGAAATACTCTTCAGTTGATTATCAAGAAGAAGGCATCTCCTCTGATGTATGGAGCTTCTGTACTGGAGTGTTCCGAATTGGAATCTTGGGTAGCGCAACATATCTCGATATGCCTTCCCTGTTTTTCCTTCTTTATTCTGAAAAGTAAATATAGTAATTTAAAGGTCGTATAAAGAGGTTACCAGCCCGCTGCATAGTTTGTAGATTTATTTTAAATTTTACAACAGAGAAATCAGAAGCCATATTAACCAATAAAGCAGTTAGACAACGGTGTCCAATATCACCGATACCTTTTAATATTTATGTCAATGACATAGTCCAAATTGGTGACTACAAATTGATGCAGGCATAAAAGTAGCCCAAGGAAAAATTTTAAATCTTTTATTGCGTCCTGACGACGAAGTAATAATACAGGCAACAGAAGATGGTCTACAATATAGATCGCCTTAACCAAATATGTTAAAAAAAAAAAAAAAAAAAAAAAAAAAAATGACTTGTGGTACTTACATGACTTTCTCTCCTCTTATAACTATTTTACAGACTCTTAATACAGTATCTTCTTCATGTTAGTCGGGACAAACATTTGCAGAAATCATTTTACATTTTCTTAGAGACGCAAGGGGAATATAAGAATACAGTAGGATTTGAGCTTTAGTCAAATCTTTTAAAGCTTTGAAATTCCGTTATCTTTGCACGCCCAAGATATAAAACTGTAAATAACGGCCTTCCATTTGAGAAAAGCTTGTGTACTGTAAAATACTTTGGCCTGCTCTGTGATCGTGCGCACGCACGTGTGTGTGTGCGTGTGTGCGTGTGTGTGCGTGTGTGTGCGTGTGTGTGCGAGTGTGTGTGTGTGTGTGTGTGTGTGTGTGTGTGTGTGTGTGTGTGTGTGTGTGTGTCTGTGTGGTGTGTGTTGCTTTTTTGAAAATGCTCTTTTCTGACCCTCAAAGGGCTGTTTTCCAACAAAAAGTGACTTACAGTATAGACTGGAGTTGTATTGAATATTCACATCATGCATTAAACCAAGCCTGTATTTCTTGAGTATGTCTAGACAGACATTTATCGTGAATAAGTAACTGGATAGAGGAATAGTACAGCATATAAGGGATACATCAAGTGATGTGTATAAGGTGGTTGAAGTCTTCAGTACTTCAGTATTCTTTTGAAGTCCTGCCGACATTCACATGTTCTAGTGAAGTGATGGAAAGAATATGTAGCATTTTAAGGTTAGTATATCATAGTGTTCAATTCATATCGCTACTCCCTTTGTATTTACGACGAATGTTCTAGAAAGGCCAGTCAACATTAAAACTAAGCAGATAGGAAAAGTCTCTTTTTTTCCCCCAAATGTCTGAAGACGAGCCCCAAAATAATGTTCATTATGGGTCATTAAACCCCAGAAAAGTTTGAATTTTATTTTTAATTTTCTAACTTTTTTGATATCTTTTGGTTTAAATTACATTTTTATACCTTTTTTTACATAACAGCTTTGTTTGAAACTTTAACTATCTTTTTGCTGTACAACAAAGTCTAATCTCAATTCGAATTTCTTCTTCTACACTTCAAGGAGTAGGTTTTCCAGTTGTTCCGTCTTCGCATTTTTTTTCTGGGACATCTGATGGCTCTTTTCCTGCTAGTTTGTATCTCTTGATTAAAAGAGATGCGGTTCAGGTGCTCTTTCCATTTGTGTTTATTTTCTTCGATTTTGTCGTTTAACTTATAAATACCGCAAGAGATGGACCAAATCTTACTAGATCTTCTTAAACCACACAGTTTATGTCAAAATGCATTATTTGTGGAATGAGCTATTTTGGAGATACTTCTTGTTATTTGTGTGAGTTTCGCAATACTTAATACTTTTCTCAAATTGAAGGTCGTTATTCACTTTTTTATCTGTTGACCGTGTGAAGAGAACGGAATTTTAAAGTCTTCATATAGCGACCAGCTTTAAAGTATTTGACCATAGCTCAAAGCCTATTCTATTCCCATATTTTGTTGTACCATGTAAGCAAATATGGAATAATAGGATTTCTGCAAATGTTTATCTCGACTAACTTGAGGATACAGGAATAAGATTTTGTAAGAATAGTTAGTACACGAGTAGAGAGTCATGTGACTGTAATACACCAGACTTTTCTTCTACGCCTAAGCTATGGGTAGCGTGATTAGAAATACGACATACAGCAAGCGTGTGTGTGTGTGAACATTTTCCCATGCTTTGTGGAAAGGATCGTTTCTCACAGGCTGGCATCGCGGGTTTAAAGAAGCAGCTAGGACAATTAAGATTCTATAAGTGTAATTCCCACTACATCTTTACGTATTCTCTGTCCCTCTCTCTTATCTCGTGCTTGGCTAAGTCGTGTCGCTTTATTTACGAGTCGTCCCTGACGTCATCCGTCACTCACTTTTATTTTTCTTATCTGTGTAAATCATTGACTTCACAGCACGATCTGCATGAGCAATACATCACCGTCAGATCTCTCATATGGCGGAAGTCCGGGTTGGTCATCGGCCTGGGGATCTACCTGTAGTGCAGTCTAATTATTATTAAATAAACCCTACGGGTCTCAAAGGAAAACGCCGTAGTTCAGTGGCAGGTGGAAGCCTACACATAGAAACATTAACTTTAACGTGAGGAGATAATCGGATAACATGATTCATACTCCAAGAAAACATTAGCTTCAAAACAAGGCAACTGAAGTGTGAAAGCGATTAGAAATATTTTCTATTTAATCTCTATTACTCTACAAGGAAGTGTACTCCACTTCCACAGGTTGCACTTGTTACCTCAAACTTTTTCAGCAAATGCGCCCATCTGCCAACATAAGGATTTTGATGCTAAGGACACGTTTGTTAAATCACACCCTCTATTAAACTACATAAACAATTGCTTCTGTGCAAAATCACATACATAAAAATCATTATTTAATCTATGATTAATCTAGACGTAGTATGTATTTGTATCCACAGTTAGGTTATGATAATGATAATATTTACTCATGCTATGGTTTCATTAAGACTGTTTGTTAGTATACTGGGAAGCTGGAATTTGATTGATTTAACAGGCGACAAGAGGGTGTAAAAGTCAACTGAGGTTGCAAAGGAATGCAGATATTAAGACGTCTACTTTTTTGCCATAAACCAGAAAACAGATACGACTCAACCAACAGCGCTTATAGCATACACTTTTGAAGGGACAAATTAGGAGTGTATTGGAATCTTTGAACTTTCAAAGTTAAGAGAAGAAGGCAAAGCACAAGTATTTTATACGTTTAAAATTTGTGTGTTAGGAATGAAGAGACGCCAAGCCTGAAAGATAATCCATGTAAAATTGCCCATCTACACTAAGAATTAATTCTATTCACAGTCATAAACAAAATTTAAAACCTCAAAATTATCGCTGCTATGGGAGTATTGAGGTTCACTTTCTTCTAAAACTATATATTATTTGATTAGTAAATTTTGGCATGTTTTAATAATTGCACTACTTAATAATTTCCACCTAAATTTTCTTCTCTCATTTAAAGACATCTAACACCAAATGTTTTATGGTAAACACAACTGTCAAAAGTCATTTGTGACTTTAAAATGAATGAAGTTGTTTCCTAAAAAACAGAAAAGGATCATCCTCTTCATCAGGAAAGGATTTAAAAGCAGTCCAAGATGCAACTATTAATACATGTACTTCCAAAAAGGTAAAGGAAAGCTTATGTAGCTATAAGAAATTCAAGGACTGGTGTTTGAGTAATGAAGCAGACGTAAGTGAAAGACTGCTTCTGATAAGGGAGAAATGTGCCTCAAATAAGTATTTCAGATTGCATTAGTTGTAATTCGATTAGAGTAGAAAGCATTTACTTTAATGTATATTATTATCAAGAAAAATAAAATAGATAACCACCATTAAAGTATATTTTATGTTTTGTTGAACTTGTATTTTATGTTTTGATACCGTGTTTTGTAGAATATAATATATATCCTTTGTTGCCTAGAAACTACGAACTAAAGCATCATTATTCGTATTACTTCTGCCTACTTGTTTCTAGTCGCCGATGCCAGGTTAATTGAGACTTTGATCAAACAGAAGTTTTTGTTTATCCTATTGCGGATGGGTAAGCCCCTTGCATTCCGCCAGGGGCCTGCACCTCCCAGTTAAAGGAACCATGGATGATACTAAGTTATTACGAGCAAGATCTAAGAGGCACGATATCTCTAAATTACAATAGTTAAGTGCAACTGTTAACCCTGAGCTACAGAGAGCTGCCGGAAGGGACTCGTCACTCGACAGGGGCGGAAAACTAAAATCAAGACGTCGGAACATGATATCATTAAGGGTGTCATTAGTATTGTGGAGCAATGGGTGTTCTCTGTTCACCTCCCACTTGGAAATCTTCCATCACTAACACCACGCAGGTTTCAGATATCTCAGATAATGTTGTAACTTTCGACAGGAGGTCTTTAAACTACTAGCATTAGGCTCCAGACTTCTGATAACGGCTATCTAAGCACTGAAACTAATTTGCATCAGGGACCTGTAATATCCTTGCTGGATGCTGTTGTTCTTTTCTTTCTTCTTTAACCGCTTTTGATGTTTATTGTTTCCTACCCTCCGTTATTCGCTAGAGGCCTGAGCGATCTCTAGGTTTATTTAAACGTTGTTGTTTGCAAGCGAACCACCTACATAATTTCCTGACTAGGACATCTACCATTACACTTCACTTTATTATTATTATTATTATTATTATTATTATTATTATTATTATTATTATTATTATTATTATTATTATTATTATTATTATTATTATTATTATTATTATTATTATTATTATTATTATTATTATTATTGACGTTCTTTTTCTTTTTGACAAACTACAAGTTTTACACCTGTATATCCCATGCATGTACTGTATGTATTTTTAATGATGGTATTGCTTTCATATTATAGTTTATCTATCTTTCATCTATTTAATAAGACAATGGTAATAGAAACCATGTATATTTAAGAAGCTACACATGGGAATGAAGTAAAAATGAAATTTAAAACACAAGCATATAAGCACAAAAATATAGTTCGGACCTGCTAGGGTCCGCGCACCAAGTGTTCTAGCACGGCGCGCGTGTAACAGGCGGTTAACATTGGAGAAGTGAAGTTTATTGCTTTATCTTAAATTCCATGATGACTTTTTTCCCGCTCTGTAACACCTTCATTGCCTTACCCGGATCTAAATGCTTATCAGAATTATCTAGAAAACTGGTGGAAATTTATAAGCATATCTCTTAGGAATCGTGAGATTAAGTTGTCAAGCTTGCAGACAGTAAAGGCATTTAAAGTATTGCGCTTGGCTCCAGGCATCTCTGTATGCAAGCCTTTAGTTTCATTTGTCATCATTGTCGTATGAAGTTCTAAATATTGTAATACGCCCCTATGCCTTTCAAAAGCCCAATGGTTATAAGCAGTAAGAATCACCGTGGGGTTCTTTTTGGGTTTTGAAGCGATTATGTTCATACGTAAAAACTGTTGTAGTTTTGTTTATCTTCAAACAAATGTGGAAATAATAAGTATTTTTAAATGTAAAAACAAATAAAATCTTATGCATTGCACTTGTATGACCCTCTTTATTAACTCTTGTATAAACTGTTATTTCTTATTTACTTCATGTTAATAGATATAGACATTTACAGAAATTGTCTTATAGCCAATTTCCATCTAGGTACAATGGGATTAGAGGAATCCTGTAAGTGGGCACTAAGCGACAGGCAAATCTTTTAATAGCTATATAATGGCTTTGGAATTCTCTTTGTTCCATTTGCAAGAGAGAGAGAGAGAGAGAGAGAGAGAGAGAGAGAGAGAGAGAGAGAGAGAGAGACGGAGAGACGGAGAAAGAACGAATGACCTCCTATTTCAGATACCCATAATTATTGGAAAATTCATGCATTTTTCTTGGAAAAAGTTAACTTCACAAAAATATAGTTGACATAAATTGTGTGCTCTTACGAAATTCACGTTTTCTATTTTTTGTTTACTTATTTATACATATTTGCATACATGTCAAGGACGGATGACTACAATAATATCATAACTCTTTCCTAGGATTCTGATTTTCACCTACTTGAGTCGTCTGATTAACTTGAAAATTTGCTCGCATGTCAAGGACCCAAGACAATACAGTAATATCACGACTTTTTCCTAATGTCCTGACAAGCATCATCAGGATAAAAAAGTGACTTGGCTAAATTTAACAATGTAATGTAATTTTCACCAACTAGAGACGTATGATTGATTTCAAAGGACTGATGACTGATGACAATGTAATAATATCATGACTTTGTCCGAATGTCCTGACCAGGATCTTCAGGACAAAAAATGACTAAGATAAATTTATCAATGCAAAGGAATGTCTCCACGAAATTGTCACCAACTTAGAGTCGTCTGATTGTCTTGAAAATTTGCACACGTGTCGGAGATTAATGGCAATACAATAATATCATGACTTTGTCCTAATGTCCTGATCAGGATCATCAGGATACAACAATTACTTAGATACATTTATCAATGAAACAGAATCTTTAAATGTAATTTTCACCAACTTAGAGTTGTCTGATTGACTTGAAAATGTGTACACTGGACCGATGAGAATATATCACGACTTTGTCCCAATGTCCTGACCAGGATCGTCAGGATAAAGAATGACTAAGCTAAATTTATAGAAAATAGTACAGTTATGACATCTTAGATGTCGCTAAGGCAATTGTTACATGCACCTTGAAAATTGCTTAAATTAAATAAACACATATTTATACATTGGATGACGTAGATGTCCAGAGAGAGAACCTGAAAGGAACATGAGACTCAGGGGAAATATCGCGGAGCGTAGTTCATACAGGGCTAAAATACAACATCTGATAGTTTAGAGATCGACACACGTTAGGAATTACAGCGCTTGAAAATATTGCAAGACGGAGATAGATGCCCGGAGAGAGGATCTGAGAGGGACACGAAATTTCGGGGAATGGATTGCGGCTCGAAGTTTACCCAGGGCCAGGAAGTCCACAACAGCTGATAGTGTAGTTAAAACAGTCATTGTAATCTAATACTGCTCCAAAAAAGGTGATTTTAAAATGTTCAAAAAATATTTGAAAGAAATTTTGAACTCAGAAATTTTTAAAAGATTTCAAATTAAACATTTTGAAAATGATTGAATAGAAAAACTTGAGGCTCAAAAGCTAAAAATAAATTATAGTTTTAAGAAACTAACAGAAACACGCTTTTGTAATAAACCGAACTAAAAAGTAGAACATAATTTTAACTATGAAGAATTTGTTTTATAAAGTCCAGTAGTTCATTATATTTCAAATATTTGTAGCAAGTTTAAAATACAAAATAATTTATATTAATAAAATAATACATTTTATGGTAAAAAAGCGTGAGGTGCTTTTCACGTTACTTTCATCATAACTTTACTTTTATAAATAACTGTAACTATTTATAGCATTCGATATCTGACACCCCACGCTTTTCTACAATAAAAGTTATTATTTTGTTAATATAAATTAGTTCTTATTTTAAACTTATTAGAAAATTTTGAAATATAATGATCTACTTGACTTTTAGAACCAATTCTTCATACTTAAAAATTACGTTCTACCTTTTAGTTCGGGTTGTTATGAAAGCGTGTTTTTGTTAGTTTTTTAAAACTATAACTTATCACACTTGCTGGGCAATACACACAAACACACAAGCACACGCACTATTTTTTCTAAAAAATGCTTGGTTTCAGGGAGTCTCGAAACGTGTATTTCCGGTGAAATCTGGTTGTCGAATCTTTTGGCTGAATAACATACTTCGTCCACTAGATGTGTAATAGAGTAAAAGCGGTTATGTTTCGCTTATAACTTTTAAGATAGTATTTGCTTTATTATTCGATGCAAATTGCTCTGCGTGAAAGCAAAGAGGCTAATTTGTAATAACTCTCGCAAAGGATTCACTACCTTGCAAGCAAAATGACGTGAAAAGCGTTTTATTATTGTTGTAATTTGTTTCAATCTAACAGAAAACGGAGGCATTATTGCCGCATTAAACCTTGACTGCCGTAATCTCTCACCATTATTTTCATCAACCATTCCACTTTTTAACTACTTTTTCTGAGGAAATATTTTAATAAGCACGTTTTAAAGGTTACAAATTGGTCCTAATCAAGAAGGAATTCTCTTTGAAGTAACTGTTGGAGTATCTTTTTATTAGGAAGTTAACCCCTTTAGTTAAGGGTTAATCGGAACTGAGGGAGTCTCTTTTAGCGCTTCACAGCTTTATTTGAAATCTACTCGTCTGGTGAGTGAGGGAGAGAGTCCACAAGAACCACTCACAGAAAGAACATAAGGGGCAGGGCAGGGGGGGGGGGTGTTAAAAGGGTAAATGAGAGAAACAGCGCTAGGGAAGCTGCGATATTAAGCCAGAATATTAGCTTTAATTAATGTGAAATTAGCCTGGAGGCCGACATTCCTCTCCTAACAAACTTCCTTCCCTTTTGAGTCCTTGATTACATTGTTCTCGGCTCCATTATGCAGATTATCTTGTGGGCCTTTTGGTTGAGCTCACATTAAAAATGTGTAGGAGGAGAGGGGAAGTACTTTAATATCGTGTCTTACACAACCCCTCACATTTCACACTAATCATCCTCTAAAAGCTGCAAGAGGATGCAATTCTCCACTCGTAAGCTGAAGGTATGTGTGATTTTTCATGTTGAGACGTCCCACAAAGTGCCCTTTCCTCGTGTATAAAGAACTTTAGAAACGTATTTGAATCATAAAGCTTCATTTAAACGACTCCATGCCATTTAAGTAATCAAATAAAAGATTTCATTTAAATACAGCAACTCGCAACCCTAAAATGCTAGGTATTTCACCACATCCTGACATGATCTTCCATTTATTTTTTTTTTTATTAACGTCCTCCAACATTGTGTCATATCGGACGAATGAATGAAATGAAATGGGTGAAATGATGCTCAAATGAGCCCGAGGTCCATGGAGCTTTAAGTTATCCGACATTCGTCTTCTCGGGGTAGGGAAAACCTCGGAAAAAAACCTTACCCGGATAACTTACCCTAAGCGAGATTCGAACTCGCGACCTTTTGAACGTGAGGCAGACACGCTAACCATCACGCTACAGAGGCGGGCACATGATCTTCCAGTACGCATATTAGTAAGGATTGAGGAGTTTTCCTGAAATAATGGTAGATATAATTTGACTCAGAAGGGCCCATTGAAAGTACATCGAATAGAAAAACACCCTTGTCTTGGCTTCCTCACTCATGTAGTTTGACAAGAAAACAATTATTTACAGGTTAGAATGATTTACAAATAATACCTAGTTCCTTTCATAAATCGCTGTTTAAGAACTGTTTTTCAAGATAACCTACAAACACGTGCAGCTTTTATCTCTTCGGTTTCTTTATTTCCTTTCTTTTTTCTTTCTTTCCTTCTCTGTTTCCTTCCTTCTTTCTTTCTTTCTTTCCTTCTTTCTTTCTTTCTTTCTTTCTTTCTTTCTTTCTTTCTTTCTTTCTTTCTTTCTTTCTTTCTTTCTTTCTTTCTTTCTTTCTTGCTTGCTTCCTTGCTTTCTTTCTTTCTTTCTTTCTTTCTTTCTTTCTTTCTTTCTTTCTTTCTTTCTTTCTTTCTTTCTTTCTTTCTTTCTTTCTTTCTTTCTTTCTTTCTTTCTTTCTTTCTTTCTTTCTTTCTTTCCTTCTTTCCTTCCTTCCTTCCTTCCCTCCTTCCCTCCTTCCCTCCTTCCCTCCTTCCCTCCTTCCCTCCTTCCCTCCTTCCCTAGTTCCCTCCTTCCCTCCTTCCCTCCTTCCCTCCTTCCCTCCTTTCTTTCTTTCTTTCTTTCTTTCTTTCTTTCTTTCTTTCTTTCTTTCCTTCCTTCCTGCATTTCTTTCTTCTTTCATTCTTTCTATGTTTCCTTCTTGGAGAAACCCATCACGGGGAAAAATGAAAATGTGTCGATTTTCTCTTCACTACATTCACTCTTGGCTGTAAGTTATCTTTGTGGCAAGCAAACGCAAGGGTGCGTTTGCTTTCCTTGTATTTTAACTTTAAAACTCCCAGCTCAATCTGATATCTGTGACATGAATGTAACAACGATACCCTTGTCAGTCAGGTAAACCATTAAAGAATTTTATGGAAGATATTTCATGAACTGCATTACAACATTCCAATCCTACTTAATCACATAACTTTAGTTTATGATGCATCTGAATTAGATGAGTGCGATTTCCATTAAATAATGTATAAAGCCATGTCTCAAACGACTGCATATTTGAATTCCGGTTGTGGCACGTGTACTGGCACCCCTCCTCCCTGAGAGCTCACTGGTCCTCTGGGAGGTGGGGGGGGGGGGGGGTGGTGGTGGGTACTGGGAAACCTCCCCCTAGGATTTACACACACCAAGCACCTGTCATGCACGCCGAAACTGCTGCCGACACTTAGAACCCTGAAAGAACCATGCAGATGAACGTGAAATGAGAAGTCAGGGATGGGAAAGTAGGGGGAGAAATTATCCTTTTCAACATTCGCTTAGCGACCCTGAGAAACATCCGAAAATCCCTTGGGTCAGGAAGGTCAGTCGCGGGATCGAACAAACGACTGTCAAATGCGGGTCGCGCACATTACCGTGGCACGGTAAGGAAGACAGACAACCGGAACTAATTTAGTCCTGCGAAGACGTTAACAGACATTGGACGGAAGTAGATGCGCAGTCAATAGATCTAATGTATGAGCTTAAGTGTACAAATTATTACAGAGATGCCCTGGAAATGCTCCAAAAGTCGCATATTCTCATTGCCATGACAACCACCAACTTTGACAGACACAGTACAAACATCTCCAATTAAAATCAGAGTTACAACGGAGACAGACAGGCGTTAGAAGTCATACGTCATGAGTCATGCAGCGGCGTTTAATGAAGTGGATGGGGATTTACAATAGACGCTCTCTTCCTCTGTGTATATTTACCACAATCATAAGACAATGGGGTGCATCCTCACTCCTCTATGTTTGCTCAAGTCCATCAATTATTGATCTGATCAGACGAAAATAGCGGCGTGATACGTGGCGGCTCTAATCCAGGCACCCCATCGAGTAAGGTCTGGGGGAAGAGCCCCGATTATCTTCCTTTTCTTTCTCAACACAGAGCAAGGTAGTTAGGTTTCTTTTCACCCAAAACCATATCACGGTTTAAGCAGATATTAGAAACCTCGGAGAGTTTTATTTATACCTTAATTGGTAAGGGGAAAATGCTTGGGAACCCCGCTGAAATTAAATCGTTATGTGTATTTTCACATTCTCTACTAATGATAATTAGATAGGGGAAGTACTCGATACAAAATTTTGATGTCCAGATTTCACCGGAAATATATGTTTTGAGGACCCCTGAATCCACAGAATTTCAAAGCCTTTATATAATCACCAGCTTTAAAAGATTTGACTGTCGCTTAAAGATTACTGTTCTCATATTCCCTTTGGCTTACAAGAAAATTAGCAATAACGTAATTTCTGCAAATGTTTATCTCAATTAAGAGAAGAAGATAGAGGAACAAGAGTTTGTAAGAATAGTTTAAGAGCAGAGAAAGTCGTGTGAGTGCAACACATCAGATTTCCTTTGTTATTGTATTAAATGCATTAATGTACCGAGCGAGGTGACTCATATTCTGGAGCTCCTGAGTTCAAACTTCAAGACCGATGTACTTGACCGAAAGTTTTTTATCGCTGTTTGCCTCGGTTAAGCGAACACTGGGTTATATAATATCATGCACAGCATTTCCTATAATCTCTTTCATCATCACATTTTCTTCTTCTTCTTCTTCTTCTTCTTCTTCTTCTTCTTCTTCTTCTTCTTCTTCTTCTTCTTCAGTGCCATACCTGATATTGGCTGATCGTCCGTCTTGGACATGTTGTATTCCAAAGTTCGCTCTTCGCCAAGCTACTGATCCAAAACATTGCCTGGTGAGTCCTTGGGGTGTAAGCCCTCAAAGAACATTCCTTAAAATAATCCTCAAATAATGATGAAAAGTGAGTATTAAAGAATGATGTATTTTTACTTTGTCTAATCAGATACATCCATGGACACCGATTGATCATATGGGTTAGAAATATTAAGATTTGGAACTTGTGACAACTTGTTGCTGCCGTTAGAAAATTGTATCGCAGACGGTATAAACAAGGTACTGTGTCGTGTACGACTTGGCGTTCCAGGCATAACTTTTTGAGCTTACCTGGATAAAAATATTTTAGAGAAAGGCCGTGTGTATGCGCGCGCGCGTAAGAATGCGTAAGATAGCTCCAAAACGCAAAGTCTGCTAAATGCCAAGCTTGGTATTTAATTATAGCATCTTCTAAGGATGCGACACGAAAATTTTAAGAAAATCCCCCAAGGTAGATGTTGAAGCAGACTTTTAATATGTTTCCTAACAGCTGTGCAAATAAATTGTCGGTCATTTAAAAAATACACTGCCTCAGCGTTAAATCGAATTTGAGTTTTTCAATGTTGAAACCATTATTAATGTTGCCTAGCGGTTTATCTGATTTGTTCGGAAACTTTTCGATATTAGTGTAGGTTACTGTGATTGCGTCCTAACATAGAGGTTTCTGAATGGACCTTACTTCTTGGGGAAAAGAGTATGTATAATTATCATAGGTAACACCACGAGTGATTGTCAATAATTTGACTGTCACGAGTTGCCTTTATCAAGAATTAAAGGATGATATAGCGTATGAATGTTATTTAAATGCTGTATTGTAATTACTAACCTCTTAAAAACATGAAGCAGCCTACATTCATTAGCGTCCATTTTAACGGCCTAGAAGATTATCCTATGATACTCCAAACCTTTGAGACGTTGGCAATGTCAGTAGTTGAAGTATCTATTGTTAATTTCTAATTTCGTTCAATACAAAGTTTGTCAAATTGATTCCAAACATATTTCCTGTTGTATTGTGTGTTCTAAGGTGTCCTTCTTCGAATTATCTAATCTATTTCAGCATAAAATGGTTTACCATATTGCCATGTTTGACATTTGACCAGCGACTCTGTTGCGTCAAATTACATAAGCTGTGCGCATCTCTAGCACAGCGCAGCTAGATTCTCTAAGCTGATCACAACATAAAAAACGCAGAGGTGGCGTTGATTAAATTCAGAGGAGGTGATATTGAAATCTGATAAACTTTTCGCAAATGAAGACTGTCATTAATTGAAATTTCAAATTTTTATGCACATGATTGGTTGATTTTAACCAAGTCACGTATGAGTGGAATAGTTAAAAAAATAACGTGACACCGATAGCCTGACTAAGAATACATTTTTATTATTATATACTTCGAAGTGTTATGTAAATGCACTCCATCAACTTAAAAGATCCATTGTTTGAAAGCAGACTAGGCAGTAAGGAGGCTGTATTAAGACATCAGGCAAATGAGAGCACGCCACTGATTTCATTTGCCAGCTGCCGTGTAATCTTCCAATCCGGAATATTGTTCACCAAGCTACGCTCATCAAGTTAATTGGGAACTTCTCCGCACAATGGCCAAGGAGCGCCAGCTTCTTCTCAAGCTCTTTCCATTATTATTAATCAAGAGGGAAGGCTTGTGTTAATAGCCTGTTAAAAGGATTTAATGGAATCAACCATACTCCCTGCTTCTGTTCTTCAAGACACTTCTTGAGACGTCTGTTTCTTAGTGCAAAAACAATCACCATGGCCAAATATAGCTGACTCTTGAAACAATTATTCAAGTAGTCTTGAGCTATTTTTTATATATAACAAATTAATATCACTTTTAGAGGGTGCACTGAGAACTTGTCTAGGTTTCGGACTCGCTAGAGTACTGTCGCGTTGGCATAGAAGAGCTATGCAATGGGAAGACCCTAGCTCTAAGAAGATTTATTATTTTGTTATTCTGTAGACTTTGTTATTTGTTATTCAAGGTCAGAGTTATTAACGTTTTAAGGGAAAGGAAATACAGAATAAGGTAACGAACTATGCGAGATATTTGTTACAATATGTACCTACGTGTAGAGCATCTTTCATTCAGCAATTTTCCAAGTTTGTTTATTTTATATTAAAAACATATGTTCTCTAATTGGTCAAAACGTAATTACAGAGGACAACATTTCAGGTTTAGGAACAATATAATATTTCCAGGATATTAGTGTGAGGAATATACATGAAGAAGCATTTAGAATCTTAATTCGTGTACTTATGTATATCACTACATTTACCTATTTTTAACATTTTTGTATCTTCGTTGTTTGACTTTGAGTTTCTCTTATACAGACTATCAGAGATACTTTCCAATTTCAATTTATTTTCTAGAATATACATCAAATGGCACGAACTCTAGCTCATTCTGGCTATCAGTTCAACAATCAGATGTGACACTAATTCATTATAATACAGTGAAGCTAGGTAAGATGAAGTAATATCAAAATGCACACATTTAAATTTGTGCATTTATATCATTCATAAATATATTAATATGAAGACTAAGCTTTCATTAATGCAAAAATTACTCAATCCGATAGAGACTATACATTTTAAGTTTCAGAAAACCTTCAGTTAAACTCATTCTTTCGTTCTAAAATTGTCAGAATGTATGATTTGCTGTTTCTGTTCTATAATTTATTCTTAACTCAATATAACACAATGTTATTTATCCAAATAAGTGGAATATATTGCTTGTAATACACATTTGGTATCTGTAAATTCTTAATAAACATTAAGGTGGTTGTAGCATTCCTTGATATGTTCAGTAATACTTTTTATACCAGGTGAGTCAGCTGCCCCTTATTCTCGACTATTATACAATACGCATTTTATAGTCCAACATGAAAACATCGACCCCATTACCAGGTTCTACCCGCGTATTTAACATGGATGTTAAACACTCGATGAAATTAGTACTAATATAGATGTTGTTGTTGTTGTTTTCTAGTGCCTTGCATCTGGCAATGAAGCCATTAGCATTCGTGCTTTCCAATACTTTTGAACTGTAGTTTCTTCTGATCTTAATGCTTCACAGGTCTTCAAGTGGTCTTCATTCATTTCTGCTGGATCGTTACACAGGACACATATTGGTGAGGCTGAGATACCTATTCTGTAGAGATGACTTGCTAAGCAGTCGTGATTTGTCAATAGTCGAAGGCTGCAACCGCTGTTTTCCGTGGTCTCTGGGGGATTATATCTGGGTTGGAAAGTAGTGTAATCCATTTTTTATCTTTGGCATTTGTTTCTATTTCTTGTAGGTATGAATGAGAAAATTTTTTAACGATCAAGCGTTTTATTGAGGAATATGATAAATTGAATTTAGACTTTTGTTTTATTGTTGTGCCTTTCTTTGCAAGTGAGTCTGCAGCTTCATTCCCCATGACTCCACTGTGTGCTGGAATCCATTGGAGATGAACAGTCTTATTAACTTTTTGCAGTTGTGTTAACATTTTGTGGCATTCTCTAATTTTTTTGACTTCTTTGTAGTATTTGAACATATTCCCTGAATTGCAGCTTTAGAATCCGAAAGAATGACTACCTTGTTAAATTTATTTAAGGGAAGATTTAATAATTGTCGGAGAGCAATGTATATAGCCTCTATTTCTCCATCATAATTTGTTGTGTCTCTGCCAACAGAATGATAAAAGGAAAAATGTGAACACGTAACTCCAGCTCCAGTAAGGTTTCCCTTGGAGGATCCATCAGTATATATGTCCAGCCATTCTTCTGTGGGATACCTAGTATTGATTGTTTCCAGAGCTAGAAGTTTTTGTATTTCTTTTGGTGTGTCTGATTTACTTATTTCCTCTATTAGTTCCAAATTGAAGGTAGGTTGCAATAATTCCAATGGATTTTCTCTTATAAGTAGATTTTCTCTGGTGTTAGGAATGTTAAATTTGGATTTAATCTGTGTTACCTTTTCTAGGAAACTATTATGAGTTTTAAGGATTGAAGGGGGGAGGTTCTCTTCTGTCCATATAGAGTTTGGCAGTCGTAACATTTTCTCGTGTTGGAGCAATGCTTGTTCTTCTATTTTTGTTGTTATTGATGGGGTCCGTGTTAAGGCAAGCATGGCATCAATAGGTGTGGATTTAACTGCTCCAGTGATTAGGCGAAGAGCCTGATTTTGTATTTGTTCAATTTGTTCAAGTTTAAGCATTTGCTGCCGTTATTAAAGCTTCAGAACAGTACAAGGGGTTTAGTTTAACATACATTTTGTATGTTGTGTTAAGGACTCTCCTTGAGCAACCCCATTTAGCACCAGCTAACCTTTTTAGGATTTGCAGTTTCTTTTCAACCTTTTCTGAGATGTTTGTTATGTTTTTTCCAACTTAGCTTTCTGTCAAAAGTTATACCTAAGTATTTGGCATCATCAACTGCTTTGAGTGGTTTACCATTATAATTTATGTTAATATTAACTGGTTTGTATTTTAGTGTAAATAATTCATAATTTGTTTTTTCCTCATTGATAGTCATGAGGTTTTTGGAGCTCCATTCATGTACTTTGTTTAGGGCTGTTTCTATTCTGTCTTTAATTAATTCAGGTTTTTTTGGAGAGCCTGAAGTCCAAATGACTACATCGTCAGCAAATAAAGCAATTTTGGTTTCTAAAGTTGTTATTATTAATGGAAGGTAATTTATATATATGTTAAAGAGTGTTGTGCTCAGAACAGCACCTTGTGGAAGTCCTCGGTGTGTTTTTTATATTTGGAAATGTATGTATTATATTTTGTGGCACAAAATCTTTGTGAAATAAACTGAGTTATCCATTTAAGCATGTTACTTTCCACACCTATTGATTGCAACTTCTCAATTAATTTGTTTCTCCAGACTGAGTCATATGCTGATTTAAAATCAATGAATACTGCCAAGGTATCCTCCTTTCTATTGAAAGCTTCCTTGATGTCTTGGCTTAGTAGGAGTACATTTTCACTTGTACTATGATTCTGTCTGAAGCCGGTCTGTGAACTATTAATTAAGTTGTAATATTCTAGGAACCAGTTAAGTCTAGATGCCACCATTCTCTAATATAGATGTTATCACATCGCTTTTTAATATATTCGTAATTAGACAGCTAACGTTTGCACGTCTGCAAATGTTCACTGGAACCAGTGAATATTAACATCTTAAACGGAATGTTTAGCTCACACGTTACTAGGTAGCTCAGTTGGAACGAGCGCAAGACTCCGAAGTAATCTGTCTGCTGTGAAGGTGGTTCGAATCACCTGCATGTACTAATTTTTTAATTAATTAATTTTTTTAACCGTGCAATCCTCACAATTTACAAACTATTATTCTGAAAACTGTTATATTCATTTTTATTGTTTCATTTATGTTTTATGGCATTGTTTGATGTTTATTTATTGGTGAACTACAATTATGTAGTTGTTTAAACACACCTATAGGTAGGTGCAATTGAAATAAGGATCATTCATACACGTTTGAACACAGAAAGCAAGGGAATTACATTGTCAGAGTTTAACATGGAAGTTAAACTCAATTTTGCACACAATGAATTATTGTGCTATTAAAAATGCAGACAACCAAAAACGATTTAAATTATGTCCTAAACCCTCAGGGACTTCATAATTAGATTATTGTGAATTCGGTTTCCAAGTTTTGATGAACATAAAGAGAGAGAGAGAGAGAGAGAGAGAGAAGAATATTTACAATGCTGAGACTCGAACCTGTATCACTTGGGGTTAAGCCCAGAGGACCCGTCACAATCCTATTCATCCATTTCGAGACTTCCTGAAAGCACGTACCACGTCCAATAGTAGGACTTGTATGGCTGGTACTATGCCATGCCACCTCACAAGTTTGCGTGCTTGATTTAGCCTTTTAAGACAGTTTTAATCATGTACTGGGCGTTTTAATATTATTAATTAAACGGCAAAAGCTGTTATGCATATTAATTGAGACGCACGAGGCGTAGTTCAAGCCAAAATGCAAATAAACTGTTATTTAATAACATGTCCGTTTTGACTGCACGCGTCCATGATGGATGAGGCGTGTCCAAATTTTTCCTAATTTTTGGCAGCCAATCCCTGCTCTGAGTACAAGAATCCACCATTTTCTTTTTAGCTGACGTTGTTAGTGTACTCATATGATAGGTCCATTTTTTCCGAGGCGTTTACTGAATTACGTTGCTATGTATACTCTAATAAAAAGTTTGTAAAATCGGCTGGAAACCGGAATTCGCTCTCAGTAAACGAGTCGTATGTTTTTGAGGTGTACTTTAGCGAGGAGTACGTTCTGTCCCTTAAAGCACTGTTGCTCTCAATTTTGCGCATTCCTCTCTTTAAGAACGTCAAGCAATACATTTTAGTAAGAGCAAAACTGGACTAAGGCGCACATGCCGTTAGATGGGTGGGCTACCTTCCAAAAAAATAAGGTGCGGCTGACTCACCTGGTATATACTCATTGTAACTAGAAACAATACTTAAGATTATGATTAAATTAATATATTGATATCGAAATTATTAACTGGTAAGATTAATAATTTTATAAAGAAGTGACGGGGAGTTACATAAATAATTACCTCAAGTAATTTCGAATGTTAAAATCGTTCATAATGTAAGACGCACGTGAAAAACTGAAAATACGTTATGTATAATTTTGAAGTTAAGATTTTTGTTAATGTTTTTAAAGGGGGTAAGGGATGTAGCCTTGCTGAAAAGTGCACAATAATTTATTACGCAGTTACAATTTTGTAATGGACCAGAAGTCATTTGCTGGGCAATTTAAGAATTGAGGTAAGGTAATTGAATTGCGCTCGTAAGTGAGAGTAGCTAAGGCAAGAAATCCATTGGCTCAAGCTTCATATAACTAGATCTCGGGATGCTCATAAATAGGAAATGCCTGCAGGGTGTCATATATACAATTTTATAAAAATTAAAAAGGGCAAAGGATTTTTAGATCATATTATTGAAAGCTAAAGAGATAATTTGTGAACTTCATTGTGATTGTCAATGTAAAAAGATTACTCATGGACGTGGTGTGTCAGCATTATCAGTACATCCTAATTTAACAAGGCCAGATAACGGTGGACAAGTACATATTCGATCTGCAACTGGAAAACACTCCCTCCTCAGCCTCCAATCCAAAGTTAATATGATTATTAGCTTTTCTCAAAGTGTAAAATACATTTCGAAACTTCGGAATCAACATTTCACAAAGTTTAAATGCCTGTAACCTGCCTGACTCCTTTCAAAGGAGTGCTAAGCGACATCCAACAAATACCATAATTTTGGGACGCAGTCACTGAACTCCAATTGGCATCAACATTTTTCTTATTCTATGAGCTTGGGACTGTCATAGAACAGACAGGCAATACAAAATTGTTTACCTCCTGTTTAAGGCATGGTTAAAAGTGTTGATTATCATGTATATATATTTCAGAGTATACGAAATCACATCTTAAAAACGAAAAGTCGGTTAAAAACCAAAGTGGTATTTAAGTTTAATGTCTCTCAAGGATGCGACACGAAGATTTTGAAGAAAATAGCCCCACCGTCAACTGCGCTTTACATGGAAAATTTTTGGAAATTTTTATTTTCTTGAAAATGGCTCTAACGAATTTGATTAAAATGCCATATGTTTGAGATATTTTTGTGACAAACGACATGTATATTTCGAATTTTCTGCCTATAGTCTATGTAGTCCTGTTTAGTCTGGATGAATTTTGAATACCTCGTAAGCCTTAAAAATGTAGATCTCGCTAAAACACACAATTTATATCTAAATACATTTTTATAGAGTGAACCATTTCGGGATATTCCTTGATATTTGTGTCAGTTTCGCAAAACTTAAAACTTTCGTGAAATGGAACATCGTTGTTCATTTTACACGTTAAGCGTGCAATGAGAACGGGATCTCAAAGCTTTAAAAGATTTGACTATCGCTCAAAGCCTACTGGATTCCCATGTTTCTCTTGCACTTACAAGGAAATAAGCAATAACAAATTTCACGAAGAACATATAGGAATAAGAGTTTGTAAGAATCGTTAGTACAAGAGTAGAGAGTCATGTGAGTGCAACACATCAGATTTTTCTTGTTTGTGCTTATCTTAAATCTGTATTGTGTGTACCCATCTCTTAATTTGTATTTAAGTATTCACCTTATAAATCTCATCTCTCGGATTCAGATTTGTTCTATGTAGAGCCCGATGCTAGACTTAATAACACCTTAAAACTCTCTCTATTATGTCTTGTTTCTCAAGATGCTGAAGATAGTAATAAAGCTGAAAAATCAGTCCTCACCAGATGCTACCTAACCATCTTCCACAAATTAGAAAAGCCCGCACATTCATTTTACAAACTACTCCTTTTTGCGAGCTTAATGGAGCTTTGGACGTACTTTCCCTGATTATCGCTAAAATCTCAATATCTTGTGATGGGTTGAGTTGTCAAATAGATGATTACAAAGTGCACCTCGTTAGCTCTTATCGCTAATAATGATTAGATACTCCCTCAAAAGCAGTGATTATCACCCACCCCTTTCATTTCCGTAATTGCAGGGATAATAGCGCCACGAAGGGTGGGTTGAAACATTATTCATCGTTATACCCTCCGACTACACAAGATTGCTTTATTCTGCAAGCTCGCGAGATATACCAGAAATATTTTACTTTATTAAAACAAACCAATAACTTTATTAATAAACAAGACAACTTTAGGTTATTGTTGTCAACCAGGTTTGGTGCTCAGTACTAGAAAGTACACAAGGTGGTAGTTATCTGAGCTACACTATTTGAAGCAGAAATGTTATAATTTTTTTCCTTGTTTAAATTTCTATTCTACATTTTTTTTTTTTTTTTTTTTTTTTTTTTTTTTTGTAAAGATGAATAGAAGCAGTTAAGCCAAATTACATAATTGCGAAATGGTCTGAGAATTATCTAGCTTTAAAGCCACAAACGCCTTAAAAGAAAAAAAGGCGTTCTAAGATTGAAATACAAGTTGTATCCGCAGAAATTAATCTTTTGGTTCTGAAATTTTATTCTACATCTACATTTACTGCAAATCAAAACCTACTGAGAAGGCGAATAGCGCAGAAAATATATACTTCTGTTCTTATCCGTACATTACTAAGATTTATGATGGTCGGCATTGGTCCCTTTAAAACAGGTTGCTTTAAGTTTGGGTGACTCATGTTCAGGTAACTACGTGGCCGGGCAACAATGGAGCGGTCAGAACAAGGACGACAATGAGCGCAGCAGAACAAGTCGTTTCCATACAGTTCGAGAAATTCTTCATGGTTCGGCTTTGTTTATGAAAAAGTGTATTTCGAGAAAAATCCGTCCTACGTCATTCTGTGTTATATAAGCGAATGTGGTGTTGAAAGAAGCCAATGTTTAAGTGTTGAAGGAGACAGTTGTTAGCAGGTTTTAGTTTAGCCTGTTTGAGTGAGTGTGAGTGTATCATCCAAGTAGTTTGTGGGACAAGGAGAAAGAGAGAGGATATTAATGAAGTGGGTGTCAAAGTTACCATTGGACAGAAGAGCTGTGGGTTGAAAGATTGTAGATTAAAAAGAGGATTGTGTTATTGTGATTCAACTTTAAGGGAAATAAAGTGATAGAAAAAGTAATTTAAAGTGTAATTTCTCACAAAATAATTGTACTTATGTGGTATACAGATGTTTTACTTTCACTTCCCCCCACCGCCCCCAATATTTCAGTCTTCAGTAGATCTCCTTCCTGCTGTTATAGTTTTGAACTATAGTATCCTTATTTCAGGTGAGAATAGGCAACCCCAATTAAGATGGCTGATACATTTAATGGAGACTAATAATAGCTAATTGAAGTGAGATCAGTATATAGAATTAAACTGTTTCTTAGCACTCACTTGAAACTGTGACTATTGAATTATATCTGCCAAAATCATCCTCCCCACCAACGTTCCACTTTATATGTTGCCAAATTCTCAGCCTCTAACGTCATTGTTATCTACTTACGTGAATATTTGCATGGAATTTGGTTACTCAAACCTTGAGCTAATGGATTTCCTAATAAATGAGTTTACTTTAACCCTAATTGCCTGAGCTACACCAACTTATAGTAATTGCCCTTCCCTCAACACGGAACTTGCTAATGATTTGTTCTCATGAAGTAATTGCTCCTTTTATTGTGCATTGATTTTAACACATGGAAATTATTTATTGAAGTTATTTACCTATCTCCATATAACTTCTTTATAAAATTTTAATCTTATTCGTCAATAATTCCGCTTTCAATAAGTTTACATAACAAGGCAGAAACTGTGATACCGAAATTTAGAGATAGCTCAGTGGTTAGAGCGTCCGCCCGGTAACCGGAAGGTATGTGGTTCAAATCCCAGTTGTGGCATTGAATTTTTAAGTTCTAGTTCTACCTCTCAAGAAATTAAGCATTTAAATTTAATAGTGATAATAATTATTGTAATAATTTTAAATAAGTAATAGTAAGTATAGAGAGAAACGAACAAAAAGGGGGTAGTCTCACGGATGGGAACAGCGAAACCAACGAATTTCATCACGTTGGTTGGTTTCCCAGAGAGCAAAATAAACATTCTGAATTGTCTATCGAAGGGTGCAGACGTATATTTTGTTTTCACTTCAAATTACTTCAAAACCAACGAACATAACGTGATCATCTTAAAGCTTATTTGTGTATGGAAATATTGTTAATTGGTTGGTTAATTATACGACAATACATGTATATTGGTCCCCATTACCTCCAGTGAAAAGAGTAACAAAATTGATTCTTCATCAAAAAGACGTTAGATATATTCAAAATCTGTGTCATCCTGTCGCAAACACCCAAGCAAATCCAGAGAGAGGGAGAGAGAGAGAGAGAGAGAGAGAGAGAGAGAGAGAGAGAGAATCTTCATCACTTCTATCAACGCAATAGGGCAGAATCAAAGGAACTTCTAGACCAGTGGTGCTCAACCGAGGCAAGTTACGGAAGGTTGAAACTATTTCCTTTTCCCCGCTGGGACAGAATATGCATTTATCCGTTGTTAGTGAGTTTCAGTGGCGGCACTGTGCCGTCTTTCTTATGTACAGGAAAACAAAGGCGTACACATTCATATTCTACTCCTGACTAAGCACAATGTTTCTGAGGATTACCTTTGTTGGCACGATTTACGTTTCAGAGGGTCTTCAATATTTGGTGCAAAAGATGAAGTGCACAGTCTCAAAAGATAAGCAAGGTTATTTTCACTTCTCTTACTGCGATACTCACTTTTAATGTAGTCCCCTTTTGAAAATGTTTGTTCGCGATATCAGTGGAGCCAAAGACTGTCATTAAGCTAGATGCAAACAAACGCAATCTCGGATACGCACACAAGGCAGAGACCTAAATCATTCCCATCTTTCTCAGAACACTTTACGGTCGTGGAATTTTGCAATGCAAGTAGTATCATATTTTGTACCTCGTGTAAAGCCTCAATCCATGGAAACTTCAAAAGTGCAAAATAAATGTATTTTGGTTGCAAATGTTTTTATGACTTCAAATTGTGAAGAGAATGTGTCATACAATTGTTCCAAAGTTCGTTGTATTTTTCCGGGAGAATAACATTTATCGTGAACACGGATAGTAATCAGGGGAAATTGTATAAATCCGCACCATCCGCCTCTGACTACTAGGTCTGGCTCTCCTTGCCTTGGTCAGTGGAAGGGGGGGGATATAACATGTGTAAAGGAAGTAACCATGTGCACCCCTGTTCTAGACATTGTTAAGCGGCGGAGAGCATTGTCCATCCAAATAGTAGACAATGTTTGACCGACAACAATGTCATCTTGCTTCGGGGTTCACATGGTGCATCAGCGTGAAGAAAGTAAAAATATAACTGTACATATGGAATATATGGTCGCGTTAGCATAGAAGAGCAACAGAGGGCATAGTATAGCAAATGGAAGCATTCATTAGTTTTGTTATTCTATGGTCGTTATCAATCAGTTTTGTGTTAAACTTTGGAATGCAGTTGATTACAACTGTGATATAGATAGGTGTTATTATTTGTTATTTGAGGCCAGAGTATTGCCATTGTAACGAAAAGGAAATAAATAATAAGGTAACGAACTGAGTGAGATATTTACTATATATATTCATTTGAGTCTAAATGTTTTATTAAGTTCAAATTTTTCACAGAACTATGTAGGAAGATCCTGGAAGCCTCTTTTTGCTTTCCCTTAGGTGCAGAAAAACTTTGTATACACAATACATCGATTTGTTTGAACTTGATTATTTTCATACTAGAAGTAGTACATCATCTTTTTGATGGATGGATACTATTTTAGCAATTAGGGCTCAAATCAATACAAGATAATCCATAAGGCAGTTTTCACATTACCGTTCAGCAATAGGGAATTCAAAAAGGTGTACAGATACGTACATTAGCTGTCGTCATACATCAAAGAATTTGGAACATTATGTATTTATTTCCCACCAAGCATGGAGTTAAGAAAAACTCTTAAAGTCTCTTCTCTGCGAAACTCAGTCTTATGGAGTCATAACTTACATTGATATACAGAGCTACGTACGGTAGCTAATGTATACTAATCGCTCTCGAGAGGTCCCTGTTTGAAAATACAGGGGCCGACCAACCTGACCGAAGTATTTTTGTCAGTTTTTCTCGGTCGTGAGACGAGTGCTGGGTTAGATAATAAATAAGCTTTGACATGGAGAAAGTAGTAAGCCACAAAAATATGTTTCATATTTTTCACCAAAAAGGTGATATATCGCCAATGACATGGAAATAGCAGTAAAGTCAAGGTTTTGAGTGGTTAAGTCCTACGATCGACGTAAGATGGCATCTGTGGTAACAACACGACGTAATTTGGCATCCAGGAGCGAACAAGTCAACAAGTCGCCGAGCTCCAGTTTTCAGAACTTACACAGGTATTTTTAGACGTGATGATCTTGTTAGGATCTGCACCAGTGATATCATACAAATTGAAGTTGGGGTAACGTCCTGTTTCCTACAAAATGAACAAGACACTTCTGATAATCTGAGCGATGTACTTAATCAAGCACTGTTCTGCGATGTTTAGATGCACAAGAAGTCGGAGACATACTAATCTGCCTCCCATTTGGTCTTATAAATAAAAAAATGAACTCGACCATAAACCACTGTGCAACTTCCAGGCATTCATCACATCTGAAAATACCACTTTACTATGTTTTATTTACTACATGTCACTGCCTCTGATCCCCAAATTTTCGTATCATCCCTTTTATGATCACATTTTATTTGCTTCTTTACTGTCATACCAGGCTTTGAACTAATCATTCAACTTGCGTATGCTACAATCCAAAGTTTGTTTGCTCCTGGACAAGCTACTGACTTAAGGCTTTGGTTTGTAAGTCCTGTAAAGAGGACGGTATCCATTGAAGAAATGTTTCTTTTGGTACATCACATGGACTCACATTTCAAGGGAAAATATTGTAAACAAACCGTGTCTTAGAGATGACTGACGATGAACTCGATGCTACATGACCCAAGAGACCATTGCTGTCAAAGTTTTGCGGGTGGGTGGGTGGGTGGGGGGGGGGGCGTTTGTCAGAAAGTTACAACATGTGATTGCATTAGTCTCCTCTTGTTTTGGCCAGATCGATTAAACTGTGCAATATATGTAAGTGTAAGCATATGTCGAGGTGTAAGATCTCGAGCGTGCGGGCGGGCGGTAACGTTGGGCCCTAGCGCCATATTGCCCCGTTAACCCACTCCATCACCAACATGGACCAACCACTGCCTTAAAAACGTTGGACAAGAATGGGCGCCCCACGGGGGGGACAAAAACATGGCACACCAGCAGCAGCATCAGCAGCAACCCGCTTTGGAATGTGTTTAATTTAAGGCGTTGGTCTGACAGGCAGCCACTCTCCCTGGTCACACTCAAACCCAGCTGCTTTATTCTTTAATAATCAGTTATGCATATTAAGTACGCCAGCAAGACGTGAAATGTCCGTGTTCGCTCATCCACTTGTGGTGGGAGGGGGAGGTGTACACTCCATTATTATAAAGGTCCGGCTGGTGGCAAATGTACAGCCGCTCTCAAAATTCATTGCGAATTCTAGCATAAATTATACCTAGTTTATGTACATCCCTGAGTGTTCGAATGCCTTCTTCAAAATATGTGGATGGAAACTTGAAGTAGTATACAACAGTCTCTTTCACTAATCTTTTGGGATTCTATTGATTTAAGGGGAGATATCAGTTAACGGGAACTGCAGTCGTTTTTGCTCAAAAATATCAGTTTTATAATTTTTGTTTACTTTTAGCTTTAGAATGTATGTTTATTTTGTTTGTACCTTGTCTCTAAAGGTCTTAAAAGTAAGTTTAAATGGCATCATGCTGCACTTGGGTTACGCCCCTTTTCCAACCTTTATTTCCTTGCCACACTCCATGAAAGTTTGTAGACAAATGTATATGGAGAGAGATGCTTAAAATACTCGTATTTAGGGGATGAAGATAGCAAGAATTTTATGCAAGTAATTGGCTCTAAACCATATAGCGAGTGAGAGGCACAAACATTAGAAAGCAATGTTTGAACGACAACACTATTGACGTAAAACAATAAAGCAGGCAACATGAGATATATTTTTACTTTCTCTACTACGTATAGTAAGTAGAGAAAGTATCGTATTCCACTCAAACATTCGATGTCGAGATTTCATCGGAAATATATGTTCTGACGCCCCTGAATCCAAAAAACAGCATTTTTAGAAAAAGGTTCGTGTGTCTCTCGGGATGTTTGTGTGTCTGTTTGTCAGTCTGTGGACAGCATAACTCAAAAATGAAACGTCGGTTAAAAACCAAAGTTAGTATTTAAATTAAATGTTTTTGAAGGATGCGACACGAAGATTTTGAAAAAAAAAATCCCCAACCTAAACTATCTTTTACATGGAACATTTTTCGAAAATACGGATTTTTTGGAAAATGGCTCTAATGATTTTGATTAAAATGACATATGCTTAAGATATTTTTATGACAAATGAAATGTATATTTTGAATTTTCTGGCTATAGCCCATGTAGTCCTATTTAGTCTTGATGACTTTTGAAGAACTCCTAAACCGTAATACATAGACCAATTCTTACACTACAAAACATGTATTCAAGGCTTTAAAAGATTTGACTATCGCTCAAAGCCTACTCTATTTCCATATTCTCCTTGTACCTACAAGTAAATACGCAATAAGATAAATTCTACAGATGTGTATCTCAACTAACAGGAAGAAGATGTAGGAATAAGTGTTTGTAAGAATGGTTAATACGAGCTCAAAGGAAAGTTTCAATAGTGTTATGAATTAAAATACCCAAAATTGTTTTTGTTGGATCAGAAGTGTTAAAAATGGTGGTTTTTGACTCAGTAATATTACTTAATTAGGGTAATATAGGCAAAAGTCAGATAGTTGAAAAGTTGAGCATTCAACCAGGACAAAATAAATAGAAAAGTTATCCTTGAACAACATTCAATCTAACGTTTGTATCCATGTGATCATAAACAAACTGTGTTGTTCCTGACTTTAAAAACCCACTGAGAGTCATCCTGGGCATCAATTGAAACTCTCACGGTTCTTTTATCTTTCTGGAAATGTTTGCCTGTCCATGTACATAAACAAAGGTGTCTTCTGTGGCTTCTATAGCAAGAAATCACTGATTTAATACTAATTTCTGTGGTGAAGGGAACGTGTCGGCTTGGGCATTTAATTAAATTTTAGGCATTTCCTACAGTATTTTTAATTAAAACTTCGAAGAATTGTTTTTAAACATCAGAGAACAAAATGAAATGAAATTAATTGACATTTCTCTTTAAGACTTTACCGCGAAGCATTTAGCTAAATAAAAATAGTAGGTTGTGTCCTGGAATTTTGCGCCCATCCATTTCATCTCACTTCCTTACCTATTTCGCTTAACCTTCCTCTTGGCTGTTAAGTGTTGGCGAGAGTTTTGGCGTTGTTTTCAGGAAATATGCTCCCCTTGAACTTTAGTCTCAGTCACTCATTCACTCACTCACTCACTCACTCACTCACTCACTCACTCACTCACTCACTCACTCACTCACTCACTCACTCACTCACTCACTCACTCACTCACTCAGTCACTCACTCACTCACTCAGTCACTCACTCACTCACTCACTCACTTACTCACTTACTCACTCACTCACTCACTCACTCAATCAATCAGGTCGTTAGGATTAAATTTGGCTTTACTCTTTTCCTTCCACTTATCACATACATTTGGCTTCACCGAGCAAAATGGCTCCGCGGTAATGCCTGAGGGTCGCATTCGAGAGGTCTGTGTTCGACTCCTGCTGGCCGCCATTCTGACGACAAGTTGTTCATTGTTTTCCCTGGTGAGCAAGGCGAATTTCTGTTATAGGTTGACTTCGGACTGTTTCGAGCCCCACTGCCGGGTTGAGCTTTCCGCCTGAGGTCTATGAGATAGCCTCCAGTGGCTAGGAAGGGTCGCATGATTCAGTCTAGGAAACGTTGGAAATCTCTACCCATCTGAGTCCTCTGCCCCGGCCAGTGCTGCAACCCGTACTCTCGGGGGTGCATACACAAAAGATCCATTAGTCAGGTGCTAGGAGTTTTCTCCATCACCTTATCCTATCCTATTCGTTTCCAGATTTGGCTGTTAGTCTACGTTAAACTTTGTACAAGACTTAACAGCAATAAGCTACTGTTTCACAAGAGTCTAATACAGCCATAGTTTCTGTATTACTACAAGCTTGTTTCATACGCTAAATTTAGGAAACTGCGTAAATGTTGAGCGGGGTGACATAGCCATGTTTACTCCCAATCACAGCAGCCCCGCAAAGACAGTATCGTCCTTATCGGTTAGTAGCACGCTGCGTAAGGATAAAACATGGCTTTTCAACTTAAGTTACTACTAATTCCACTATAGTTATTAACATTTTAGTGCACATAATGCTAACCTAGAGTTGAGATGTGCTTATATGCGACAGCAATTTTGCACACAAGCAAGAAGTATGGTATAAAAGTTTCATTTTATTGTTAAAGAAAATAGAAAAAAAGAAAGACACCTGCAAGTGGAAGTATGGCCTGTCGCTTCCGAGGAAAATATTTCTGGTTTCTTGTGCTACCCATAGTCTGAGTTTTACATAACTCCAAGAGCAAGAGCTTAAAAAATGAAAACTGAACTATGACATTGTAATTAAAGAAAGTACTTATAAGTACATTTAACATACTTGTGCTTTAAATTTGCAATATTTTCAAATTAAATTAGTTATACAAGTGAAAACACTGGTCAACGTGCACTTTTCAAATGCCATTCCTGTTAAAATCACATTGTTTACTTGCGTAACAGAAAGGTATATTAAATTCTATGACAAATTCGCTTCAAGAGATAATTTAACTGCCATGTATTTAAAATTATATTCTAGAAGAAACTGTGGACTATGTTCTACTTATGGCAGAATCAGGAAGATACCTCCAAATGCTAGCACACAAGTTTCAAATGGTGTCCAACAGATATAATTGTAAAATATCAATAAACAAATAAAAAATGTAATTTAAGTGTAAATATGGAATTAGTATTTTAGAATAAAATAGTGGAACAAGTAACACATTTTAAGTATTTAGGATGTGATATTTCATATGAGGAAGACCAAGACATAGAAAACAAAATACTTATCTAAATTATCTGCAGCATGGGGTACCATTACAAGATCATTAAGTCGTAAACAAGAAAAGATACACATGTTAAATTATAGCAATAAGACAATGGATGTTTCTTCTTTACTGTATAGAAGTGAGAACTGGGTAATAAAATCAAAGGAAAGAACCAGAATACAAGCTGATATCTTCTGAGGTATATATTAATGCAATTTTCCTCATCACAATAATTAGTTTTCTCAAAAATGGCTGTAATTTTTTTATTGTATATATTTGAAATATTAGCCTAAAGAATTATGTACCGGGAGAGCAAAAAGCTTCCGAACGGTCTGCATGGTGTTTTCCCTGTCCGGTCCTTGGCGCTCGTTGCCGTCTGCCGCTATCATAGAAAGATGCGGATGAAAACATACATTTTTAAAACTACTTTTAAAGGCTTTACTTACCAATTTTATGAAAGAAGATGCAGAAACTGGCCACCGTTGTTTTCAATACACTTTTGGCACCTCTTCAGGAAATTATACCTATATCACTCGCCGTAGTTCATGTTGAGAAATGTTGGCAATTTCCCGGCGGCTATTTTGTTTTTATTCTTCAAGGGTGTATGGGTTTGTCTTGTACACTTTGTTTTAAGTTACCCCAGAGATAGAAATCACTTATTGGAGCTCTGAGAAACCTTTCTGCGCTAATGGTGCACCATACACCATGAATGGATACTTCATCAACAATATTAAATTCTGAGTTATAGAGCCAATTTGTTCGAGTCAACAGTTGACCTCCGTATATACCTGAATACAATTTTGCTCCTTTTTTAGAGAATTAACAAACAGGAAACATGCATTTGCCTTTTTTCAATTAAATTCTGTAGCAGCTCATGCAGACAATTTTACAATCACAACAATTGAAAGCGTATTTCAGGGCAGAATTATTATTTTGGGCCCCTCGGCCCCCCGACCTAACCCCCTGCGATTTTGCGTAACTGGTAAACTGTAAGAGATAGACAAAATCTCATAAAATTATAGTTATTATACGCTTAAAACATAGAATTTAAGTTACTTTTTTTTTATTTATTTATTATTTTTTTTTTTTATTTTGTGAAGTGAACCATTTCTCTATTTGTTTTCATTTTCCAATGCACGTTTCTCAAGTAGGAATACAATATTCGTATTTGCAATTCCTTGGGCATACAGAGAGCCATACGCAGGATCAAGTCCTAAAAGATTCGACTATCACTAAAAGCCTACTGTCATATGGTCCTTGCACCCACAAGAAAATTAGCAATTAGATAATTTCTGCAAATGTTTATTTTGCTTAAGGTCAAGTAGTTGAACAAACATCTGTAAGAATATTTTGCACAAGAGAAGAAAACGTTATTTGAGTGCAACATATCAGTTTTTTAAAGAAAAATCGAAAGTCATCCTCAACCAGAAACTCTAAAAGCATTAAAAATCAGTGGCTGTTATGAAACGATCCATCATGTTGACTTTAGGTCAATTCTTTAGCACAAATACCCTCCATGTGACCTTATTAAGGTTCACACCGATAGGACTCTCACACATTACAATAACAAGGTATGGGAATGCAACAAAAAGTAGACAAATGAAATTCCATGGATCTCGGTTTGACAAGAGCAAAGCGCGAAAAGTCTTCGTGAGGAAAGGAAGAGAGAGAGAGAGAGGGGGAGAGAGAGGGACGGAGAGAGAGAGAGAGACAATGAGGCAGGACGACAGCCTGTCCGACTTTATACAGACAAGACAGCGAGCTCGACGGGATATTAAAAGGTTTCCATTCTTCTGCTTTCGTTTTCCCAAATCCATCTCACTAGAAGATATCAACCCATAATCGTTTTTCCCAACCTACGTCACTCATCTGCATAGGAATGTAGTACATACTGCGGCAAAATTTACTAACCCGCATAACGTGATGACTGATGATACTGCGGAGCAGAGGCGGCTCCCCACTCAGTTCTTGAAAATCACTTTATCGTACTTAAAACAATCAGTACATGTGCTTGAGTCACGTTTTAGGGGAATCTGAAAGCAACAACCAACAACTGAAAATGCACTTGCTCGATGAAATGTTTGGCTTACACTCCAAGTTTCTTCAGTATACCTGTCGCAAAAGGAGTGATGTACAACTTTGAAATCCATGGCACTGTTGTAGTCAAAGCTTCTATCCGCTAATTTTCTGCCACGACGACCCTCGAGGTGGAAATGCGAACTAGCAGCGTCCGACTCCGGTAGCGTAACTGCAACCTTTCTAAGGCCTGACTTACGCTCCCCTTCTTTTATTTCTCACAAACGTAGTGCCAATTTGCAGCCCAACAACAATAATGGTTTTAATGATAATTTAATTTATTATATTAATTACAAAATGCTATAAAGTTTTTGTACTAATAAAATATACTGTGCGCTTCAAGAATAACTCATAGTTTTTGCTACAACTAAATAGATATTTTATTTTTAAAGTATATTTTAAAATGCTCTTTTTTCACAAAAACAAAACATTTTAATATCATTTCTGTGCAAGACATGATGTTATTGAACCATTTTTAAATGACACTATATATTTTTGTATGCTACCTCAAAGATATTATTGTCTGCGATTGTACAATCTATCGGATGTTTTATACAACATTGCTATGGAATAATAATAATAATAATAATAATAATAATAATAATAATAATAATAATAATAATAATAATAATAATAATAATAATAATAATAATAATAATAATAATAATAATAATAATAATAATAATAATAATAATAATAATAATAATAATAATAATAATAATAATAATAATAGAGATGATGATAATAATAGTAGTAATAATAATAATAATAATAATAATAATAATAATAATAGAGATGATGATAATAATAGTAGTAATAATAATAATAATAATAATAATAATAATAATAATAATAATAATAATAATAATAATAATAATAATAATAATAATAATTATTATTATTATTATTATTATTATTATTATTATTATTATTATTATTATTATTATTATTATTATTATTATTATTATTATTATTATTATTATTATTATTATTATTATTATTATTATTATTATAAAGTGCCAAAATAATGGAATGCTTTTAATTAACAGAACAAGATCATTAAGGATTGTAGCGACAGTAACATTAATAACACGACACAAGGTTTTGGGAACTGGAAAAGGAAGTGGTGGATTTTATTACAAATGATGTACTGAATACATTGTTGAAAACAGAAAGTTTCTATCATGCCAGGGAAAAAAGCTTATCGCTGTTTGTTTTTCGCTGCATGGCAATCTCGCCCCGTCTGCATCCACACGCATACGTACTTACGTAAGCTTATCTAACTAGAGCTTCCTAAGGTCTTATGTGAAGCAGATAACTGCAGCTGTGTTTCTAGAGCTTTTTTAATATGAATCAAGACGCACCATATTTTAGGTAACAAAAAAGTACAAAACAGTACTTATCAATGATCTTTTAAATAACTATAGAAACGTATGATGTAGGATGTGATTTAAAGTGCACTTTCTACTTTGGCACTTAGGCTTCTTGAGAATTTGGCTGCAGTTAGGGATGAGCAAGGGGAACATTTTCACAAACATATACAAGTGGAATGTAGACCTCAATGTAGATGGTATGCCTCCCTGATGAGCAAGCATTGTTGATTTCTTCAGCAGTAAGATCCATCTTTGCATAAAAGAAAATCCCATAGAAAAAACTTCCCAACTGCTTCGGGATTCGGAGTCTAAAGATAATGTACTATTAAATTTCGCATATAATGTTTATTTTTTTGTGTGATTCATGATTAAGCGCTTGAAATTTCTGAATTTTGTCGGAATTCTGTCTGGTGCATCCGACGGAAATTCATCAAGACCAACATACCTCACGAATAAACCATTATTTCAGAATATATCAGATATACAGATCATATATGTTTACAGGAGGTTTAGGTATTTTTTAACCGTGCTATTATGTATTGATGGCATAAATTTGAGAAAATAAAAAAAAATATATATAATTTTCTTAATGAACCTCTAAAATTTAAGTTCAATAATCACTGCATTATTTGAATTATCTGACAAAAATTTTATGCACATTGGCCTGGTATTATCTGTAGCATTAGTGAGATACGTATTGACGACATCCCTTAATAACAAAGGGCGTAATAACAAAAGAGCTGCGGTTAATAGAAAAAACGGTTTACAGATTCAAAATCAGCCATGCCAACTTACTATAAATCAGGCGCTTTATAGTTCCTCAAAATTTTTAAAAATTTATAGAATTTTTGTAATTAAAACCGATGAGGATCATTTAGAAACAAAAATAAAAAATAGATCTAAGGGGATGGCTTAAAAACAGTGCTTCGCAACTTCCATTAACTATAAAAATAATGACAAAGTGATTTAATAAAAAATGTTTTTAGGCTTACAAAACTTAAGCTATAGTGTAACACCCGCTACCAAATTTCATACCTATTCTACATATATCCGCATAAATTTTTGTGCTATTTACCTTCTTCCTGCCATTATGTATCTTCCCCAAAAATGATTTAGCATACTATAGTCAACTATAGTTCGAGTAATAAGCTAGTCATAATAATAATTCACCCTCTTTGCTAGAACCCTCGGGAAATAAAGTGACAGCCACTTAATATATTCAGGGAATATCTTAAATGAAAATTGTTAGAATCATTTTAGAAACAATAAATAAAAACCAGTTGCTTGCCGTAGCTCTGTGAGAAAAATGGCTTTAATCGTGCATCATATTCGTACGCAAATGCTCCTTAAATTAATTCAAGAAATGCATACGAAGAAGATAAAATGTGGGAATTATTTAAGTTTACTTTCTCTACCAACAAGATGTTACCATTTTAAGGTAGCTGATTTGGCAACAAATGAAATACAGCGGGGTGTGGTGCGCCTGTTATGATGGTACATTTTAGTATCTTGGGGTCCAGTTCAGTATCCTTACTAAAGCCGGGACTCGCGATATTCCATAAAAGTCATAAACTGTGTGGCTTTATGTTTACTGCTAGGTTGGGTGTTATTGCGTCCAATCCCAGCGCCTAATCTGATACATACACGCAGGGTGCTGCCTTCCTCACTGGGTCACTTTGTGGCCTACTTTGTACTGTGGAGTTACCTTCCTTCTTCAACATTACTTTATATGCCATTAGCCTACGACCATCATTCTATTACTTTAAGTAGGAGAAACATTGTACTCCACCCAAATATTCGATGTCAAGATCTCACCGGAAATATGTTTTAAGGCCCCTGTATAAAAAATAACATTTTTAGAAAAAGGTCCGTGTGTCTGTGCCTGTCTGTGAACAGTATAACTTAAAAACGAAAAGTCTGCTAAAAACCAAAGTTTATATTTAAGTATCTCTGAAGCGATACTGAGATGGAGATTTTGAATAAAATTCCTCCACCTTAAACTACGCTTTACATGGGAAATTCTTCCAAAATTTTAATGTTCTCAAAAATGCCTCTAACCAAAGACATGTAGTCGAAGCCATGTAGTCCTATTTACTCTTGATGACTTTTCGATAACTGGTAAACCGTAAGAGATAGACCAAATCTTACTGTACAAAAAATGTAGATCTCGTCAAATCATATAATTTATTTTCAAATCATTTTCTTTTTTAGAGTGTACCATTTCCGAGATATTCCTTGTTATTTGTGTGAGTTATGTAATAATTATATTTTCCTCAAATTGAAGGTCGTTATTCACCTTTATATCCTTTGGCCGTGCAAAGAGAACGGAATTTGAAAGCTTTAAAGGATTTGATTATTGCTTAAAGTCCACTGTATTCTCATATTCTCCTTGCACCTACAAGAAAATCAGCAATATGATACTTTCTACAAATGTGTATCTCACTAATGTGAAGGACTCCGTAAGTAGTTAGTACAAGAGTAGAGAAAGTCATATGAGTGCAGCACATCAGATTTATGTTCTACGAAGCTTTTCATTGCAATTCAAATAAACTCCAATGTTTCACTCCCTATCCAGAGATAGCGACATTTCCCTTTTTCCTTACGTTTAGAATAGTGGGATGTACAGCATTATGCAAAATATTTTCTTGGAAATTAAATTTCGAATGTCACAGCAAAGTCTATATTACAGCTTGTTATATTATTGTGACTATTTCATACGCAGAGGCGTTAAATTATCATAATATGAATTACCTGGTCATTCTTTTGTTTTGTATAAATCATCACTAAGCCATTCCTTTGTTTAGTCAATGTCACCAATTGTATCCCATAAATCATTGAAAAACAATGTATTACACATTAACAATCTAAATAACACTCCCTTTCAATTTACAATTGTTTTTGACAGTTATTCTTTTAAGAAGGAAGGTTATTTGTTAATGTTAAAATAAAGTGACATTTATTTGAGGTTACAAACTGGTTTTTTGATATAACAACAAAAGAAGAACGAAATAAATGTGCTTCTTGGGTTTCGGTTTTCTCAGTTGGGAGTGCTGAGTAAGTAAAACTAGTCGAATGAATATACTTCAGGTTATTTCTATACAACTTTACATTTTCTGGTTAAATCTCTGCCATATAGTGTTTAAATTGATATTTTATTTACGAAATGTTTATATAAATATTATTCAATGGTCTGACCTTCCTAGATTGTCGAGCGGAGCGGTTAGGTCAGATGTGTTGTGATCAGTGATAAGTCCAATTACTTTTTCTGACCCTTTATTTCCCTTCTAAAACTGAATCACAAAAACACAATCGTCTGTTTTATGCAATAGAAAGCAGTTTCCGGGCTTGTACGCCGTGAATAAATACACGACGTTTCGCTAGAACCTATCCTTGTTCCGCCTCGTCTATTGTTCTCCTTGTTTATCGGCCGCACGTTGCCTACGTCGTGATGAGATGCAGCTTGATCTTGAGCGTCTCTTTGACGGGTGACCGGCGTGCTGGGTCACATTGTGTTACTGAATTCATAGATTACAGCGCGGTAATGTGAGAAGTTCCAGGTTCGTTTCCCCTCGGGTTCACCAGTCTGTCCATAGGTTTTACCCTGGGTTTCTCGGGTCGATAGCCGAGTCCTGGGATAGATCAATTTCTTCCACGAATTTCCAGTCCATTTTTTCATCTATCTTAGGTTAAAGGACCAAGCGACGGCGTTCGGTGTGTTATGAGAACGTAGTTCCCAAGATGTGCGATACTTTTGGTGTCTCCATTATCTAAACCATTGATGAATCTGCAGCTGGCTGCTACAGTGGTGAACTATGGAAACTTTCTCTGAGGGATAGGCAACTCTAGTTAACATGACCAATAAATTTAATAGAATCTAACAAATGAACTATTTGAAGCGAGTTGCTGCTGTTTGAGAAGCTGTTTCTAAATCTTAGCTCTAGAAAATGCAAATATTAATTTATTATATATGCTAATTTCTCAAGTACCAATAAATATATGATTAAAAAAGTAACCGTTTCCATAAAAAACAATAAACGCAAGTTCCTGTGAATCACTAAAATGTTAAACGGCGAATTCCCATTGCGGCTTGTGATAACGTGAGCGTGGTCTTTAAGTGCTATGGACTGCCAATAATCGTTCACAGTAAAACACTTCTGTAAAATGAAAAAGAAAGGAAAACCTAAGTGTATATTGGCTTTAAGATTCTAACTCTTTTCATGCCATCGCGAGAAATAACTAACCGGTGAATGATAAGGTATTAAGAAATCCATCCCAATGACCACGAATATCTCGAAAATGGCTATGTTACAAAAAACTTATTGGATATTAAAAACATACCTATCTACATTTTTGTGTGATAAATATGTATCTCTTAAATTTGATTCATATTAGGAGTGTGAGAAAATAGTTATACCCATCAGAAACAAATGGGTATGTCAGGTGAGTAAGTAAATAAATATTGGTCATATTAATGTGGACTGCTGCGGAATGTTTGAATTTAGCAGTAATAACAGGAGCATTAAATTTCAGGCATTGTTTGCAATTTATGAATCGAGGTGTAAGTAGAGTTGAACCAATGCGCAAATATAGCAGTATTATACTAATTTATAGCTATATTTGACTAAATGTTTATTTATATTGATATTTTTCTTATTTTTCATTGTATTACTATTGCTTATGCAATTTTTTTAATGTTAATTGTGTGTTTATCTCTGCCACAGAGTAATACCCATTTTAAATGTACTGATTCAGCAATTGCATCACAGGGAATCGAAAAGCGACAATGAATGACACACAGCAGGATGATGCGGCGAAGTTGAAGGTAAACTCTTAATTACAGAGAGGGTGGGAACATACCGCTGTCACTTGCTGTAAGCCTATCAATATCAGTCCCATTGTGTCGCCTGTGATTGTATCTGGGCCCTAATTAGGCACGCCGTAGAAAAGTTCATAGAGTACTCACACCCACGTGAACGCGTATCTCTGTTTAGCTTTGTATCTTAAATGGAGTATGGACATCCAACCTGTTATAATGACAGCCGGGTCAATCCCCCAATAAGGCAATGATATATTGTGGTACATGAGTAGTGTGGTCTTCACGCTGGGAGATCGCTTAGCTCCGAGCACTGATTTCATTAGCCTCTCTTTCCTCTTACAATCCGCTCTCTTCAAAACAAATTGCTGAGTATCCATTTGAAAACCAACAATTCTCGGTCTTAAAAACAACTACCTACGATCAGAACATGCGTTTGGACAGAAAATTGAATAAATCGCTTTCAGTTTTCTTGAAGATTTATGCTTAGGTATACCAAACATAACACTATTGAGCAAACAAAGGCATTTAATCAAGGTGTTTGAATATTTTAATAGTTTTCTCTTACTTTCATACTGCACTATCATTTAACAATAACATATCTGTAACTGCGTGCTTTATTGTAACAAAATGATAAAATCCCACTTCTGACACCAATATAACAAAATGACAACTGCCCAGTCCAGTTATTATTATTATTATTATTATTATTATTATTATTATTATTATTATTATTATTATTATTATTATTATTATTATTATTATTATTATTATTATTATTATTATTATTATTATTACTATTATTATTATTATTATTATTATTATTATTATTATTATTATTATTATTATTATTATTATTATTATTATTATTATTATTATTATTATTATTATTATTTTATTTATTTGTTAAGTTTTCTTCTACCTTAGTGCACAACACTGTTCTCTTTTACTAACGTTAACACAGTCTAAGTCCTTCGTGATATAACTCACAAGTCTTTCTTTCGCGTGTACTTAACACACAATATTCTGTTTCTTTCAGTTCTCTCTTTGTGTAACAAAACTAACTCTGAACACACGATCGCTATCATCCTTTCAACGGCACACATCTCCCACAACGACTGTGCAGATGCAGTTGACACACACAAACACACACACACACACACACACACACACACACACACACACACACACACACACACACACACACCCACACACACACACACATACCAAACCTACAAAGTGTCTGACTCAAAAACCGCCTGCCTCACGCGCTCCGCAAGCTTTTATACCGACGATGACGTAGCCAGATCTTTCTCGAACTTTGCCTTTCGTGGAACTTGCCCGCAACCAGAAGATTCAGGAACAATCTAGAAAACTCCTTTGGTTTTGCCGCTCTGATTGTTGTCACGCGTTAATGGCGTGGTGCAGCTTGACCTTTAGCACCTTTGATACCCACCGTGCCTGGCATGTGGTACAGCTGAACAGGGCAGGTAGAGAAGTTATTGCATTTGATCAAAAAATTCGATAGCGAGATTTTACTGGAAATATATGTCTTGAAGCCACCCAAATCTGAAAAAAAAAAAAAAAAAAAAAAAAAAAAAAAAAAAAAAAAAAAAAAAACAGTTTTAGAAAAACCTCGCACGTGTGTGTGTTAGAACAATATAATTTAAAAACGAGCATATTTGGTATTTAAGTTTTGCATTCCCCAAGGATGCGGTACGAAGATTTTCAGGAAAATTTCTGCACTCCATGCTACTCGTTTGCATGGAACATTTTTCAAACATTTTGATTTTCTTAGAAATGCCCTTCATGATTCCAATTCAAATAACGTATATTTTTGTGATAAATGAAATGTTTGAATAGGCCCTGAAGTCTTCTTATTCTGTATGAGTTGTTGAATAACTGGTAAAACGTAAGAGATAGACAAAAACTTTCTAAACTAGGAATGAAAATCTCGTTAAAGCACACAATTTATATCAAATCCATTTGAGAACTTAATCATTTTCAAGATAATCCTTGTTATTCGTTTCTTCCCCCTTTCTTTCTGCTGCTTATGCAAAGAGAAAGGAATTTCAAAGTCATCGCGTAGTGACCAACTCTTAGAAGATTTGACTATCGTTTAAACGTATTGTATTACAATTTTTTCATTGTATCTACAAAGAAATGTGTGATAAAACCGTTTGCAAAACTTTTTGTATCGATTGAAGTAGATAGAAGAATGAACTTTTTCCTTCAATAATAGTTTGTCACAGAATTGGTAGAAAATGTCATGTGAAATTAACACAGCAGTTGTGGTTCGGTAGGTGGCGTTTAATTCCTCTGGAGTTCCACGGAAATCGAATACGATATCTGTCCTGGTATCGAAGTTTTAGTTTCAGAGTTTGGTATGTAACCAACTTTTTGTCTTTCACTTATGATGTACACTCTCCCCCCCCACACACACACACACAACACGGACCACTTTATTTTTTAACTTATTTTGCACTTACGGATCCTCAAAGCATGTATTTCTGATAAAATCTCGACATCGAACTTTTGTAGGGATGCATGCTTCCTCTACTTAAGCACTAGAGAAGGAAGAGACAATCGACGCTTCTGTCTGAGCAAATATTCTTAACAGCGCGATCGTTAGCATTAGGAAGCAAATTCAGTGATTGACTTCTGGGAACAGCTGCGTCGGTGAAGATGAAAGGAGTGACAACAGGGCCCTAAATCACTTCCTAATTCTGTCCCAAGTGTTAACCTTGCCAGCCACTGAAGCACTAGCAAATTATGCCCATTCGAAGGGAGTATTGCTGTTTCTCTTCCTTAGTGAAGACAGGCAGCAGAAATTGTTGCAGAGCTAACAAGACTAAGAGGAATAAATGAAATATTAACTCTGCAAGAAACTATACATTTTTATGCTCCACATACCATAATGTATTGCTTATACGCCACTGTAATGGACATCATTATATCCATATCTTCTTAACGATACTGCTATGCACCAATCAAAGGTGCACTTGTTCATCACCACACTACTAGCCGCCAAGCAAAAGATCCGCACGCAGCAATCAAAACTTCGGCGTCTGCGCACATTCACACTTAGCTGAAAGCTACTCTGTTTATTTAATAATTACTGTTAATATTGTAAACAACATCGTAATATATTCAATTTGCCTTCTCGTTTTTGGAAGTGCACTCTTTTAAAGGCTATAGCATATATATTCTCTGTATCATTGTGTCAAGACCAACATAACAAAACTTGAAGGCGCTACTATCGATTCTCGTATGAACTGTTGAATCGAGTGATTAAAACGTTGCTACCGCTCGTTTCATAAAATATACTCGTATCTTAATTGCTGTTATGATGTTCTTGTTGCATAATATATCATAAACCTATTCACAATTTAAAGTTGTTGTGGTTTCCTATATGTTACAATTTAGATGTAACGGGATCAAACGAGATAGCTCCGCGGTAACGTGTGACACTCGCATTCAGGAGATCGCGGGTTCGTTTCCCACAGTCAACCTTCCTGACCTATGGGTATTTTCTGGGGTTTCTTCGGGTCGCCAGGCGAATGCTGGAAAGGATAATTTCAGTTCACTCCTTACCTCACTTCACTTGCTTGGTTGTTGCTGGGTTCAAAGTGTCGGCGGGAGTTTCGGACTGCATGGCAGATGTTTGCTCTCTCTAAATCGTATTCCTCCTTATTGGGGGAAGTCTCCGTGTTCTACGACCCTCTAGAGCCCGCAGGGGGAGAGGAGCTGGTATACCAGTTGCGAACGGGGAGTTCAAATCTAAAGCTGTTAGGGACCCTGCCCTCTGCTGTTGCCTCTTCTCAGAACTGAGCACACTTTGTAGCCTCTCACCTCATCCCACCCCTCCCTCATGGAGGGCGCTTTGTTTGGGTTATGTGCAGAAAATACTTCATGGGTCGAGGTGCTGTGTATCTAGATAGTTGCAAGGGGAGTTAGAAACAAACGAACCTGCATTTCTAGGTCACATAATTTAGCTTTAACTTCTCTACTGCGTATAGTAAGTAGAGAAATGTTGTATTCCACCCAAAAACTTGATGTTAAGATTTCAGTGGAAGTATATGCTTTGGGACCCTCTGAACAAAAGATACAAAGAGGAAAAATAATTTTTAGAAGCTGTGGTTTTTTTTTTTTTTTTTTTTTTTTTTTTTTTTGTGCCGTCATAGCTCAAAATCGGAAGTCATTAAACAATAAAACTGGATACGTAAATGCATCATCTTTCGAGGATGAGACACAAAACATTTTCGTGAAAATGGTCTCGCACACTTTACATGGAAATGTTTAGAAAATATTTGTCTATTCAAAAATGCCTACACGATTTTGATTAAAATGATTTACAGATAATTTTTTAGCAAGTACATCTTACATTTTTCTTGTCCCCACACAGTATCACCTAACTTGCTCATCGTCGACACTTCCCACCAAAAAGACTGGGTTGAAATGAAGGGGAAATGAAACGCAGAGACAGTTAACTTAAGAGATGTAATTATCGTTCCCAACACATGCCTAGTGACCCGGAGGAACCAACGAGAAAACTCGTGGGTCAGGAGGGACGGTGACGGGAATCGAGTCCACCAACTCCTGTTCACAGATACCACCGCCTGAGTCATTCAGCTCGTTACGTGGTCTAGGGGTAACGTAATGGTTTGTGGTTCCCGAGATTGCGGGTTTAAACCCAGTAGAGCGATGGATCTTCTTGCCCGTTAAAATCCCTTGGAAGGGAGGTAGAACCGGTGGTCAAGTGCTTCAATTTACAGTTTACAATAGAGGTATCCGAGCAATTAAGCTGTCTTTCATTCCCAATATAGAATGGGGTTCTGAAAACCAAGCAACTAAAAAGCATAGATAAATAATTTATTTTCGATTTGTATATGTTTACTTCCAATACATTTTGGTCTGTTTCGATTTTCAGCAGAAACTTGGAGAGAATAAACTGGAAAGCTTTCATGAAGTTTTTGCCACATATTTATCTCAAGATATCGCATAATTAATTGATCAGTGAGGTTAAATTCTGACAAAAAGTAATTTAAAAGTTTAAACATGTTTTTCTGAAATAACAGAGATCTGAAAATAATGTCTGACAAATTGTTTTTGCTACACTTTTAAATTTCTCAGGATATGGCATAATTAGACCATTGAAGATACATTATTACAAAAAATTAGATTTAAAGGACTAAATTTTCTTTGAAAAAGAAAACAGATAAAAATGGGTCTTGGTGTTTATTAATGTGGTAGTATTCTTATTTTTTCAAAATTACTATTCTGCATCATATGTAACCTTCTTTAATTATCGCACTAAAAGTAAAGTGAAATGTTCCTCTTAAAAGTATTAAATATGAGGTTTAAAACACAGCTATACTTGAAGTAGAGCTGCAGGGGCCTAACGTTTAAAAAAATTAGATAATTGCAGGATTTGGAAATATCTCCTTGAATACTCCTAACTCATAGTTGTTAAGTTGAAAATTCATATTCCTTTATCTTTTTCCAGTGTGGTTCACATTTGTGGAGACGTCAATTCTTTTCGTTTCCTTAGATCATACAATTAAAGTGAATCCTCTAACATTGCGTCTCTCAGATTTTTAGTAACAATCATAATACAACAATATAGTATGGAATATGTAATTGTTCTACGCTTAAAATAATTATGAGTGGTTATACTATTCGCCTCTCACCAAAGTGGCCCAGGTTCGATCCCAGGTGACCCCATGTGGAACTTGTGATGGAAAAAACTACGTAGGGGCGGGTTTTCTCCGAGTTTTCCTGTTTCCCCCACCAATGTATCATCAGTATCGCCGCTTGCAGTAAAACCTGCCAAAAACACTTACCGACTAAGGAAAACCATGAAAAATCCTGACGCCAGGTAGGCGGCTGTCGGAAATCGAACACCAGACCTCCGAAAGCGAGGTCACACGTTACCATAGTCATCTCGTTTGTGAGGCAATATCATCTCTACACGTGTATTCATTATTCTAATATTTTCGGAGGCGGATCTTAAGGAAACTTTCCCATAGAAGTTGTTTGAAAAATCGCCTTTCAGTTATTCCTAGGAATCCGAAGATTCACATATCTGGTAGAAACGAATGCCAAACGATTTCCCCGAAACTAACAGTCGATGTTAGAAGCAGTACTTTCATAGGTATCCCAAATACTGTTCACTTCAGTCAGGATGCTTTTAATGAAGCAGATATCTACCAGACACAACTAAAGGTACCTACACAAATGGCAGACTTCTATTCTGGTTCACTTTAACGCTTCTGTAGACAGTTACAATGCGACAGTGTCCATCTGCCACTGCGAAAATACCAAACCCTGCAGTTCTGCCTTTTGTCTTTCTCCATCATGCACCCCTAAATCTAATTTCTGTACAAAAAATTTCCGCCTCAGCGTCCGTCCATGTGCAGGGCGACAGGAATTTTGACATTAGGAGAGGAGTTGGAGGGGGGGGGGGGCACCCATCCATCCATCACCTGGCCGTGCTGTGCAGAGCTGGCCTCTGAATACATCTTGTTTGCATAACAAAATAATAATTGAAGTCTGCAGTGCTGCCCTCTGGATGGATCCAGATAATGAATTGGAGAGGCGCGGGACAGACGTGAGGGGGTTGTTTGTATTTGAAGGGGGGAGTGTCACGGAGAAGGGCAGTCTTGATGCGCTGGACACGAAGCAATATTCTCCGAGCCATCATTTCAAGTGCTCCATTTGCCTGCTCTGTTGCATCTTAGGCAACAGTGTGCATAGCGATTGTCATCTATCTTCTGAATTTTAATGCCCGTTCTCAAGATACAAAGCAACGAAACAGGTGTTTGTAGGTTTGTTTATTAAGAATCTAAATGTACTAATTAATTAATGAACGCGTTTTCTACAAATGTTTTGTTCTGTTGAATTAGGCTACTAGTCTGCTCCTTATAGGCCAGGATGCATACAGTTAATCTAAGTTCAACCACCTAAAAATGACCTTTTGTCAAGCTTAATTATTAACCTTGCTCTAAAATCAAATCTGACTGATGAATTTTCTTCTGATCCTGATTGAACTTAGGTCAACATAACTGCACAGCAAATAAGTAAATAGTGCAGCTTTAAATTAAATAATAAAATTGTAAGTAATGAACTTTTGTAGTTATTTGGATAATAGGAGCATTGTTTCAAATTATGTTATGTTCTAGAAATAAAAGGAGAAGCAAAACGGACAACTCCTAACCTAGAAATGTTTTCACAAATGGTAAAATGAGCTAGTTATAGAAACATGAAATGTAAAATCAATCTGCAATTGTGTTGCACTTAAATATGCTTTAATCTAATAATCGGTAAAATATACAAATAAAAACGATTAAGAACTTCTTTCAATGCTTTAGTTTCCGAGAAACTAAAGCTACGTCGTTTTTATTTAATTCCGCTGTATAATGTTACACTTTTCAATTATACTATTCATCAATAAGCTTTTCTTCTTCGCGGGTGAAATTTCGCGATCTCTGGTTTCCTGTTTTGCTCTACTTTACTCCCTGTATAATGCATCTGAAGCTGAAAAACAAGTGATTGCTGCTGCCCGAAATTAGTAATTTTCAGCTTTTACGCTGTCAAACGTTATATTCCGAATTAAGTTCAAAGTTGAACTGATACCATGATCTTAGATTAATTGTATAAATGTGATTCTGCATTGATCTTAGTTCATGTTCTGATCTTAGATTAAATCTGATCTCCAGTCAGCTATATTTATACAACCGGGCCTTAGAGTACGAATCCTTGCATCTTTTCCTTGGTCTTCTCTTTAGTGCCTCCAAATTTCTAGATATCTTTACAATTTCATCAGTTGTTATTCTTGAAAAATATTAGTTCGTTCTTACGTTCCTTCCTCCATCAATTCCACAATGCTATTTATCCTGCGTTTATGCCTAATATATTAGTTCCTGTATCTATCCAATTTCGTCATTTACACTATTTTTCTTAGTTTGCATTTCTGTTACTTCCATTACTTTCTTTGTATTTAAGTGTCTTTTATAGTTTCAAATGATGCATCACCACCACCTGTTTATTTTCCTCACGCTTCCTGGTTACCATGAGAACTTTACTGTTTGTTTCGAGAACATAATATAGATGGAGAGAGGGGGTGGGTGGAGGAAATGGAATTATACAGGGGCAGACAGAATCTCCGAAATTAACTGTATAACGAGAGCGCACTATGGGTAATACAAATAACAGTATTTAAAACTAACATCTAAACAGATCTATTGCCAGCCAGTACAAATCAATCATTTTTGGAAATTCTAGAAAGCAAAAATTGGGGATATGAATATCACAGAAGGATAAATTAGTTGAAGCAGATAAATAATGTATTAGTTTTCAAATTTGCTTTTGTTGTATTGGTTGAAAGCTATGCAACTTTAGTAGAAGTGAAATAAGCATAGTTTTCAAACTTGAACAACTTTGAGGGTTCAAAGGACCGATAAATTACTGTGTAAACAGAAGCGGTAGAGAGTGACAAATGGCCAATAAAAAAAAAAAAAAAAAAAAGCGTGGATATTAGGATATTAAATGTCTCAGGCATTTGATAGTATTTTCTTAACTCTGTTTGCATTCTTGTTGCACACCAAGCGGCATGGCTCTGTGACTCGCATTTGGGAGGTGGCGGGTTCGATTCCTTCGCTGCTTTTGGTTCTTTTTTCCTGAGTCATTAAGGCGAATGCTGGGAGGTTGTTTACTTTGAATCCCCCCAATCACTTCCTTTCGTTTCATTCAATTCATCTCTCTCTGTCAAAACTTTACAGGTAGTAAGTGTTAGGATTTCCGATAGAATGTGCTGCGGAAGAATTTGCGCTCTGGAAATACAGTGTTCGGCTGAGGGGAGTCGCTGCGGTCGGCTGGCCGACATGAGGACAGATTGATCAGCTGGACCTGGCTCGGTGGTGCGCTCTCTGTGATGACCTGGAACTCAGTCGGGCTGATGAACTGCCTTCATCTGTTAGGGACGCACCGTAGTAGTTCCGACTGTGATGCGTTCTGGCCGCCTGTAGGGTACTCTCATATTATCCTTCCTCCCGGGGTCCGACGCACAGTAAGGCTACGGCTGACGTGCCACAATATCCACTGTGACAGACAAGATAAGAAGAGACTTTTCTTGCGCAATATCTGAATTTAAAATTTGATCTGTCTCAGCTTCAACAGATAATCCTCATCGACTGTCAGTAGTGCCCAACATGCCCAGTTTGTTTTCAAAAGACGCTTTCTGCTGTGATCATTGTGTTCCCAGATTTTCTTGCTGATTTAGTTCGACAAACTATATCCATGATTTCTAGTCCTCCTTCTCCCTTCTCCCCCTCTCCTCCCCTTCTCCTTCTCCTTCCTCTCCTCCTCCGCGCAAATGAGACATTTTATCAAATCGTCTCCATCGCTAATCTTGATACCCTCCATATATCAATGGGTGACTAAATTTACAATTAATTAGAAATAAAGCTAGATTACGGAACACAATTTAATCATCGAATGTGTCAAAGATTTCAGTTCCTGTTCCTCCGGTTTTAAGAAGGTTTCTGCTGCCTACAAGCACTAGATTATCTCAAACGTTAACCATCATGTAAAATGTGACATGGAATGGGACCATACCCACACCGCAGCCTGCTCGTCAACTTTTCACTAAATGACACAAATAGTGTCACTCGCAAGCCGGCAGGCGTCGCCGCGATCGTCTCATGTTTTCCCATAGGAGGGGAAAGGAATGCTCGTGTATTCGTTGCCAAACACCACACAGCGGTCTGCCCAGCACGGGGTTGGTATTGCCGTATATTCATTAGAGAACTGTAGGTGGTGGTCGGCGTGGCAGATTCTTTAACGAGCTAATCAATTGATCACGAGACCCCGGCCCGTTCATTCATCATACAAAGCCACGATCCATCATCCCTCCCCTCTCAACCTCCTCGCTGTGTGGGTTTCAACGGATGAAATGGGAAGGGGGGGGGGGGGGGAGGACTTTGGTGATCTTTACTCTCTGCCCCACGTCTTATCCTAATATTGTTTGACGGACCAGTGTTGCGGCAGATTCAATAAACACCACTTATCCGGTTTCTGGTTCGAGTCTTTAAAGGTCCATACCCACGATCACAGCCGCCTGACTGCTGCTGACGATCAAGTATTGTATAGAATGGTTACCTCTTCGTCTTGTTTTTCTTCTGCCTCTTCTTTCTTTAGTGTGCACCTTCACGTTGGAAATAGCAACATTTACTTTAGATGGGCAAGTATTGTATTCGACCCAAAAATTTCGAGGTCGAAATTTCATTGGAAATATATCTTTTGAGATCTCTGAATCCAAAGAGAAACATTGTTAGAAAAAGGTCCGTGCATGTGTGTGTGTGTGTGTGTGTGTGTGTGTGTGTGTGTGTGTGTGTGTGTGTGTGTGTGTGTGTGTGTGTGTGTTCCTGGGAACAGCGCAACCCGAAAACGAAAAATGGGTTAAAAACCAAAATGAGTATTTACGTTTAATATCTTGCAAGTATGCGATACGAAGATTTTGAAGAAAATTCCTCTATCCTAAACTACCCTTTACATGGAAAATGTTTCGAACGTTTTGATTTTTTCAAAAATGGCCCTAACGATTTTTATTAAAATAAAAGACATGTTATTAAGCTTAAGATATTTTATGGCAAAGAAAATGTATATCTCGAATTTTTTGGCTATAGTCCATGTAGCCCTATTTACTCTTGATGACTTTTGCATAGCTAAAAAAACGTAGATTTCGTTAAAGTACACAGTTTTTGTCCAAATGCATTTTTTGTGGAGTGAACCATTTCGGAGATGTTTCTTGTATTTTTGTGAGTTTTGCAATACTCATACTTCTTTAAACGGAAGGTTGTTATTCACTTTTTTATCTCTTTAACCGTGCAAAAAGAACGTAATTTCAAAGCCTTCATATAGCGACCACCTTTAAAAGATTTGCATATCGCTCAAAGTCTACTGTACTCCCCTTACATCTACAAGGAAATGAGCAATAAGTTAATTTCAGCAAATGCTTATCTCGGCTAACATGAACAGGATAGAGGAATAAGAGTCTGTAAGAATAGTTAGAACAAGAATAGAGAAAGTCAGGTGAGTCAGATTTTTGTGTCATATTCATCAACATTCTAACATTCTTTAATCCTAAGAAGTACTCCTGAAATTATACTGCATACTTCATTCAAACATCATTTTAGAGCTTATTAAACAGAGACTGATGTAAACAATTATGATCTTGACATAAATCACAAAAATTCTGTAGCCATTTAAACAATATTTCAACTCGTGAAAACAGGAATTTTGAGCTTCAGAATTCGTAACTTTTTAAACTGCAAGTTCACTTAGTATAATTTAAGTTCAAATCATTGCACATGGCCAGAGAAATAAATTGGTGCATTAAAGTCTGAACTATCTATATTTTTATAGAAGCTAAAGAATTTGAAAGAATATATGAAATTTTATATTTTTAATGGTTACCCAAAAATATTTTTAAGTGTTGGTGGCGTAAACACTTCTAGTTTTTTATGCCAATTATTAGCAAAACGTTTTAAAAATGGATATCTGCGCATTCATACAGCGAAATATTGATATAAAAGTCGACAGTACTATAACGTATAGAAGTAATTGCCACATGGGAGCTAAACTTAAAGTATTTATTCTGCGCCGTTGTTTTTTCTTAAGTTATTTTGGTAAGAGAGGATATTTTTGCTGTCACTGGAAATGAGCAGCTTTATTAACATACACGTTTTAGAGATTGCAGGAATGGCACCTATTCTGTCATTCCCGGATGTTCGAACGTGCCCAAAGTTGATAGATAGCTCGTGTTTTGTTTTCATGTAGCCGGACATTATCTGATGCTAAATGCTTGGTCTACATATTTGTTCTATCACGATAAAAATAAAAGTCCAAATGCATGACGGGCCTATATGCGATCAATTAAGAAAGGAAAGAGACGGCTCTGTAGGGGGTTCACGGGATGAAGTCGCCCCGGGGGACAAGAGATTCTCTTCGTTCTTAACACATCAGGTGGCGTGTGCCTTACAGCTAGCTGCGATTCCAACATTGCACCACTCACGTCTATTAGCATAGATCAAGTATACTCGTCTAAGGAAACATGCCAAATATTACAGAAATCATAAATATGAGTTTTAGATAAGGCGACAATCGACTAAAAATCAAAGATTTTCAACCAAATATGTGATTTCTTTGTTTTCATTAGTTAAGTCTTCAGTTGTTTCTCTATTTAAAATGGCATAATTTTTTTAATCTGCGACATTTTTAAATCTCAGCCGATAAGATTGAGGAGATAGCTCCGTGGTAATCTGTGACGTTCGCATTTGGGAGATCGTGGATTCAATTCCCATCGTTCACGTTTCTGACACTTTGGTTTTTTCAAAGTTTCCCCGGGCCACCAGGTTAATGCTGGGAAGGATAAGGGCGACAAGGATGGAAGATTTGACTGTCTTTGTCACACCGAAACCGCCTTGCGCGTAAACTGGCAATGCCGAGAGAGCAACATCACTGTATTGGCTAGTCCCATGTTCATTCTTATTTTGCAGCTACTATAAGATATTATTTCCTAATAAAATCAATGATTACATTCTTTCCTTCAAAGGCTATTATTTTCATTTACATTTAATCATAAGATGTACAGAAGTTATTTAAAAGATACTTGGATTTCTAAATCATTAATTCATCGTCTGCAAATAGAACTATACTTATTTAAATAAAATATTTTGGTAATTTGACTCCTGTAGCCATTAAAAGCTTGCATTTCCTCAAGATGTATATATGTATGTGTGTATGTGTGTTCGTGTGTGTTCCTCATTGGCTCTTGCACTGTCATATCAATTTTGATCAAACGTGGCACAAGTTAGTCTCTGAAGTCCTCTTGGTTCGAATACTTTAACTGGTAAACCATAGGTGATACGCAAATCTTGCTGCACAAAAAATTTAGTTCTCGAACATTGCAGCTATTGGTACTTTGTTGTATGAAATTTCGAGGCTCATGTCTTGAACTGCTTGTTTCGCCAGCCTGTCAGCAAGTTCGTTTAACCTGTGACAGAAAGCAAAATTATTGTCTAGCTTAGTATTCGAAATTACATACATTTCGCACAATTAATTACATACACCTACACTATATCTTTTTTGTCGTTCTGGGTGGCTCAGTTGGTTAGGCGCTGGCCTACTGATCCCAAGATCGTGGGTTGAAATGAGGTCCAAATCGATGGCTTAAAAGCAATAGCCCCATGTCAGTAGACTTACTGGCATGTAGGTACAAGAACTCCTAGGGAATGAAAGTCTGGTACACCGGTGGTGCTTATATGATCCTGGCAATTGACAGTGTCATTAACAAGCAGAATATGTAACCATTCCTTGTCTTTATATATGTACACATTTCTTATAATATATCTGTTTTATTTTGAAAACACATATTATATGCTTAATTGGTGTTGAATGAAATTTGATCACTTGTAGACACCGCTTTGGAGATGTTTCAGACAATATCCAGTCATACGTCTGCGGGTCTTTATTCCTATGACTTGCATTGTCGCAGATGAAATCTGCAGGACAACGCTTCTACCCGGTGAACACGTGGTTCGTGTCTTGCAAAGTCGTGTTGTATAGTCTCTGGTCAAGCTTATATGTCCATGGTTCGACAGTAAGGAATCCCTAGAGGATTAACTTGACTTCACCTGGCTCTCTGGAAAACAAACTTCATGAGATACTGCGATAGGAACAAGAATCGTGAATTTTTACTTTACTTTCTCTATTATGTCTAGCAAGTAGGGTAGTATTGCGTACCATCTAAAAACTCTGTCAATATTTAATCGGAAATATATGTTTAAAGGTTCCCTGAACCAAAAACATTTTATAAAATTCTCGTGTGTCTGTGTATGTGTGTGCGTCTGTTAACAGTATAACTCAAAACCTAAACTTCAGATAAACGCCAAACTTGGTATCTAAGTTCAGTAACATTTTGAAGAAAATTATTCTCCCATAACTACTATTTAGATGGAAAAATGTTAGAAAATGGTTATTTTTGCAAAGACATAGCGCTATTTTCATGAAAACACAATAAAAAAAACTAACCCCGCCGCGCGAAGCCCTATCCGGGACAAGATCTACCGTCCAGCCGCTGCGTTCTCCACCGCTGCCCACCACAGGTATTATCAGTGGGTGCAGTGCTGGAGGGTGGTACGTGGTCAGCGTTCCGACTTTGCATCGCTACTTCTTCAAGTAGCTCCTCAATTTGCCCTCGGGGATCTAACGAGGCCAGACCTCCCACCACTGAGCTACGGGAGCGACCGATGAAGACACAAGATCCTGAACAGAAAAGTCAATCAACTCAATGAGTCTTTCGAACAAAACCTAAGGCTGCAAAAGTCCAAAGAATTCATATTACTGTTAAGAAGATGGTTGCTATATTTTTTCTTCTAAAATGAGTGCTAGCATAAGAGGATAGACCTACCGTTGCTACTAATTGGTACATAAATGTCTGTTTACAGCGAATATTTGAAAAACTTCGTGAAAAACGCCGAAAAGGAAAAAAATGTACAATGACAACGCATCGTCGCACACAGCAAAATTAACAAATGAGTATCTAGATACCCTAAAGGTCAACGCAACTGATCCTCCACCATATAGCCCTGTCCTAACACTTTGTGATTTCCTTTTGTATTAAAAAATTGAACATAAAATACGTGGAATCACTTTTTCGTCATCAGAAAAAGGTCCTGTTTTCAAAAGTGCTTGGGAAATAGTGGCATAATTGCTCAAAGAACTGCTTTCATCGAATGCAAAAACCTATTGATAGGGGACTATGTTTACATTTTTAAATATAAAGCAGAATAGTTTCATTTTTTTTTTTTTTTTTTTTTTTCGTTTCATATTGAAATCTCTCTTGTTTGCCGCGTCCGTTGACATATAACATATGAGTTGTTGTATATTATATAGTTGTCAAAATCGTATTTAAATAACATGCTGCATCTGCCACGGCGTTTTCTGGATTTTTAGTTTTTTGCGTTTTCGCTTAGCTTATAATTTCTCCATGTAGGTACCATTTTCTCTAAAACCATTGCACTTAGGAAGTTTCCAATTTTCTAAGCTGCTAAAAGATCATATAAACTTTGAAATGAGTAGATCGGCTTTGTCATATTTTATATACAATTTAGAACTATAATGTTGCATATTACAAAAATTGAGCTAGTGGTTTAAAATTACATTTAAACAGCAATTTTTACTACAAAATTAAAATTTTCAAAAACTAATTCACTTTTTTTTTGACAGAGATGGTGCTTTATGGGTTCACCAGAAATTCAATTTCTTTTAAAACAGAGGTTTCTTCAAATAAGTGCACCTAAGTGAACATCAGCATACTGTGACGCCGGGCGCGGCGCAAAACAAAGGACTGTCAGGGTCAGGCTACTTTATGCCACATATCGGGCTGGTGAGCGAGCAAAGGCGTTTAAGGTCAAGATACCTCGCACAAGGTACATGACTAACAACAACGGAAGCAGCTACACAAAAGAGGTTTTTCTAGAACTTTTGAGAAAGATCTGGTCACGTGATCGTCGACGTATATGTAGAAGTCGAGAAAGGTCCGGACGTCATTCGTCATTCCCACTACATATATAAGACCAGGAAACAGTTACGTTTACAGTGTTTCGGCACGTGGGAGTCAGCGCTGTGTGTGTCGTCGCCAAAGATACGTTGGTCGTCGTAAAGAAGATTCTAACGGGCGTCGAGTGATTTCATTGTCACAGTGAGTGTATGAGACAGAGAAAGTGAAGAAAGACGCTGAAAGGACTGAACAAGAGGCAAGTTACAGAGGCAAAAGTTGTGAGTCGTGATAGCAAGAAAGACTGTGTTAATGACCAGAAAGAAACTGTATTTGTGATACAGTTTTGGAAGAGAATAAAGTGATAGGAAAGTAACCGAATTGGTGGCAGGAGTGGGATTTGTCAAATTGCCGTTTGGTTACAATACCAAAATTATTTTCTCTCTCTATTAACTTACATGGATGTTACATGCCCTACTTTGTTCTTACTTGACTTTTACGTACATTCTACCTCAAATACTGTGCAATGTGTAGTGCAAAAATTATGATTATAGCTGTAATGGTTTAGGTGATGTTCACATTAAAATACTGACATATTTTTCGTGTGTAAATCAGTGTGTTTAATTACAATGTGCCCTGGGTGAATGATATACACATACACCTACACAGGGTACTTATTTGGTGTAAGTATAGTTACAACGCTCTGTATACATAAAATAACTACATGCCCATTGGTTCCATTAGAAAAGAGACGTTGTACTAGGTTAGAAAGGGAAGAATAAAAATGCAAGTTTTTGTTATATGATGTATGTTAAATTAATAAAAAGACGATAATGGTGATGGTTGCCCCTGATAGTAAAGAATGATTTTTCACGCGGAGCTGTATCTCTCCGTCTTTGTCGCTCTGGTCGACCTCTCCTGCCATGACTAGCATTCCATCTTGCCGATGTGTCATCCTCATTAGCATTATCGATCGTTTTTTCAATCAATCAGTTATAGGATTTATGAGGAAGACACGTCTTCCCATGTCTGAATACTTAGCCACATTTTATATACATTGCAGCAAACGGCACAAGCTTCGAGCAAGAGCGATTTAAAGTTGACAAAGTGGGACTTTTATAAAACAAAGAAACTCATAATTAATATTAATAAAAAGTACCTAATCGACGGTCTGCTTGTGAGATACTGCCCTGCATTTTGAAAAAAAAAAATTAGTTTTGAATACTGATTTCCTCATTTTTGGGTGCTGATTCCAAATATGTTATCAGTTTTCTTTTATCACGTCCAGATTTTTTTAAAAAAAGCCAACAAAACTTTCATTTAATTCATCACCGATTTATACTCAGTTATATCCGTCTAGAAGTTCATTGTCGTGTTTAAGAACGTGGTGTATATTAGAATTATGTAATTTTATTATAGACAAGTTTAACAAAAACTACCAGAAATTAATGTAATTTATATTTTACAGCAGGAAATTTTCTTCTTTTCGTACTTCTTCCACAAGATCAGAAGTACTTTCCCTTTTCAGGTACCAACATTAATCTGCTGTCAGGTTAACTGTCCAACTACCATAGTATCTCCTTTCAATGTTTTCCAATGTTGGTGGAAACGTTCAACTACTTTTCTGAAAGTTTCCAACACCAGCCGTAAGTTTGTTGGCATTTCCAACATGGTCTTACAATGAGTGTGTGATCTGGACTGCTGTTTCTTAGGAATTTTTTTTACATCTTTGTAGCTACGCCAGTATTACTTTTCACTTTGGCTCATTATATCCTCAAAATTGTGTCACATATTAATTTCCTGATCTGAGGTCCAGTAAAAACATCTTTTAGCTCATTTAGTGTCATTCTGTGATAACACAGTATCTATATGCTTGAAACACCCACTGTCCTTCTCTAGGGCACATACAAACTTACTCTTGTACCCAATTTTATGAAATAAATTCTTAATTTTGTAAAAATCTGACATGACAGGGAAAAATAAATTGATTATATTATTCAACTTGGAGCAAAAAATCTTTTTGAAAACATACATTCATTCAAAAACATTTTTACGCAATCCAGATCATCTGGGAATGAATCAGATCCGAATTAGAAATAATTAAGACGGTAATTTCTTTCAAAAATTAAAATTTCCCTACCTATGCAGATGATATGTGGTAGCCGCTGCAATACCTTCGCAATACGAGGACCTAAAATGGCCCTTAATCGTTTTTCATTTGTGTATTCGTTTCCGGCATTAATTGTATAAAATAACCTTAAGAAAGTGAACATTTACTATTTATATAAAAGTCGAAGCCTTGCAGAGATAAATATAAGATGTTCTTTGAATGAGTATGATAAATTCAAGCTACTACGTTATTTACAACACAGTTACAACTGATTAGGAAGTCCATTACTGATAATATTTTATATTTTTCATGGATTATTTTAAAGCTTAGGCAACGATTGACATGCTCTTCTTCATTCTTTGTCTTGTATTGTACCTATACGTAAGGGTTAATTGTAGGGTAGTATAGGATAAAACAATCTTCTGGTACGGTCCAAATCGATCATTACAGCTTGCAGCTAGCCGTTAAAGTCTTGAATTTCATTTGCAAAGCCAAAGTGGACTTCCTTTACTCACGTGCGTTCTTAAAATATTTATATGTGAGGAAGGTAAAGCAGAAAAAAAGTAGCTAAAATCTCAGCAACACAGGGATTTTCAATACCTCAATTACGCTGGGAGTCGTTTCCGCGCATGCGCCACAGTGACAAAATAACATAGTTTGTTGACATAAGACTGTACTTTTCCTATTAAAGAAAGTATCCTAAAAAGGGCCGGTGGAGAGTTATTCCTTTTTTTAAGGATGTGGACAAATTCGCGTTAGATAGTCTTCTTTGGTCATTTAATTTCGCTTCTCAACAATGTTTCATGATATGAAATTATTATATGCGTTCAATAAAATTATCGAAAGGTATCAGCACTTGTTCATTGTTATTGTTCATTGCGTACTGTCTCCAAGTGAAAATGGATTGCCAGAGACGACACAGAATAATTAATTAATATGAAAAAATAAACAAGATTACTTAATTTAGAGGTGTGCGCCGTGGCCGAGCGGTTAGACCGTTCACCTATCTCCATGGCGAAGCCGAATTCGATCCCAACGACCCGAAATGTGTTATTCATGGGGGACGAAGAGGCGTCTGGCCGGGTTTTCTGTGGGTTCTCCGGTTTCTCCCGTCACTCATTCCACCAACTACTCCATCATCACCATTTGCCTGCATTTCATATCATCCTCTTCCTCACTGTCATACCTGGTGCTTGGCTGACCACCCGCTTTCAGGTCTTCACTCTGTCCGGTCCATAGATTCCTCTGCTCCCCGACAGGCATCTGATCCTAGGCACTGGCTTGTAAGTCCTAGGGAGTGTAAGTGTTCCATACGGTGAGGGTAATCAGATAAAGAAGAAAAAGAAGCATACAGATATTAATTTGAACTTTACTGTTGTCCAGGAAAGTGACAGTTCACTTATTTCTTACAAGAAGTAGACATATTTAACCTTTAACAGACTGGGTTATAGTTCCGGATGATGATCTCAATATAAAGTATTCATAAGTGTTGCACACTAATTACAAACAATTAAATTTCACATCCAGTCACTATTTGTGAACATATTTTATCTCTTCGTTTGAATGTATTTTTCATCTGTTATCTCATTTTAGAATCCGTGACGTAGTTAACGGGATAGATTAAAAAGGAATGTAAAGATGAGCTACAAAGAAAGCCAATATTTACTTTCATGCTACAACATACTCAAGGTGGCTCGAAGGAAAACAGAGAACTTCTTCTAAGTAAACTTGAGAGGATCGAGGTACAAAAGATTTTATTTGCCGTTAAATAAACCATGTAGTGACACTTTACTATTTTAAATGGTGATGCTGCTATAATACCAAGAGTTTATAAAACATTCAATTTATATTTTTAGGAATAGAAGGTATAATAGATGCTGCCACAGTATCTATCGTATTCAATTCAATTCAATATTTCTAGTGACTATAGTGGGACTTCTATTAGGCACTAAATGCACTTCTGAACAGTATTACATAGTTACACAAGCATTATAAGAATGTAGCGGTTAGAAGTAACTATTTCTTTGCTGTTTTCCTATCTATAGAACACGTAAGCACTGGAAATCAATTTAAATAAGTTGAGTGTAAACACATGTATGTATATTTAACACATAACAAAAGCTAAACTTCCGGAACTACAGTTATCAAGTTCAGTGTCCTACACATGAACTTCTATGTATGCTATTCAACTGTTAATGTTCAACATTGGCCGTTCAATTATATCTCACTATACCTATATTTTCCTTTTACTTCCTCAAAACTTCTAATGCCATATTTATACTTTCTCTGCTGCGTACAGGAAGTAAGGGAAATATTGTATTCCACCCAAAAATTCGATGTCAAAATTTCACCAGAATATGTTTTGAGCTCCCCTGAATGCAAAAAAAAAAAAAAAAAAAAAAAAAAAAAAAAAAAAAGCATTTTTAGAAATGCTCGTGCTCGTCACTGTGTCCGTCAGTCTGTGAACAGCATCAACTCAAAAACGGAAAGTCGGTTAAAAACTAAAGTTAGTATTTAAGTTCAATATATTCTAATGATGCGACTCGAAGATTTTGAAGAAAATTGCTCCACCTTAAACTACAATTTATAAGGAAAATGTTTATAAAATTTTCATTTTCTCCAAAATAGTTCTGTTTTGATTAAAATGCATTATGTTTGAGATATTTTTATGACAAATGAAATGTGTATCTTGAATTTTCTGGCTATGGCCTATGTAGTCCTATTGACTCTGGACGACTTTTGCTAACTGGTAAACCGTTATACATACCTACACAAAATCTTACTCTACAAAAAATGTAGATCTTGGTAAACTGCACAATGTATGTCTGAATAAATTTTCTTGTAGGGTGAACCATGTCGGAGATATTCCTTTTATGCGTGTGAGTTTCGGAAAACTTAAAACTTTCATGAAATGGGGCATCGTTGCTCATTTTTTATATGTTAATCGTGCAAAGAGAACGGAATCTCAAAGCTTTAAAAGATTTCACTAACGCACAAAACCAACTGTATTCTAATATTCCCCTTGCACCTACAAGGAAATAAGCAATAAGATAATTTATATAAATGTTTATCTTAACTAACACGAAGAAGATCTAGGAATAAGAGTTTGTAAGAATAGTTAGTACAAGAGTAGAGAAAGTCATGTGAGTGCAGCACATCAGATTTTTATCTTTGACTTTCTATTACTTTGTGGAATTAATTTTTTTTAATTTTATTTATTATTTTATAGTTTCGTAGTATTAATAAGATGTAAATTATTAAATTCACATACCCATTCACACTTCCGCTCATATCTACTTCTATACTCTGGAGAGGATGTGGAATAATCCTAGTGAAAGAAAAATTCCAACGCTTTTCACCGGGAGTTGAAGATGGGACCTGTTGCATGGCAGATGAATGCTCTACCGACTGCACTATAGGGCCAGCTAATGTGAATTTTTGTTTTGGTTGCAAATAAAATAATGTACGCAACTTTGAAATGCGGGTTATTTTGTACTGGAATTTTCATCAAGATTCGAATTCGATTCCAAGGGACCGTATTTGGGAATTGTGGTGGACAAAGCGGTGTCTGGACGGGTTTTCTAAGGATTCTCCGTTTTCCACAGCCATTCATTTCAGCAACTACTTGAGACGGTTTGCATACTAAGCTATCATAACTCAATTTAAATTTCAGAGGCTTGGAACGCCATCCTTTTATGTTAATAACAACTTCTCACATAACAGAAGCATAATTAGTTCATTACGAAAAATAATTGCAATTTTCGACTAGAAGAAGCAACTAGTTATATCTATATTATTACTGGAAGCAACTACATAAGGAATATAGAAGTCAAAGTGTGTAAGTACAAGCCGTAATTGTGGAGGATTGCAATTAAATCTTCTTATCACTATTGATATTTGCTCAACGGTTTTCACCAATAATTGAAATTGTTATGAAATTATTATTTATTTATGCCAACAAATTTACTGCTGGTGTTTTTAAACACACAAGCCGTGTGTGGGCAATGCTTAAGTGGTGGAATCAGGACTGAAAAATTTGTCATAGCCGGGATTTGAACATTGGATCTTCCGCTTATCGAGCGGCTGCTCTAACCACTAAGCTACCATGGTCAACTTGTGGTCTACCGGCTAAGTACGATTCGGTTTGGTAAACTTAATGTCATACTGGCTAGTTGGGAGTTTTATTCGGCGGTTTTCCTCAGTTTAGGATGAATATCAAACAGCTTTAATGCATTTGGTCTCTTCTCAAAGGGAAAGACAGAGAACATGCACACAAGGGTTAGAGTAAATTAGAGTTGAATTAAAACTTTGAAGCATTTACTCAAAGTAAACTAGCATTAGATTATTCTGTAGTTCTCATATCTTTCCGTTAGCTTCACTGAACATTAAAGTATATAATTAGCTAGTTACATTTTAATTTCATGCTGTGCTAGTATTACTCATTTTTAACACGAATCAATTGACATTACAAGCAATAGAAAACGTGACTGAAGAAAAGAAAAACATATGGGTTGTACTCACATGACTTTCTCTACACGTGTTCTAATTTTCTAACAACAATTGTACTTCTTTCTCATATTAGTCAAGATAAAAATTTGCAGAAATTATTTTATTGTTAATTTTCTTATTGGTACAAGGGGAATATGGGAATACGGTAGGCTTTGAGTGATAGTTGAAGCCGAAATTGTGAACGCCATAATTATTATGGATAGAATACTGCATCACATGGCGGAATTGAATAATCGGAAAATGTTAAAATCGTTACATGTATAAAAGCTACAGAATCTGGGAGGTTGGTTGTGACTAAAATTGTCAAAAGGCACGAAGAGGTACAGACAAGGCATTAGGGCCGAGCTTCAGGTAGTCCAGCGAGACCTGGTAAGACCAGTTTTCCTGGAAATCGCTCAGCGCCGGTGTGAGCCGGAAAACAAGGGATGGTCGTTTCTTCAAAACCCTGTTGCTAATTAGCAAGTGAAAGGTACAGAGAGCGTCATAACACACAGAGACTGCGAGAACCCGGAGAGAAAGGGTCGTTTAGAGTTGCCCTCCAGAATCCGACGGGGGAGTACACGTGCCACCATACCGCCGAGCGAGCATCTCAGCTACGGGACTTGTATTCCGGATCCTCAAGTGTGAGGACACATTATAGTTAATATTAACAATTTTCTGTCTTAGTAAAGACACGGTAACGACTCAGCTAATTTAATAACGATCGGCAAATCTCACGCTTTCTTATTTTGGTGAGAATAAAAGTGTTTCAACGAAGTTCTGGTTTTATTCGCAAACACTCACGCATACCCTGATGTTAAGATCACATGCCAAAGCAGCCGGAGCAGAAACCACCAGAAAGCAGCTGCCGGCGTAGGAGAGTGGAAAGGAGGAGAGACGAGTCGACATCATAGTTAAATGTTTTAAAGCTGGTCGCTAGGAAGGTTTTGAAATTCCGTTCTCTCTGCACGGTCAAGAGATGAAGTTAATGACGAGCTTCTATTTGAGAAAAGTATAAGTATTGCAAGCTCACACAAACAAAGAATGTTTCCGTAATGTTTCACTCCAAAAAATGTATTTGGACATAAATTGTGTGTTTTAACAAGATCTGCATTTTTATAGTGTAAGCTATCTCTTGCGGTATTACAGTTATACAAAAATCAAGTAAACAAGACTACATGGGCTATCGCCAGAAAATTCAAAATATACATTTCATTTGCCACAAAAAAAAATCTTACATTTATGGCATTTTAATCAAGATTAAAATTTTCGAAACATATTCCATATAAAAGGTAATTTAGAGTGTAGAAACTTTCTTCAAAATCTTCATGTCGTATCCTTGAAAGATATTAAACTTCAATACCAACTTTGGTTTTTAACCCACTTTTCGTTTTTGAGTAACACTGTTATACATTGAATTTTTGGGTGGAATACAATACTTCCCCTACTTACTGTGCGTAGTAGAGAAAGTAAACAGAAAGGCTTCAGCAGATAACGGAATAATACAAGTCGAAATGTAAGATTACGTAAATATTGAGGCTATAATAAAATTAATATAAAAGTACGGGTATATTTTGAATAACATTGTATTCTGTAGAGTTTTCCATTACGGCAAAGAAAATCATTCACAGTCGCTATAAAACTTAAAATTTATTTATAGTGTTCCGTGAAGATAGTTGAGGGAATGTTGAAGAAGGTCTTGTGTCCTTCATGCTCTCAGCATTGAGGCATGTAGATACCAAAGTGTGTAGGTCGTTATGATCGGCAGTAATCACGTTGTGTCATTGTTTATTGTGGGAAGGAAAAGCGATTATGTCTTTCTCAAGTGCGTGTTAGCATGCATGTTCCGTAATTGCTGCGTGTACTCTAAGTTAACTGTTCGCAAGGTGAGCGCCTGCCTTAACAGGATCTCTAACTATGCACTAGAAAACATCGAACACGAGATTTCACCGGAAAGATACATTTTGAGACTCCATGAGTAAAAAAAAAAAAAAAAAAAAAATTATAAAAAGGTGTGTGTAATCTGTGCATGCGTCTTTTGTCTGTGAACAACATAATTCGAGTCGTTTAAAGACTGTTTGAATTTAGCATCTTTAAGTAAATCCCCACCCGAATTACTCTTTGCTAGGAACATTTTTCAAAGATGTTGATTACCTCAAAAACGGATCCATGGGGATATGTGAATAGCGACCACAAGGTACCCAAGCTGAGCAGAACATTACTTCCACTTACTGGTGTTTTGCTCCTCACTGTAACTTTTCTATCTGACCTTACCTTGGTCATCTCTTGTTCTCTTCCGATCCCGATGCTATTAGGGTTCCCGAGGGCTAGGGAGTCCTTATTTTTCCAACCTCTCCATTTCTCTAATTTCTCTATAAAATCTTAACCCCTAACATGCTGACCTGTCATGGCATGTAATACGTCCTCTGATTAGTAATCAGAGGATATGGTCGGTGAATTTATTTTGATAATTCTCCCGGTCAGGTCGGTGAGACCCGTAAACCAACGACAGGTGTGGTCCTCCAGACATTCTGGGGGTTGTGAGAGAGCGATGTGACCGCCGAAACATAAAAATATGGTGCTCTCTAAAACGCGGTTACTATTACTGCTATTGCTCCCTTCAATATCATCAATGAAAAATATTGGAGAGCAAGAGGATTAATGACTTCATTGTCAGAAATCTAGCATTAGCTAACAACAACAATAATATATTTTCATGATGAATCCCACATCTGAAACCCAATTTTCTCTCTGTGACTGGTTAAGTTATAAGAATCCTTTCCGCTTTATAATTTTCAGATCTTTATCTATGTGCTTTTTTGCAATTTTCGGTGATTTACGAACACATTGAATTCCAAGTAACGGAACATTGAGCTAATGTATTTCTTGATGACAAAGTAAAATTGAGTTTTTATTTATAAACGCTGCTTAACTGCTGTGGTTGTCTGCGGTTCTCCATTCTATATTAAGCCTGAGAAGCTAATTTTGCTCAGAGGCTTCTTTATCAGCCTTCAGATTATTTACGTCTTCACTTCCCTTCCGCGACGTTGGAACCAGAGGGAATCATTTTCCCCAGCACAACAGAGAACGACGTTTACCAGAATGCCCAATTGCCTTATTTATGTTGAGCTCTACTAATTGTTATTCTTTGTTAATGATTTACTATCCTGACGAAATTGCGTTGATTTTAATATATGAAAGTTATTAAATGAAATTAGTTATATGTCTCCCTTTCATTTCTTTATAAAATTAATTTTACCGGTTAACAATTCCTATTTAAGTTGCTAGGGTTTCTTATCTTTTAAACCAGAGCAGTATCGACTTAACCCAGCTCATAGAAGTGATGATTATCGCACATGGATCGATGTTCAATGATCAAAATCACTGAATTAACTTTAAGCGGAATTATCTGTGCAGCAAAGATTTGTTACAATTAAATTAGGGGTTCAAAACAAGAGTTGCATTACAGTCACTAGTTTAAGTGTAATATTTCTTGATCTAAAGGGCGACAATGGAAAGACAATTCGTGCGAAACAAGCCGCAGGAGCATCTTCTTTTGTTTTTTAACTGTTGACCGTCTTTTGGCGACTTGTTGAGGCTGTGAGAGGGTCACGTAGCGACCGGGGACGATATGCTATTGTTTGAAGAGAAGCCGGAGTCGGCTCGGCGGCGATTACTACGACTAATTGTGGGGAGGCGATCCCAAAGAAAAGGTGTTCCTTCTGCTAGTAGGAGAAAGAAAATCGGAAATTGGGATAATCGAACGAGGAACGAGACTAGCGTGAGAAAAAAAAAAAATCCTTCTTATTCTTCTACCCCTGGACCCCTCTCTCTCTTGATGAGAAGAAACTTAAACCTCCTCCTTCCCTTTGCCCTCTTAGTTTCCTTTATGTTTCCAATCTGATAACACCAAATCGTGCTGCGAATTTCAACCTTCTGTTTAACGAATTTGGTTCATTTTTATAGCTTCCCTTCTTTTAGACTTTGTTATTCTTTTTTCGCTCTCTTTTTTAATCCTTTACAGAGGCTTATTCTTTTTCACCCTTCTGCGCTAAATTGTCCCTTAATTAATTCAGGGGAGACATTCGTTCTTCAGAATTCTTCTAGAGTGGCCTTAAAAAACGCTGAGCATAAATGAATGCTGCAATCTTGCGCTGTCTTAATAGGGGTCCAATTAAAGTTTTTCGTTTCTTTTGACATTTGCTTGTCTCATTTTATGAGTTTAGCTTATTCAGAGGACGCTTGCAATTAAGAAAACAGGCTACTTGGTATCTGAGAACTGTTCCACGCGAAGTGGCAAGGACAAAGAGTGTGTTCTACAAAAAACTCTGATACAAATATTACCAACCCTTGGTAATATTCTTAAAAGAAGGAGGAAAATACTTATTATGACATTCTGTGCTGAAATATCATAAGTAAACAAGTATTTTCTTCACTTTAATTCCCATTTAAAGGAAAGAAGACTTTTAATAATTATTATCTTTATCATAAGTCTTATAACCCTTATCTGCCTTTTTAAGGAGGTTTACTACTATTCTACTGAATAAATTTTATTCTGTTTGCAAAACTTTACTTATGTTAACCAAAAGCCTTGATAACCAACAACTGTAAGGTTTTAGTGATTCTCACTGCTATATCACAGTTACTTTGACACAATTCAAATATTTATTGTAATGCAAAAAATATATAAAAAAAACTGGTTAAAGAAAATATGAATTAAGAAACAGTTTCGAGACAAAAACACAGTACAAAATTGAGTTAATAATGAAACCAAAAACAAATAGGAAATAATACCTATAAGCAGACTTTACCTACAGGCAGATAATTAATAAGCCCGTGGACAAACTATGCAATGCACTCGTTAGGCTGACGAAGCCGCAATTTGGAAGAGTTATAAATTATTTAACTTGAATAAAGAGCATTCAGAAAAACATCTAAGGACAATAGGATTGTACCAAACGGAACCTATTTGTCGCTTTATTTTAAAGGCAATGAAACGACGAAACACCTCTTATTAAAATGCGAAGCTCAGACTAGAAAAGATACCAGATTCTCGGAGCTACCGCAAAATTAGAGAAAGTTTTTAATCTAATAACAGAAATACAACTATGTATGTAGACATAGATCTGTAAATTAGAAAACAGGAAGCGAATAAGCAGTCTTTTTAGGCTGAGGTACAAAAGGGAAACCTGCTTCTAAACTACCCATTTGTCAAGTAAAGTTGGGAGTTTTAGGAACGAAAAATCACCCCAGTATATTAAACGTATGCTTTGGCTTTCAACAGCAGAATCCTTTTTCTTTGTTGACCGAACAACCCTGATGAGAATAACAAACACTTTGATGGATGGAATCGGAACTGAAAAATTCAATGCCACAGATGGGATTTGAACCACAGACCCTTCGCTTACCAGGCGGGTGCTCTGACCATTAAGCTACTGTAAAATCTTCCAGAATGACATTGAATTCGCCAACCAATTCGGTTTGTGGTTTACCGGAAAAAATACGAATTGGTTGGAGAATTCGGTGTCATTCTGGCAGTTCGTTTCAGTAGCTTAATGGTTAGAGCACCCGCATGGCTAGCGGTTCTGTGGTTCAAATCCTAGATGTGGCGTTGCTTTTTTCAGTTCCAGCTCTACCTCTCAAACATTGACAACATTGTGTTTAAGAAAACCAACAGAACCTTTGTTGGCATAAATAAATAATAATTACAACAAATACTTGTGTAATAATCGTGTGCTAGCATGTTAAGCAACATTGCCCTTATTTCACTTATACATTGAAACGTACATTGGATCATCTAAATGGTTACTAGAAAACACGCCGAAACTTGCATATACATAAAATGCTTTGTGTTTACACCATTATTACCAGACCATACATTATTAAATGATGCCATTAGGGAAATGTGTTTAGGGCGGACGTTTCTGGGTCAAGCATTTAAACGTTGAGGCAGGTTAGGGTGGAGGTGGGAAGAAGGCAACTGTAGTTCCGGTAAAAACAATGAACAGTTAACTCTTACAGCCCTGAATTTGGTAGAAAAAGGAAGATAATGAAGTTTGCGGTCCCCGACGCCATCTGGTTAGCGGGTAAGTTAACCGCAAGGCAGATATTCCACCACAAGCATTAATTATACCTGAATTAAAAACACTTTCACGGCGCCAGGTGGATTAATGCATTCGGTTCGAGCTTCGAGTTCGATAAGGTAAAGTCGATATTTCTTGCATCGTTCTATTTATTTTATCTAAATTAGTAAAACATTCCTGTTTGGGGAAAAAAGGGATGTGTGTGCTTAAGTCCGAGCAGTATAACTAAAAAATGATGAATGTGATGAAAACTGAAATTCGTAATCAAAATCAGAAACCAGGATATCCAGCAAAATCTTCTTATCCTAAACAGTCCTTTAAATTAAAATGATTTGTTTATTTTTATTTTATGTCCTTGGAAATGGTTGAGTCGGTTTGGACCAAAATAAAATAAATTGTCATACTTTATAAATAATTAAATAAAATGTAATTTTGAAGCTATTGTAAATAGCCAGTGAAATTATCTTAAAATTCTGGATTATAACTCGGTAATTTTCGGCTTTTTAACGAACTTATTAAAAATTCCGACGTAAACCGACATTTTTGTAACGATCGGCAATAAAAGTACGTCATCTTCTAATGCTATAATATAAATTTAGCAACTATCTTATCACCACTGCGAATTCTTGAACTTTTGTAACCTGACGCTCTTTCCCACATGATAATACTTCTATGCTTAGTAACGAGTTCTATAGTCAACTATGTTAAGTAGATTTTCTGGGCTTGTGGACCGTGGTCGAGTTGGATTGCCTTCCTCCGACGTTTCGCTGAAAACTGCGTCCAGCATCTTCAGGGTGATCCAATTAGTGAACTACCGAGTCCACAGACTGAGTTCTATAGTGATCTATTTTCGAACGGTGAAGCATTAATTCCTCTACATGTAGATTTGTTCAATTGACATTGTGATTCTAAGCTCAAAACAATCAGAAAAATCATATGGCATGAATTTATTTGTTTGTTATTATTACAGGGAGCGCTGCGATGCCTAGACAAATGTGAATCGGGCTGCGTTCAAAATCGGTCACCGCCTTCTCGAAAGCTGTTGTTCGCAGTTGTTTTTGGCATTAACAAAAGCTAACCAATAATTTTCTGTAAAAGCTTGATCAAACGCAAAGGTTTTAACATTTAGCTAAATCATTTATTAAAAGTTAAGAGAGTTTTTAACATCGGCCATAATTGGTTGTTTTACTACATTGAGGGTAAATTATGTAAACAACGTAGCAGATAGATTAACTTACCAACTCTTTATACTGTATTGATGTTAATGTCCTTGGAGATGCCATGGCGGGGTGTATGTATGTGAGAACGTGTGGAATACCTGGCTCGTGAGTTATTGTAGTAGGTATACAAGATCCGCTGCGATATCGAGACTATTTTGTAAGACATGTAATAAATCGTTATCAAAGAAGGCGAGCGTTTTACTCGAGGCAGTTGATCTCGCCTAGGTCGCTGTTTCTTGTGAATGGAGCTATGCAATATTTATATGAAAGAAATCTCTCGCAGCATCTTAACCTCCCACTCAAAGCGTTTAAGGTGTTCCTCATAACTGCTTCTCCTCGGCTTTTGGACATGACGCTGTTTCTTAAGATCGTTATTCTTTGTTGTTAAAGATAAACAAGCTATTATAATGAAATCTTTATGAATATACTACGCTGATTAACTGGGAATACGTCATATGCTCATTGTATTCTGTTTTGGAGGTCAGAAAGGGTTTTTGCAGAGGCGTGATCAGTTGTCCCTCAAAAAACGCAGTTCTATCAGTAAAAATCTAATGTGATGCACTCACATGACTTTCTCTACTCTTGTACTAACCAATCTTTCAAACTCTTATTCCTATACCTTCGTGTTAATTGAGATAAACATTTGCAGAAATTATTGTTTATCCTACAAGGCGAGTATGGGAATACAGTAGACTTTGAGCGATAGCTAAATCTTTTAAAGCTTTCAAGTTCCGTTCTTTTTGTACGGTTAACATATAAAAAGATGAACAACGATGTTCCATACGACAGAACTTTAAGTTCTCTAAAACTCACAGAAATAACGAGGTATGCCTCCGAAATGGTTCACTTCACAAAAAATTTAGACAAATTTTGTGTTTTAGCAAGATCTACATTTTTTGTATAGTAAGATATGGTCTATCTCTTACGGTTTACCAGTTATGCAAAAGTCATCCAGAGTAAACAGGACTACATTGGCCATAGCCAGAAAACTCAAAATATATTTTTATTTGCCACAAAAATACCTTAAACATATGGCATTTTAATCAAAATCGTTCGAAAATTTTTTTGAGAAAATCGAAATTTTCGAACAATTTTCCATGTAAAGGTGTTTTAGAGCTAGGAATTTTCTTCAATCTTTATGTCGCACCCGTGAAATACACTACTAACTTTGGTTTTTGAACCGACTTAACTTATTTGAGTTAAGCTGTTCACACACACACACACACACACACACACACACACACACACACACACACACACACACACACACACACACACACACACACACACACACACACACATACACACACAGACCTTTTTTAAAAAATGATTTTAATTTTGAATTTAAGATGCCTCACAACATATATTTCCAATGAAATCTCAAGATCGAAATTTTGGACCGAATACATACTTCCCCATCTTACTATACGTAATAGATGAAGTAAAAATGAAACTCGAAAAACAGAGCACAAGCTTTAGGTTTATATGACAATAAAAAATTTTATTCTTTCTAAATTAAAAAAAAAAAAAATCTAAGAGTAATTCTGGACATTATTTGAAGATCAGGTTTTCTCCTTCTTTGGACAAGTTTACCTTTCCATATGCATAACAAAGGTGCCCTTATAGTAAGAATTGTGATTATGCGGCTAAGAGGACGTCTGGACTTACGAATTTAATTACATTTCATGCATTTCCTGACTGAATTTTGAAATAAAACTTGGGGAAAAGACGAAAAAAATTACTCGAAATTTTGACCATTTTAACTGACATATTTTCATAGTAAAATGTAAGTAACTAAAAGTTTTGCTAATTTAATTTCATGTACGTACGTTCTTAGAGGAGTAGGCAGGCCTCGTGGTTAATGAAGCGGTCTGATTACTTGAAATGCTGCCCTGGCAACTAAATTCGGTGTGTACCACCCACAGAGGAAAGCAAGGTCAGTACCGGGAGAGAAAGAGAGGGCAAATGAGACATGTCCAACGTGTATCTCTTATCATTAGCGTTGGGTACTTGATAGAGGAACATGCAGCTTGTTTGGAAAATACTAAAGGCCTAGCTGCAAGCCGACAAGCGCACGCACGCACAAATTGAACCATTCAGAGAAAATGTGTCTTGTCATACAATTTACTGGTACACATTATTTGCATGCAGCGTTAGGACTCCAGTGGGCATAATGGTGTGGGCTCAGGGCAGGCACACTAAACTTAAATAATAGAATAAAAACCCGTTCTGTAACGTTGACACTGTTCCAAGCAATTAGTGTCGTTTTGTTGATACGTTTGTAGACATTTCTATCCGTGCACATGTATCGCTTGACATAGCGCTTTTAAAACGTATGCATAAATAGCTGAGCCCTCAGCTCTACTCTCGTTATAACTGACAACTTTTTTACTTTCTCTACTGGCAAGTAGAGGAACTATTGTATTCCGCCCAAAAATTCCATGTCGAGATTTCACCAGAAATATGTGTTGAGGCCCCCTGAATACAAAAAAAAAAAAAGCATTTTTAGAAAAAGGTACGTTGGTATGTGTGTCAGTCTGTGGACAGCATAACTCAAAAACGAAAAGTAGGTTAAAAACCAAAGTTGGTATTTAAGTTTAAGGTCTTTCAAGAATACGACACGAATATTTTGAAGAAAATATACGTACGCTAAACTACCCTTTGCATGGAAATTTTTTCGAAAATTTTGATTGTCTTCAAAATGGCTCTAACGATTTTGATTAAAATGTCATAGATTTTATATATTTTTATGACAAATAAAATGTATATTTTGAATTTTCTGGCTACAGCCCCTGTAGTCGCATTTACTCTGGACGACTTTTGCATAACTGGTAAACCGTTAGAGATAGACCAAATCATACTCTACAAAAAATGTAGATCTTGCTAAAATACACAATTTATGTCGCAATACATTTCCTTGTAGGATGAACCATTTCGGAGATATTCCTTGTTAATTGTGTCAGTTTCAGAAAACTTAAAACTTTTGTGAAATGGAACATTGTTGTTCATTTTTTTATCTGTTAAGTGTGCAAAGAGAACGGAATCTCAAAGCTTTAAAAGATTTGGCTATCGCACAAAGTCTACTGTATTCTAATATTCCCCTTGCACCTAAAAGGAAATAAGCAATAAGGTTTATTTGTACAAATGTTTATCTTAATTAACAAGAAGATATAGTGGTTAGTACGAGAGTAGAGAATGCCATATGAGTGCAACACTTCAGATTTTTATATGTTACGTGTGCAAAGAGAAGGGGATCTCAAAGCTTTAAAAGATTTGACTATCGCTCAAAGCCTACTGTGACATTCCCCTTGCATCAACGAGGAAATAAGCAATAAGATAATTTGTACAAGTGTTTATTTCGACTAACACGAAGAAGATATAGGAACAAGAGTTTGTAAGAATGATTAGTACAAGAGTAGAGAAAGTCATGTGAGTACAACACATCAGATTTTTAGAAAAAGATCCTTGTGTGCGTTCGTGTGTGTATGTGTGAAGCATAGCTCAAAAATAAAAGTCTGTTAAAAGTCAAAGTTGGTATTTAAGTTCAACATCTAACCACCGAGTCATCTAGACCGAGTTCATAAAATTGAGTATCATGAGTGAATCAGTGGTGTTTTACTTACATATATAGTATTTATCATAGAATAGCTCTAAATAAGCAGAAAAAGTTTCTTCACTGTACCTTTCATCAGAAAATTATGTATGACACCAATTTTGAGTCAAACAGAAAAGCAAGTTTGGTATAGCTACAAAGATGATGTGAAAATGTTCAAGGAAACAGATGGAGTCCAGACTACAAAATTATTTTATTTTCATTTCTTTCTTTTTTCATTTAGGCAGATCTATTGAATACACACAAAACTTTTCTCACATAGAACATACCTATAATGAATTAATATTAATCACAATTTGTTGCTAACGACACCTCACCAAAATATAAGATTTGTGACACTTGTTTTCTCTAAAAGTACACAAATTAGAATTTTTGTTTTAGTACACTGCTCTAAGCATTATTTCAGTTTTAAACACTTTTCATAAATTACCTCATTCCAGTGCATAAATCCTTAATTTACCTGCAGGAAACATTTCATCGTTAAGTATTTAAAATATGTCCTTGTTTAATTTTGTATACTATTTATGGTATGTAAATATGTGAACGTGAAACACGCCCTGCTTAAAGAAAATTAGCTGGTGAGATTGTTAGCCATTAGTATCTAAAAGCAAAGGCTCATTATAATGGTATAATTAGTTTCTTTTATACGAGATATGGCAGTAACCTCTGTTGGCGAGCATTGACTTTAATTGAAAAATATCTCATTAAGATACATAGATGTATCTAAGTTGATTCGGACACCTGCTGGACGGCCGGAGTGACAGCATCCTCATTAGAAATGCAGCAACAGGGTGCGACTGTGATCTGAAATAATAAGCACGCCTTCATCTTATCTTCTCTTTGTTTATTCATTAGTACCTACAGACTTCAGGCATATGCGAAGCATAGTTATGCAGCATAGGGCTCCAGAAGCTTCAGGATATTTACAACTTCTCGTATACCACATGGTTCAATAGGTATGCACATCATTTTCACTTTCTCCACTACTGTAGTAAGTAGAGAAAGTATTGTATTCCACCCAAAAATTCGATGTAGAGATTTCACCGGAAATATATGCCTTGTGCCCTCCCTTTTAGAAAAAGGAGCACGCGCGCGTGTAATGTGTGTATGTTCGTGTGTGTGTGTGTGTGTCTGAACAGCATAACTCAAAAACGAAAATAAGCAATAAGATAATTTGTTCAAATGTTTATCTTAACTAACACGAAGAAGATATAGGAATAAGAGTTTGTAAGAATGGTTAGTCAAGAGTAGAGAAAGTCATGTGAGTGCAACACATCAGATTTTTAGAAAAAGGAGCGCGCGCGTGTATGTGTGTGTTTGTGTGTGTATGTGTGTGTGCGCGCGCGCTTAACTCAAAAACGAAAAGTCGGTTAAAAGTCATTTTTTTTATTTAAGCTTAATATCCTTCAAGGGTGCGACACAAACATTTTTAAGAAAATTCCTCCACCTTAGACTATTTGATTTGATTTTGTCGAAAATGAATGTAATGATTTTGATTAAATGCTACAATTTATGTCCAAATATTTAGTATTTTTTTGGTGGAATGAACCATTTTGGAGCTATTCCTTGTTATTTGAGTGAGTTTTGCAATACTTAAACTTTAGGCAAATGGGAGATCGCTATTCATTTTGTTATATCTTTGCCGTGCAAAGAGAAAGGAATCTGAAAGCTTTAAAAGATTTGTCTGTCACTCAAAGCCTATGTATTCCCATACTCCCCTTGCACATACAAGGAAATAAGCATTAAGATAATTTCTGCAAATGTTTTTCTCAACTGACAGAAAGAAGATACAGGAATAATGGTTTGTAAGAATGGTTAGTACAAGAGTAGAGAAAGTTATGTGAGTGCAACACATCAGATTTTTTTAAATGGATTTTTGTTTATTTGCTATTCGCTATAGGAAATGCATCACATTATTCCTTCAATGAAGCGTTTCTCAACCCTTTTAACACAACGACCTTCTTTTCTTGAACTTACGCACGAGAGAGTTCCCCATCGATTTTTGGATTGATTATATACTTTTAATAAAAAGTCATTAGGAGTTAAGTTAATGTATCTTGTATATTTTCAAATAGATATATTGGCAGCAGTGTGAGCAACGTGCTTCTTCATTGTTGATGACGTAACAATAATTGCGTTTCGCGGGCTTTACGAGGGTCAATGGATATGTATTGTGACACGGAAAATAGGCCACCCCTAGGGAAGACATTGTTGCTTTGTCAAAATAGCTGACTCATAGGTAACAAATGGTGGCAGGCAGACCATTGTTGCGACATATATTTTTTCTCAGTTTGTTTGAAGTCTAGAAGGTGTGAACGCTTTTTCAGGTACAACGGAGAATCAGAGAGAACATTTTTGTATAATGATTTTGTACGACATCAAATGTTGCTGAAATGAAACATCATTACCTGAGTGTTTGAAGGGGGCTTTTGGAAACTATTCTCCGTCACGTGTCACTGTGTTCTGCTGGTTTGCAGAATTTAACATCTCTTATGTTGAAGAGTGGCATACAAGTAACAGTAGTGACTGACAAAAGTGCCACTGCAGAAACAATGACTAGGGAATATACCTACATATGTACAATCATTAAGCTGGCATTAGGGATTAATTCGCCGAGTGTTTGAACAATCCTTCATGAACCCCTTCGAGTAAGGGGTGCATTGTTACGCCATGAAAATGCATCAGCTCACACTGCTGATGTAACAATGGAACTTATGCTAGGAACTGAGGTAAAACTGTTGACTTAACGAACCTATAGTCCCAATCTGACACTTTGTGATTTCTTCCTGTTTCTCATGGGGATGAACCGACTTCGAGGTCACCGATTTTCAAGCCCTGTAGAAGTAGCTTCTGCATATGAAGAGGAGTCATCGCAGTGTCAGAAACTGAGTGGCGTGAACGCCTCCAGAATTGGTTCCGGAGGATGGAACGCTGCATACAGCGCCAAGGAGAGTACTTTGAGAAACTGGGATAAACAAAACGTTTCTATTAGTACATTTTGTTACCTCAATACGTATCTCTTATGACCCTCGTGTAACCCCTATAGTGACTATGAGAAAGCTTTCCCTTACACAACGAGGAAAGTTCAAATTTTAATCTAGTATTTTACCTCCTAGCCTTCAACGAAAGAAGGAAGGAAACTAAAGGTCTGGTCTATAAATTTATGTGCTGACTGTACTGAACATGGAGATATAAACATTTGAACACGAGTTGACATTTTTGTTTGGATATTGAGGGAAACTAGACTACAATTAATAGCTGTTGTGTGTTTATTGGTGTTTATTTATAGTAAACAGAAACAAGTTAAGCTAGCAGCGTTAGACGTGACCCAGGAAAACAATGCTGAACTTAAAGATTGAGGTTAGTACTTAAAAATGTGCTTATTTGAAATATAAACCTATTTCACAACGAAGCTAATGAACACTATCCAAATAAACTAAAGTAAGAATTATTATGATTTAGTGATTACGAAATTAAACTTTGAGCCAAAAAAGTAGGTAATTGTTTGTCACTTTTCAAACAGTGCGCAATTAGAACATACCATTTTAGTAAATAATTAGTTTCTTATGAATATTTTAATTGAGAGGTTACAAATTTGATATTGTATTTGTTCAGCACATGCCAATTACGCCATATAATTTTGAAGCTCATGGGATTGGCTACCTTAAGAAGACCACACAAATAATTCGGATCGGGGTGTAGGGGATGGAGAACAGTCCACCAAGTATTGTGATTGCTCCACGGGTCACAGGCTTGTGTGTGGTCTAGGTTTCTCATGTTGTTTACATCTTGATGAGAATGAACACGCGTAAACGTCTCTACAGTTTTCTCTGATTCTGTATGTAACCAGCAGGCAATATGTCAATTTAATCACACCTTCAGAATCCCAGAAGACCGAGGCAAGCTGCCCGCTTAAGGTCTTGGGTTGAACGTTTTCCTCCGTGGTATGCAGGAGTCGGTAGATTGGTCATCACGATTACAGGAATGATGACGTCACTGAACGCAACCCGGCATACACATATGTAATGCACGGGGTTTTCGGAAGCCGCAGTGGCGGTGTAAGAATTTCTCTAACGTACGTTTCACTTCATATACATATGTTTAATACATACGATATATACAGACTGAGAAGACCTTAACATTAATTTTTCATCTTTTCTTCATTTTATCTAGAACTGTACAATTTCAAAATTACGTAACAAGTGCATACTAACGTCAACAGATCATGTAAGGTTTTATGTATCAATCGCTATCTGCTTTCAGATTTTATAATTCATATTTTAGACAAAAAATTACTCACACACATACATGTTGAGCTAAACATAGCACTAACACACGCAGCTTATTACTGAAGAAGGAAATGTTGCCATACGCAGCTGTATTTGTAATTGTGATTTCAAAACTGTGTTTGTAAATTCATGACCTCAATTCGTAACTGTTGTTCCACTAAATGAATGCCCTCGTGAGAGGATTTGCGAAAAGTTGCCTTGAGATGATAAAACTTTTTGTCTTAGGACTCTTTTTTAACTTTGTTAACCTACCTACATAAATATGTAAGAAGGTTCCTTTGGGTTTTCGTGGTTGCGAAACAGCCATGTCGTATCGATGCGGTTTACATCGTTGCTTGTGTACCTTTGAACTCGCGTTGCTTGGAAGAGAGAGGGTGAATCAAAGCGAAGTATTGCTTTGCCCCTTACTGTGGTGTTAACGTCATATAATGAGCCGGTGCAGACTTGCCGACCCCTGGTGTAATACAACTTCATGGACTGGTCTCATGATGAACCCGTGTTTATACCCTGGAATAAAATGCTCAACAGCATCGTGATGTTCAATTGGTCATTTGCTCCTTATTGTCACTTGGCTCCTAGGAGAAAACCTTTGAATAGCCGAAGTAGGGGACAATTGTGTTGATACCACCCACAGAGATGTCAAGTTGAGAGACACTTCTTTAGTTATTATTCGTCCACTGCACCAAATAAGCACCATGTTGTCAGTGTTGTCGTTGTCACAGTTTGACACTATTTCGAACGGGCCACCATAGGCTGTGTCACGTGTGATTGTGCCAAAATGGATTTCTACATGTCCCTAACACATTTGGCAGATAACTCAAAATTAATATGCAAGTTTTCGTTCTTAGGTTGGCATCACGTTTAGATGGTATAGCAACTTTCATTCAATGGTTTTTCATTTAAGTCAATAGCCGCATTCCTTTTACACGACACTCATACTCCTTCATTACTATGGTGATTATGACCGACTATGGTATTGGTATCCATGTTTAAGGCTATCATTTTGGCAGAACAATGCTTCACTGTACAACGTCAACATATATGCCCATTTATACAGAGTACAAGGAAAGTAATCATTACATTTCTTTTAATATGTGCTTCATAGAAGCATTACAAATAAAAAGGTCTAATGGCATATTCTTCTCAGATCAGCCAATTTCGAAAAAAATAAACGGTTTTTGTTCCAAATTGGATGCGTAATTCCACAAAAATGTACGAAGGTAACAGCTTATTACTTGTAAGATGAGTAGAGTAACTTATTTCTGACATCGGTTTCGTAGTAATTATGGGCCGTCACATACGGTTTCGAAATAATTAATCACTTAAAAGAATTGAAGGAATACTCCGAGCTGTTCTTTCGGGCGTGAAGTAACTCGACAACGTTGAGTTGAGGTTGGTCAGGGAATTGAACCAGTTTCTGGAAGTAAACAGGTTGGTCGCTTTCAGGGGCGTGTAATGTTTTGGGAGCTAATGCTTCTGATTTGTACACTGGCACAGTAAACATGGAAGGGCACGGCGGGGAATTTGTTTATGTTCTCAAGACGCAGCGCTACGGTGTTTGTTTATGTACTGGCCTAGTGAAAGTGACACTCATACAATATGCAGTGTTGCCAGCTTGTTTTCGACAAAACTAAAATATCTCCGAAGGAAATGGTCAGAAACAAAAACGCAAGATACAAAATGTGTTCCAAATACCGAAATCTACCACTGGTTTAAATTGATGTACTGACTTCCCTTCCACCCGGCATGTGTGTACGCTTACGAAACTAAAAACTACCTCTTACAAGTATGTGCTGCCCTCTATTGCTGCCCCTTTGGACTATCTGCATGACACCTTCACTATTCACTAGTCATCCTGATTATGTTTATTTCCTCCGATTCAGTGTGCCTCCTCCTACTAAAACAAAACACGCCACCTGGGCACCATACCTTTCCCGGCTTATTTTAGGTTACAACGTAAACAACAGCGCCAGTTTGAGTAATACCCCGTTGTTGATTGAACCGCACAACTTTCATGTGAGTAGGCGCGAATAAAAATATGTGTTAACAAGCAAAATAGCGTTAAATTTAAAATAACTTAAAGGATTATTTGCAAAAGCTTCGAGTCAGAATAAATGGAATACATTAATATGCACATTTGACTGCGATACGAAACGCAAGTTCACGGAGCTGTATAAGGAAATCAAAGAATGAAACATACGGTTTCTTCAAAATGTTGTTGGTCGGCGAGTAGGTAAAGAGAAACCATTACGAAGTGTGAAAGCGTAATTGTCTTAAATGTATTTACAAAGATTTTGCGAGAAATACCCACTACTATAGTTGTGTTATTCTCTGTTTTACAATTTATCCGCTTCTTCATTTCCTTCTATGGCTGTAAGCAAAAGCCGTTAGATGGCAGTGAAGCTTCTATGCAATACAGAGTTCAAAAGCTAGAAGTGTAGTGATGACAGTTTGCATAATGGAGATGCTAAGTTGCGCCATAGATCATAGAAGCCCACGGAGGAATACAATTTTACACTTTGTTTTCATTACAACCTAAAGGAAGGTTGGAAAAGGTGTAGTAGATTTTGTGCGCTACCAACTTAAGAAAAACAAAACTTCGTAGCCAAACATGTTGTTGGTGTAAATCCATAACCCCACTTCTCAATTGCAAAATGTCATTAAATATGGCGCAAATCTATTGCTTCCGTCTCAAGCAATCAAGATCTGAATGTCTTTTTTATCACGTTGTGATGCTGACACTTAGCCTAATCAACTATTCACTACTTCTGTCCACTGCCTGTTCTACATAGGCATTTTTAAGCGTTTGTGAATATTTGCAATGATCTCCTGCTCCAGGGCCAATCTTTTAACAAAACTACCTGTTGTGCTATCATGACAACGAGATCAGGAAGGTCAGCCCCACACGAATGCAACGTTTTTTAAATTTATCTGGAAAATATTAATGAACACAATATTACTACCCTATAGTAGGAACCTTTTTAACAAAGAGGATGGAGTAGGCGAAGAGAAGCCCTAGAATATTTAAGGGCGAGTGTATTACAGCGCGTGCGGAATGCCAAGGTATATACCATCCGAGAAGTGACTTGTTTGGACCTCCCAAACTAAAAATTAATCATTTTAATTGAAGGGACCCGCTTCTCACTAATAGGTAAATTGAATGTTTGCCGTCGTCAGATGAACCTCTTGGATAAACCTCACCTCCTCCTACCGCCTCTGATCCTCTCCTTTTATGTATTCCAGAGACAGGGAAGGGGAACTAGCCAGTCTTAGAAGTGAGACTTAATGAAAGGGAATTATTAAATGGATGACCTGGATCCATATCAGAGCTTGTTTACATTGGAGGAGGACTTCCACACCAAACGTTTGAAGTGAAATACAAATTTCTTTACTTTAGCTGCGAAGATGTTGTTCACGTTTGACCAATGACGAAGAACAGGAATATCTTAACATTTTTATTTCTAGTTTGGTCTTCTGCAAGTTAAAACTAAATAAATATAGTCCTGCCGAAGGATGTCAGGGAGGATTAAGAGCAGCCGCTGAAAAGTAGAGAAGCCCACAAAAGTATGTAAAGGTGCAGCAGACACAAAATTTAATGGCAGCTGATAGCTGAGCACTAATATTCTCTTAAAGTTTGTGGGCGCAAATGATATCTATACCACCGGATTTACAACGTAAGCCGCGACAAGTCTTTGACTGGACGTTCTGTTGAGCCACCAGCCATTCAATTTTGTGTCAGCCATAATAATCCTGTGTCGCTGTAGCACTGATAGGCCTAAGGCAATACTGCCGCTGCAGAAGTGTGCGGTCAAGCAACTGACACAAGGAGGTGATGGGGTCAGCATTACGCATCCCTCAGCCGGAATGTTGACTTTCTTGGCTAGGATCACTGTCTATCGCAGCTCCATGTTCCTTATGCAGCCGAGTGTGTACCGTTCCTATACTCGTATTTAAAAGCTCGAACCCGGGCGCTATCCCTGGTTAAGATAAGACACGCTAAATTTAATTAAATCATAAGAAGTAGAATTGGAACTGAAAAATTCAATGCCACAACGGTACCTGGACCACAGACCCCCCGCTTGCCAGGCGGGTGCTTTTTCAGTTCCACGCACGGCTTGTGTGTTTAAAAACACCAATACTAAATTTGTTGGCATAAATAAATAATATCTATAAACTATATATATACTATATATAAATATATAAATTTATAATATTTTATAAACCTTCTAAATTCAGTTCAACAGATTAATACACAGTTTAAATAACAATTAAAAATCTTCTAAAATAGGAATTACATTTTAATACCCTTAAATTCTAGCAAATTCTACACAAGATTATTTAAGTCCATCATTTGTGTATACTAGCATATAAGTATCCATCGATACCTCTATATTTGATGGTGTCGAAGTAGGTATACATGGTACCTTCGATATATTTTCAATACTTTTACATTTTTAAGTTTAATCTATATAAAATAGAGAGAAGGGGCACGAGAAAAATAAATAAATACATAAATAGAACAATGAGCTCTTGTTGTTGTTGTTGTAGTGTTTAACGCCCGCTTTTACTACTACGGCACCGCAGGCGGTGACACTGATGATACATGGAATGGAGATGGAGCACCGGTGGAATGAGATGGCGGGGGAAAACGGAGCACCCGGAGAAAACCCGCCCTGGCGCCGCTTCGTCCACCACGAATACCATATGCGGGTCCCTGGGATCGAACCCGGGTCGCCTAGGTGGTAGGCGAGCGCGCTAACCGCTCGGCCACGGCGCCGCCAATGAGCTCTTGCAAGAATAGTTTATAGAGGAGTGAATGAAGAAGGTTATGTAAAGCTTGTACATACTTAAGAGAACTGTTAGCAAAATACTGAGGAGGATATTTAGAAATGTAATCAGGTACTGAGTATTGGAGTAGTAGAGCCGTTGTATCACAGTTGCAGTGTTGTTTTCCTCTGGCTGCTGCACAAGATTTGGCCACATACATTTCTAAAACGAATGTGGCTGTACGGTCGTTCATATGGAGGTCTGTTCCATGTTGTGACACGATAACATCGCAACTTGCGCTGCACAGGTATGCGCAAGTGTGTACGATATGTGGGTGGGTTGGAACGTACAAAATACTTGTTGAATAGAAAACAATGGACCATAAAGCTATAATTTCATTGTTTTGTTAGAAGGGGAGAGGGGGATATTATTTAGAACAGGTTGAGAAGCTCTTCCCCCTTTGATCGATACTTGGGGGAAGGGGGTATTTAAGACGCCAGAGATTGGAGATAATGCATGCAAAGCGGGTGACATATGTCTTGCTGAGATATTGCCACGGATTCTGTTTATTGTTCTTGTTTATCTCGGGGTTCACTTTTTATTTTGTTGCGACTAGGTCGGGTGGGGTATTGTCTCCGAGGACTTCGCATCATACCCGATAGCCATCTCTTCTCATTTTCTATTTGTCTTCTCAACTCAAGGATGATTGGAATGGTCGCTTTTCGTTGTTTATCTGTTTCATGGTTCTGCATCGTATATGTGGCATTTAATTTTGCGTCTGCAATATATTACACTATCCACTTAAGCAACACAAGTAAAGATTAAAACTATTAAATGATTACAATCATCGGAATTTACGCGTTTCGTCCATTCTACTCAGTCAGGAAACAAACTCATTTCAGTCCATTAACAAATAACGTTACCAGTTGGAAAGGGTAGAATGAAACTGCAAAATTTCAAGCCATAGGATCTGAACCACAGATCATCCAAAGTTTATCCGCTTGCTCTAACCACTGAGGTATCATGGCAACGTGCCAATACGTCCATCTCATTCTTATTTTTCCCTGTAAACCACAAGAAGATCTCACATGCATATGAGATAACATACCACAAAGATAATTTTTTTTTCCACATAAAAGTATATCAGTAGAGTAAACATCACCTAAGCCATTACAGCTGTAATCATAATTTTTACACGACACATTTTTCAGTACTTAGGGTAGAATAAATAGGGAAGTGAAGTCTGTAGGTCTCAAGCAATGTGTGTGCCATATAGAAAACAAAATGTTGTAATGCTTATGTTCACTTAGGTGCACTAATTTGAAGAACCCTCTGTTCTAATGAGTTTAAACCTATGGTGAACCCAGAACACAGTGTTCCTGCCAAATGGGTAGTTTAGTTTTTCAGAATTCTAATTTTATAGTGAAAATTGCTGTTTATTAATAATTTGAAAAAATTAGTTGAATTTTGTAATATCAGCATTGTAGTTTTTAAATAGTATGTAAACTATAGCAAACCTGCTCCACTCATTTCGAAAATTTGAGCCCCGTAGCGCAGTTGGTACTTTATGCCCACCTTCTGTAATCTTTTAAATTCTCTCTTTTAAGTTTTTGATTAAAGGCATGCATTTAATGGCTATTGTCAGTCAGTTTCTGTTTTAAAGTTTTCATTGTTGGTCTTTCTGAGAAACAATGAAATGTCAAGGTGGTCATAAGTGCTGCCCCATCGGTATAATGTGATTTATGTAAAAAACTAGAAAAGGAATAGTTAAACAATATTAAATATTAGCTTTCTAAACTTGACAATATATAATACCCAATTTAAGATACTCATAAATTTGTTTTAAAAATGGCTCAGACATTTTTTTTACCAGTGGTACACCCCTCCCCCTTGGTAATATATGCTATGGCTTGGTAATTCAAAGGTTAAACACTGTTTAATTCTGGGACTGTGTTAATGATAATAGTAGAAAAGTGCAGTTTGGCATTAGAAGTTATTAATTAAATATACTCGTATTAAACGATCGAAATAGGAATATGTCATGTTTATATTGTTCGTTTCCAGCTTTAGTCATTAACTGCATTAACAGGCGAGTGTATCCAATGTAATGAACTCTTTATGAGGTCAAACTCTTTCTGTGGAATATTTATGTCACATTCACGAACAAAGATAGAAGTCCCTTTGAAGAACCACATAGATACATACAGTGACTGTTATCTCATTGCACGTCTGTCCGTCATGAATCTAATGAATACAGCACAGAGAAGTGTGAGCCCATTTTCCCCCAGCAATTTCCTCACACCTGCAGCGTGGGTCGCTGGTGCAACACTTCCAGTTTACTTTTTAATATGCCTCGCTACTTACCCATTCTTCTCCTTGCAGTAGCTACTTTGAATGAGGGGGCGAAAATTCTACTCTCTCAAACAATACGAGGCGCGCCCAAACTGGGCCCACTGTCACATATCACTTTACCATGACAATGAGGATAGAGACAGAGAGACAAATCTACTTTATGGAGAAGAAGAAGAACAGAGGCGGGTGCCTTGGTTTTAATTAACAATAAAATAAGACGTGAGGGTGTGGACTTGGGAATATATTGTTGGTCCAGCAAGTTCTTTTTGTGTGTGTTTTGTAGGAGGACATCTATGAGAGACACAACCTGCATTCAGAAAGAATCACGTCCGATTTGGAACAAGCGCTGTGGTCCTGATTCCTTTTTATTTCTATTACAACATAGCCTTTGTTGATAGTAAATTTCATGGCGCCAGCGCACTGTCAATGTTTCTAACCTACCTTTGTCTTTTATGATGTAGGGCGATTGTCGTGTCGATGAGCTAGGGGCCTGCTGCCAGATGACGTACTTACATACCTACTAGCAGCAGAACCGCTTCTTATTGGGTAAACAAGGTAAGAGTTAAATGGTTTTTGAAACATCACATACCAGCAGACTAAAGATATTGGAACAAAACGGCAAAATTCAAAATCCGTTTACTTTTCTAACACATTATTGTTCTCTAACTTTGACTACAAATGCACAATTTCCTTCTTGTTGCTAACACAATTTATGGCCTTCTCTGCTATTACAATTCACAATTGTTCCAATAATCTTTCTCAGTCTTCTTTCAGTGTCTTTCTCCACTTTCACTGTCTCTTATACTCTTACTAGCATGTTACTATCACTCGACGACACATACATTCCCGCTGACAGGCTGGCCGACTCACTCTCGTAGCTAAAACTAACTACTGCTCTATCACTCACTCAAAAACTACTCAAACTCAAGCCGGCGTGGCGTAACCTCCTTGCTGATGTGATTGCACTGTTCGATCGCATACAGTCACTATTGCCCTGTAGCCTCGGACCTCCTTTGTGTTTTAGCGGCATCGCTGTTTATAGTCACCGTATCCAAGACCACGCGGCCTCCTCTCGCACTTATATTGTTGAACGACCCAATGTCACAATTACTATGAGAGAAATTTCATAGAAATCGAGAAAAGACCCTTTATTGTTTCAATTCTATAAAATATTTCATGCTCGAGCATGTCATAATACGCGCTTATGCGATACTGTAATGGACCTCATTGTATTCTTCATAACGATACTCTTATCCACCAATCAAAGGTGCACCTGTTTATAACGATACAGTTAATCCACCAAACAAAAGATCCGCATGTAGCAGTCAGTACCTTACCATTTACATACATTCCTATGCAGCTGAAAGGGAAATGATCAATTCTCGTATGTTCAATCGAATAACAGATAGTTCGAGTTTAGAAAAACTCGAAACTCTGACACGACTGAAAGTGATATGTAATTTCCATCGCCAGAGGTTTCTGCAAAGGCATACGATATTACTCACAACTTATAGAGAAACGACTATGAACAGAACTATGCAGTTGGAGGTGCAACTATGGGCTCTCATATGTACAACCAAATAGCATAACGTGATTAAAATGGTTGAGCAAGTTGAGCATAAATAATGGTTGAGTATAACGGCAATTAAGATGTTCGTATGAAATATTATGAAACTCGCACCTTAATTGCTGCCATCTTGTCACAAAGTATACTATGACACATTCATGAGTGCAAAAGATGCATAATTTGTCTCCAGACGCCATTTTTAAATGCTCTTCTGCCTGTTTAAATGTTGCGTGGGTTTTAATGTGAACTAAGCATGCAAATCTTCTGTCGCTATTTATATTTTCAGCATTTTTCCTCCTGTAAAATGTTGCCTGCGGAGCAGTTTTGTGTTGCACTAATTAAAGATGCTATGCCTGTTCACAGAGACAGATAAACGTTGCCCTAGGTTTTATTATAAGATTATTTATGGGCATATTTTTAATTTTTAAACGCAAAAATTACAATTTATAGGCAAAAAGATACTTGTAAGTTTAAAAAAGTTTGGAGCCTAAACCGAAGGTGACCCAGAGAAACCTAAGGAAATTTTAAAACGAAGTAAACATTTTCGCGAGATACTTTTTTCATGACGCAACAAAAAATAAACAAACATTGCACCCTTCGCATTTATTGTTAAAAATACTGGTTTGATATATACTTTCGGAGGTAATATTTTGTGCTGAAATTATTATCAGTGCTGATATTATTTAATTAGTGTAAATACACTATGTGTAATTAGTTTTAAGCATGAAGAAATGCCTGTCCCATTAAAAATATTGCACAGACAGTTGTAATTCCGTCGCTTGCAGTGTTTCCCAGATTTTACGTCCCGTAAATGAATGAACTGAAGACCGATGAAGGATGATTCTAGTATCGAAAAAAGTCTTGAATAACAGTTCATTCTCCTAACCTTGCGGATTTAAATGGAAAATAATTGTCTTTATTCACTTTAAAGAGCTGTTTATTCTGTTTCACGATTTCTTCAGTTTGCAGCATTATCTTTATATATTCACTGATAAATAACACTATTTGCGGAAAGCTTATATTATCACTAATTTCTTAGTTACTTCGCTTTTGCTAATGCAATTTTAAAACTGTACGTATAGGGATGCTTCTGTTGACATAACATCACCAAGTTTGTCAACACTGCCAGAATGCTACATGTAGGAGCTTCCTTCAGTGGGAGTTCAGAATGATTATAGATAATTGATAAAGACAAAGTGAGATCAAGGAGCATACATCCTGATTTAAGGATAGGAAGGAAAGGGATGGTGGATAGAAGGATAAAAATGTTGAATTTATTATAACATAGGTTTAAGTGCAAGTATCATGTTGATAAAATGGAAGTAGATCCTTTTCTTAAACTGGATCTGTTTGAGAGGTAGAAGGAACTTAAAAATCCAATGCCACAACTGGGATTTGAACCACAGACTTTGCCCACACACGACTTGTGTGTTTAAAAACACCAACAGTAAGTTTGTTGGCATAAATAATTAATAATTACTGGATCTGTTTGTTTCTAAGGAGTACAAGAAAAATATTGTTAGACTAAGAATACCAAGTGTCAGTCGGGACACTTGTCGCCCAGATCCTCGAGCGAGCAGGTCAGTCGCAGGACTTACCTTCCGGATCCTTGAGTGTGAGGATACACTACATTTTACAGTAACAATCTTCGGTCTTAGCAAAGATACAGTAACGACGTAACGTTTCTAATAGTGATCGGCAAATCTCAAAGATTACCTTGATTGAGAATAAAAGTGTTTCGACGAGAGTTCTGGCTCTTATGTGAAAACACTCACGCATACCCAGAAATTAAGATCCATGCAGAGTAGCCGGAGCAGAAACCACCTGAGAACAGCATTCCTCTTAGGATAGCGGAATAGAGGAGCAGTAAGACCGCGTCAGAACTGTCTAACACAAATTGTAGTAAAGATAAATCTGTAGTATTATAGTACTCCTTTGTAAATATGTATATACATTTTGACAAATCGGCAATGGCAGAAACTGTATTTCAATCTATTGACTATAGATACATTATTATTATTATTATTATTATTATTATTATTATTATTATTATTATTATTATTATTATTATTATTATTATTATTATTATTATTATTATTATTATTATTATTATTATTATTATTATATTTTTATTATTATTATTATTATTATTATTATTATTATTATTATTATTATTATTATTATTATTATTATTATTGTTGTTATTGTTATTGTTATTATTATTATTATTATTATTATTATTATTATTATTATTATTATTATTATTATTATTATTATTATTATTATTATTATTATTATTATTATTATTATTATTATTATTATTATTATTATTATTATTATTATTACTTCTCATAATGTCGCGCTATGCTGTTGAAAACTGCTGGCTGTGTCGAGCGTTCATAGCCTTTTTGACGTGTACAAATTCATATTAATATCTACTACAATAATCTCCTACATTTGTCATAGAAGCTTGATAGATATCCTTGTGTTACTACGTGATGGATTTTATATTTTTACGACAGGTTCAATTTTAAAAATTGGCTTTTTCACTTTTGAACCTTGGTTATAGGTTAAAATCATAATCATTTGCTAGGGCATCGTCGTTGAGGCGAATTGGTAAGCACGAGCTGCCCCACATTGGTATTGTCCCACATCCGGAACAGATTCATATTTTCTCTAAAGTTGTTGATTAGCTGCATTATACATGTCTGTGAGATGCAAGGGTTTATCCTTAAATACTTGTTTCACTTTTTTCCCATTGTTTCCCATTGTTTCGATTTACATAGGAAACATACATGGAAAAGTGCGTGCGCGCAAACACACATACACACACACACACACACGGGCCCTCTTGTCCTACTTGACCATATCAGGCTGTTACTGTTTGGAGTGCATCAGGAGCAGAGGAGACAGGACTCACCCCGCTGGTATCTGTTCGCAACATGCAATACAACTCGGCACTGGGGCAAACAATCGTCATGTCTGATGAAAGTGTAGTATAATGACACTGCGCATTATAGTTTCTCGTCAAATTCAGTACCTTTTGACATACAATACACTAAGGAATCCGCTCTTTTCGGTAAACAAAATTCTGTTCTTTCTAAGAAATAGTCGTCAACAGGCTACCCGGCTTGACATAGTGACGTATGTTATGAATGAGAAATGGCCTAAACTCACAACTAGCAGGAGGTGTAAGAAATTGTGGTATGACATTCGCCCAGTGACGTATTAGTTATCTATCACGCTCCTCCTCCACTGTTTCTGCGCAGGCGTGAGTATTCGCACTCAGGCGAGCCGAATTGAAACAGCCTGTATTAGTCAATAGTGGTGAAAACTGCTACCAGTTTTCACCAGGTTTGACTATTTTCCCCCGCAGTATTTACATACATTCTATTCTTTGTTTCCAACGGTATTTTCTGGGTATATAAATGCCGTTGTGATTTACTGGCTACCCCTGCCAGAATTGCGGCACTATAATATTTTAAAAAAAGTGTACCCTCACGTGACTTTCCCTACGAACTTGCGCACAAAGTATTCTAATAAACGCTTATTCTTTCATATTAACCGAGAGTATTTGGTTTGTTACATACTTCCTTAGAGGTAGATTGCGAATAGCGGGGTGCAATAGGCTTAAACCTAAGTCAAATATTTTAAGAGCTTGTCGCAATATGATGGCTGTTATAATTAATTCCCTTTGCATGACCAGGAGACAAAAAGACGAATAAGACTTCCTAAATGAGAAAATTATGAGTATTTGAAAATTCGAGCCGATAACAAAGAATATCTTCGACTTTTGTTTATCTTAATCAAAAATGTGTTTGACAAAATTGTGTGCTTTAACGAGATCTACATTTTTTGTGAAGTAAAACTTTGTGTATCTCTCACGGTTTACCAGTCATATAAAAGTTATCTAGATTCAAGAGTTCTTTAAAAGCTACTCTGAGGAAATTTTAGATTCACTAGTCATCAAAATACTTTAAGTACACGGTATTTTAATGAAATTCGTGATGCACTCAGTCTAAACTACGCGTTAATAAGACAGCTTGAAACTGTTACCTACAGCTCCACGTTTATGATTGTTGGAATAGCGCCCTTACTGCTCCTTGATTTCAATGAATTGAGAGACGTCAGTGAAAATGATATCTTCACGATGTCTTGAAGTTCGCAGTTGATTCTTTTGCTTGACTATTACTCGAGCAATGAGATTCTTATCTCAAGGTATGCGTGGATGTGGTTTTTCTAAATGATAACGCAGACTCTATAGAATATTTTAATGAAGATTTAAAGTGATTGAAAATAAAACGTTGCCGACCGACGAAAAGCAATGTTACTTGTAAAATCACTATTTAAATATGACTTTCTACAGTCTCAAGGTCTTCTTACTTCCATTCTGACCTTTTCTATACGTTTCTCAGAAATCCGTCTTGGGATTCCAAAAATCTCATGTTAAACTAGTGTGGCTCATTTGACAACTTTGCTTTGCTGCGCTAATTACGCTCGCCTAGCTACGCGGACGAATTCCACGCATTGACCCATGGAATCAAGTCGCTGCTAAATATGTAACTACATATGTAGTTCGAAATATTAATTTTGTTGCACTTACAAACCTTCTACATTCTTACTTTCTACAATATATTCCTCTAATATTCATGATTAAAACGATTATGTTTGGTTTGCTTATGAATTTTTATGGATAATTTATCGTAATTATAATTACTTCATTTATTAATTCCATTTTAAAGGATAATTTATTTAAGGATATATAATTTCGGTATTAATCGTTAGAGCCATTTTAATAAATAAAATTTTTTAGAAATTCTGCATGTAAAGGGTAGTTTAGATTGGGGAGTTTTTCTTGAAAACCTTTGTGTCGCATTCTTGGAAGACGAACTTAAATAACGAGTTTGGTGTTTAGTCAACTTTTTAGAGTTATGCTGTTCACACACACACACACACACACACACACACACACACACACACACACACACACACACACACACACACACACACACACACACACACACACACACACACACCACACACCTATGAGAGTCTGAGATATTAAAAGGGAAAGAAATGTGGGAAGTGACGTATTAATAATCAAAAACTAGTGGAAAAACATGAAATTATTTAAAAAAACATGTAAATAATATAGATTTCGAACTGTTCAAAATACCTATCATCACATAATTTTCTGTAACCAACGATTGTACAGTAATGTTAGATAACTGTGTAGAACATATGCATGTAGTATCCTTTGAAATAAAATCTTATTAAAAACACATACATATTCGTAGAGTGACATTTTAGACATATTTCTTATTACATGTTTGAATTTTCCAATAACTGTGCTGCTCTCAAATGGGAACTTATTATTCAATTTTTTAGCTTTTGGCTCGTGCAAAGAGGACGGCATTTCAAGGTCATCACATAGCGACCAACTTAAAAAAATTTACTAACAGAAGAAAATTTGTAAATGAAGTAGAGCAATAAGTATTTATAACAATGGTTTGTACAATAATAAAGAAAGTAATGTGAAGAACTCATCAAATCTTTTTAAACACACACACACACACACACACACACACACACACACACACACACACACACACACACACACACACACACACGCACACACACACACACACACTCCCTCTTTCTCTTTCTTTCTCTCTCTCTCTCCTTCTACATAGATTTATTCACCGCACTTGCTTCGCAACATACCTCTTTCATTACTTCTTAGCTTGCTGTGTTGTGGTATTCATTTATTTATCTGGATTTTGTTTCCTAGCGGACATGAACCATACGCTATTTTGTTTGACCTCAGAGAGTAGTAAAAGAGGAAGACGAATCTATGTTTACAATACACTAACATTAGTACACTAGCCAATAAATCGTGAAAAGCTGTTGCAACTGTAGAGTTGCATAGCTGAGTCTGGTGACAGATCGTGACTATTCTTCAGACAAGCTCTACCATATTAATGCAGTTTCTCTAATGAAAGAAGACAACTTGTATTGCAAGAAGATTAATGGCTTTGTTGTACATACTTCACGTTTGGCAAAGTAGGCTTAATATCTTCGAGCCAAGCATACAATTTGGATGTTGTAGCTATCATCATCATCGCCATTACAGAAAGCACAGCAATAATTGCATCGAGTGGGACACATGATTCAATGTTATTTTGAAGCACAAACGAACCACACCTAGATCGCCAGTTTTAACTGCTCGGTTCGATGTTGGACAAATAACCGGACAGCAAACACATTAGTTTTACGACTCGAGCTAGGGTCAATGATCCCTTTAATGTCATCTCTTCAGCTGGCCCCGCGCATGCTAAAGTTGCTGAGAATTTATTGTAGGGCCACTCCATAGTAGGTCGCACAGAACCCCACCTTCGCCATGTTGAAACAAACCGTGACGGAGTCTGTTTACTGCTAAATGACCATCGTTGATTTCTATGTCTTTTACGTGACTATGGATCGAATCCAGGGCATCCTTATGGTCATGATGATGACCCCTCTACATTGTGGGAATGTATTCGTCTTCCAGCATACAGGGAAACCTACACAATTATTCTTTCAGCATATATCTGATGTGTTGCATTCACATGATTTTCTCTACTCTGTTCTTGCGAAATCTGGTTCCTCTATCGAGATAAACATTTGTACAAATTATATTATTGCTGATTTTCTTGTAGCTGCAAAGGGAATATGAGAATACAGTAGCGATAGTCAAATTTGTTAAAACTTTAAAACTTCGTTCCCTTTCCACGGCCGAGAGATAAAGTGAATGACGACCTTCCATTTGAGAAAATTTAAGTATTGCAAAAGTCACACAAGCAACAAGAAATATTTCCCAAATGGCTCACTTCACAAAAAAAAAAAAAAAAAATGCACTAGGACATAAATTGTATGTTTTAACGAGATCTGCATTTTTATATAGTAAGATTTGGTATTTCGTTTACGGTTTACCAGTTATGCAAAAGTCATCCAGAGTAAACAAAACTACGTGGGCATCAGCCAAAAAATTCAATATATACATTTAATTTGTCATAAAACTATCTCAAACATATGACATTTTAATCAAAATCGGTAGAGCCATTTTTGAGAAAAATCAAAATTTTCGAAAAATTTTCTATGCAAATTGGGTGGAATTTGGGAGGTATACAATACTTTCTCTGCGTTACTACCCGTGTAGGGAAAGTACAAATAGAAAATTACAAAGATAAAAGTGAGTAATTCAAAGTATGGTGCAGAAGTAAGGTAAATCTCTAACAAGAATGAAAAGAAAATTTTAGCTACAGAAATGGATGTTTTAAGAAAGTCAGAAGGAAAATCAAAGGGAAAAAATAAAGAATAGACGGATAAGAGAAATTATGAAAGTAGAGGAAGAACCAGACAGAGATGTAATAGAAACAGAACGACCACAATGGTATGGACACTTAAAAAGAATGACGGAGGAACAACCTCCACGTCATATTATGGGATGGACCCCAACAGAAAGAAGGAAAAGGGGCCGACCAGCAACGAAATGGATAGGAGTACAAAGGCCATGACTTCAAGAAATTTGGATCCTGAAAAGTGGAGAGACAGGCAGGAATGATGTTTGGTTTCCGGAAGACAGCGTCAGTAATCATGAACACCGGATTAAGAAGAAGAAACAGAAGAAGAAAAAGATGTATTTTGAATCTTGGGTTAAAATATTAGTCCAAAACTTAAAAGACTGTGACGCCAGTCGTGGCAGAACATAAAAGGCCCTCAAGGTCAAGCTACTTCACAGCACCGTACATGAATACGTGGTTGGCAACAATGGAGAGTGGCAGAACAAAGGATTTTCCAGAACATGCGTTGAGCTTCCAGCTGCCGGCTTGCTTGTTTATGGCAAGTTAGAGGAAAGGTGTATTTTTCGAGAGAATTCGCCGGCGTTTCGCATCAATTCCAAAAGCACGAAAGCACTGACAATTACTTATAGGTCGTGGGGCAACACAAGAGCAATTTCCCTAGATGCGCAGTGGCAACTTCCTCTGAAATACTGATGGTGGGGGAAGTTGCGCAATCATGTATGCGCAGAAGTCATGTTTCCGTCCACAAAGGAGTTTGCTAGCATGTATACATTATATATGTATAAAAATTAGCATTATAACGAACCAAGTGATTTGGCTATAACTATGACTATGTTCCAACAGTTACTTTCAGGCGAACTGCAATTATTTCAGCTGCACGCTGTTATGGTAAAGTTTAGTCATTCGGGGCAAGCTCACCCGCCTCCCCCCCCCCCCTTCCACCACTGCGGAGAGCAGCTTCCCCTATGCAGAGTTGTTCACGTCTCAGCTTACGACCTATAGTTAGTTAGTCTTGAAGTGAAGCAGTTTTAGTGAGTATCGACTGATTGTATCGTCAAGGCCAGCTGTCTGTGAGACAGAGAGAGTAAAGAAAGACAGAAACGTGTGTTTTCTGCACTGGGATACGTCAAATTGACAACCATCGTAATATTTGTCAGGAGAGGCGTTAAGGACGTAACGGGAAATAAGCAAATTTGATCATAAGTTCTAAAGCATTAGAACAAAATATATGGAATATAGGCTGTAACATGTTTGCATTACATTACGTCTATGAAATAAGTTTTAAAAAGCTAGAATAATTAACCTAGAATTACGAATTTTCAGTCACACATATCACAGTTTTCAGTTCTTCATAGAGGACAAAATGTCTCATTGCCGATTACGCTAGGGCAGCTAGGACATGGGAGGTGTATCTTTATAACAATAATATATTTGAAAGTGCATTTCATTTTAGTGATACTGATTTTATGTGTAAATGTTTTTGTTGCCATTAAGGAAACCTCTCAAACACTTAAGCATAACTGTAAGAAATGTGAATTTATGTTTTTCAGCTTCAATTAAATTAGGAATGTCTGCTTTGAAATTTCAGAACATTTTACGTATTTCACTAATTAAATTTATTAAAACATGCTTCTTTTAAACGTTTATTACAGATTGAGAAAACGAAATGATGTACATTGGTTCATGCGTTGAATGTCTTCTTTGAAGTATGTAAATTTCATTTTTGTTGCTTTCTGTACCACATATATAAGTAGAAAAGCTATTGCATTCCATTTGAAAATACGATATCGATAGTTCATGGGAAATAAATGTTTTGAGGTCCCTTGTTTTAGGTAATTTAGAGAATGATTTGCGCGTGCATGTGTGTGTGTGTGTATGTGTGTGTGTTTGTGTGTTTGTGTGTGTGTGTGTGTGTGTGTGTGTGTGTGTGAGTGTGTGTGTGTGTGTGTGTGTGTGTGTGTGAATGAGAGAGAATAGGTATGTTCAAACGATGTGACACAAAGGTTTTCAAAATATGCCCCCAGCCTAAATTAACCTTTACATGGACAATTTTTTGCAAATTTGAACAACTTTTAAAGGGTAAGATATCGACAAAATCTTGTTGTATTTATGCCGTTTTGTGGAGCCATTTCCGAAATAGTATTCTTTTATTGGTATGAATGTTCTCAATACGAAGTCTTTGCTCTCCCCACCTCTTGTCTAATCAAAGAGAAGGGAATTTAAAGCCCGTCACATAGCGATAAACTTATCTGAATGTCTGTTGAAGCCTGCTGTATTCTTTTATTCCCATGTATCTACAAGGAAATGTGCAATAAGACAATTTCTACAAACGTTTATCTGGATCAACGTGAAGTAGATAGAAGAATAGCTTTGTAGGAATGGAGTGAGAAGAGAAAGTAAACTGAGTGGAACAAATCAGATATTTTGGGTGAGGATTTTAATTTTTGTGCGACTTCTAGCATTTTTAGCAAGGTTATTTTGCTGAATTGTTCTTTCTTGTATAGCAATGACGTTTATGATTTAGGTTTCACAATATTGATACTGGTCACTGTGTCTCCCTCCCCCCCCCCCCTCCCCCTGTCCCCCCATATACGCTGATTCACACCTCAAGGCTGCTGGAAGTTCTATAGCTGGTGACGTACTTAACATCTGTCCTTTAACACTGCGCGCTGCGCATTCCAAGAAACCCTGACATAATTATTGACTTGACCATTTGTTTGTTTGGTATGCAAAGTTACAAGGAGGTCTATCATAAAATCCATGGACCTATGGCCCTCTCATCAGTCGGGTCTTTGCAGGCGTTCTAAATTCTTTGCTGAAGGCCAAACCTATGTTGTTAACTTACTTTTGTTATCCCAGCCTCCATGTATGTGCCAAACGATGATACAGGCGCAGATCAAGTGGATTGTGAAGTGTGAAAATTCTTCTTGGATGTGTGTCATCTGAGATTGAATTTCTGAGCAATAACAGATTCCGGTAACTTTATAAAGAAATCATACTGAGATAAGGAAATGATTGCAATAAATGATTCACGAATGTTAAAATCAATGCATAATGTAAGAAGGACAGGCTGAAAGGTTTTATGAGAATAAGGGGCCAGTAACTAACTTGCGTGTTAAGGAAAAGCTATTAGTAAGGAGATATAGTTTATATACATAAGTAGAATTCTAAGGAAATCATTCAGCAAGAAAACCATTAGCTCAGAGCGTAACGGAAGTCAATTATATTCATAAATAAAAGCTGCAAATAAGTAGAAAAAATTCTTAAAGTTAGAATGGTAAAGAAGTTCTTAGAATTTAGCAAGACACCGAGTGGAAAATTTATGTTTCATAGACAAATGAAAAGCTTTGAAATTTGGATATATGCGTAGGAACGTTGGTAGGGATGATGAACTAGGTAATACTCAAGTTGATAAAAAGCGTTTATTTCTAAAACTTTGCTTTATGCTTCATGGTCTTCCAGAAGTATTTACTGTGGTCTATTATTGGCTGACCGTAGCGTACAAAGATCGCGCTCTCCGATTGGTAATTCAGCGACTTCAACAAATTACGTTTTGCGTTATTATTACGGAAACAGTTATGTTAAAACGTATTAATACGTTAGAAATTAGAAGATTTTATACTTCAACAGTGACAGTTTCTGATGGAACATTCAGAAACAGCCTACCCTACTCTGAAACAGTTAGAGTTGTCCATTTTTGCACCAACCCATCGATACCCTGAAACAAATTGTCACCGGAGCAGCGACAGCGGATTCATAAATGTCCCTGATATTTTAGATATCATAGGAGACTCATGCAGGGATTTGTTAGTAAACCTTTCATGAAATAAGAAGATTTTGCAAAAATAGTTTGAAATATGAACTCTTTTTGTCACGTGCATTGACTTGTGCACCCTACGAAACGTAAATATGCTTCTTCCCGTAATGATGGCAAACAGTTCATATTCTGATTTGAAATGTCATATTTTCCTTGCTTTTTGTCAGGATAATATGACATTGTTCTTTTTAGCAACAGGTTGAGGGGCAGGTTATTCGAGTGTCATCATGAGTAGAGATGATGGTGCACCTAGATGCCATCCTGTCCAGTTGTGAAACATTGACAGCACCAGCAGCAGTAAGCCAAGGTCGAGCCAATGTCCAATGTGACTGTGACCCGGACTTCGCGCCCTTCCTTCCCCACACTAGCGTTTCTCTCCAACACAGTCGAACTGGCTCCCACCATCGATATGATCAAATTTAATATTGAGTGTGAAATATATTTTTGCCTTTATCTTTTCATTTTTTATTTAGATTAAACATTTTTGCCATAACAAACATTAAACTAACAAAAATAAAATTTTGACATGACTTCTACTCACTCTATTCTTAGAAAAGCTAACTCTTTTACCTACTTCTGGTTAATCGAGAATCCTTAAGAGAAAGAGTGACTCATTTGATGTTGGGAGACCAAGAGAAGTATGAAGCATTGATCGTGAAAAAGAGTTCTTCCTGATTTGGTAGCACAAGATTCACTGCATTATTTATTGATTTGAATATAATTGTTGACGTTTAAATAGTTTAACATTTAAGTTTTGATGCTTAAACCTATTTATGTATTTAACTGTTGTAACCAACCTCCATCCGAATTGTATTCCAAAATTATTGACAAATAGTTTCAGAAAAGTCCACTCTCTTTCCATGATATGGCGAGAAATAACTTTAAACCAACAGAACTTTAAAAAATGAAAGTGTTGAAATGTAAACCAATAACGTTTATGTCGGAAATGTGTGATGCTATGAAACGATTATTAGAAATCAACACAGGTAGTGTAAAAGAACATTTTATTAACTTCTCTTAAGAATCATGATGTTTAGAATCGTGATTTATGTGACCACTTAAGAACTAAGAATCATCAGGTTTGAAATCATGGTTAGTGTATTCATTTCAGAATCAAATAAGAACTAAAAATCGTCATGATTTTTGTGACCACTAAAGAACCAATTAGGAGCTAAGAATCATCAGGTCTGAAATCGTGAAGTATGTGTTCATCTAAAAACTAAATATGAACTAGGAACCGTTATGTTTGGCTCATGATGTGTGTGCTCACTTATGAAAGAAATAAGAACTAAGAATCATGATTTGCTCCTCACTTAAGAATCAAATAGCTAAGAAGCATCATGTTTAGAATTATGGCATATGTACACACACAATCAGGATTTTGTATCCACGTTAGAACACTTCTAGCGCTCTCATCATTCACTATCAGAACTAGGTGATACGTATATCGTCAGTTGCCAGTGCGACACTGATATCTGACAGGGATCCTGGTTATTGTATTCCATCGCGGGCGGGGAAGGGTCACCGACCACACAGGTACTGGCCACAGTGGCGCGTAGCCAAATGAACAATCAGCACTCTGCTCCCACGCCTACTTCTACTACTAACTCTAGTACTCTATTGCTTTCTAATATTAGGGGCAGCATCTAGAAATAACCTCATTTACACAGGGAATTTAACAACCTCATGCGCGCACTTGCATGACTTCTTCTTCTTCTTTTTCTTCTTCTTCTTCTTCTTCTTCTTCTTCTTCTCTTTCTTCTCCTCCTCCTCCTTCTCCTTCTCCTTCTCCTCCTTCTCCTTCTCCTTCTCCTCCTCCTCCTTCCCCTTCTCCTCCTTCTCCTTCTCCTTCTCCTTCTCCTTCTCCTCCTCCTTCTCCTTCTCCTTCTCCTTCTCCTTCTCCTTCTCCTTCTCCTCCTTGCATGCTACAAATGTTTAATTCGTTGGTTTAACGCTCCTCGCTCATCCTCTTTACCTGTTGTAGCCACTTTTGTCTGTTAAGATCTATTGCTTCATTTATGTTAAAGATTCTCAATTGATTTCTTATATCATCATTCTTTGAACTCTCTTCTAGTGACTCCTAAATACTGCTCTGAAAAATCTTATTTCCGCTGCCTATAATCTACTTTCGTCTCTATTTGTCGTTGTCCAAGTTTCGCTACTGTTTAGAGTTACTGGGACTGCCATGGTTTTATAGAACTTTATCACGTATCTTTTCTTGCTTTATTTATTTTTATTTTTTTTTTACAGTTCCTTCAATTGTTCTACATATTTTTGGGGAACTTTCAATTTTTGTTGCAGTTTGATACTAAAGATCCTAAAAGTTAAATATGTTTACTTATTCAATTATGTTATTGCCTAATACAGGTTTACGTATTGATAGATGGATTCCTTGGAATGCAATGGATTTAGCTCTGTTTCTTAGAAATGTCAAAATTATAATTAAGAACTATTTTATGTAAGAAATATTACATACTCTGGTACAAAATATTCTTAAAAGCACCCATACTACTAGCATGTTAATCGAGATAGCGTTATAGAAATTAACATCTATTTCCTTACGGGTACAATGGGAACTGGTTGCTATGTGATGGTTTTGAAGTTTCTTTCTGCTTGCATGTCCAGGGCATACATTTTGTATTTTAACGAGATATACATGTTTTGTATAGTAATACTTTGTCTATCTCTTACGGTTTGCCAGTTATATCAAAGTCACCCAGAATGAAAACGACTTCTGAGGAGCTTCCCAGAAAATTTAAAATAAAGGTACATTTCAGTTTAATACAGCTATTTCAAATGTGTTAATTTAATTAAAAGTGTTACAGACCTTAATGAGAAAGTCAAACTTTTTGAAAAAAACATTCCATTTAAAGGGCAGTTTAGTGTAAGAGGATTTTCTTAAAAATCTTCGTATGACATCCTTGGAAGATGTTGAACTTGAATAATAAGCATATTCGCTTTTGAGTTAAGATTTTCACATATACAAGCAAAACACAGACGCGCATATGACTCAATGACAACTTGTGGAGGGGGACTTAGCACCTCGACGAAAGGCAATCCTTTGTGCCTATGCCTCTAAGGGAGCATGGGTCCGAAGCGTGTTGTCACGACAGAGCAGAGGGCAGGTTCTCTACATTTTCCTAGTTAGAAGCACCCCGGTGGAGGCTGGCTCAGCTCGGTTCCTCTCACACCCCTTAGGCTTCATACACCGAGGGGGCGCGGGACTCGGAAACTGGCTCCCCTCCCCTCTCGGGCTTATACCATCCCATGGGGGCCCGGAAACCAGTAGGTTCGCCTTCCAATCCGGGGGACGAGATTTCAGAGCGCATTTGTTCCCCCCGCCGTGTTGTTGGTGTGATCTCGCCGACGCTTCCAACCCAGTAAGTAACCCAACAATGAAGGGTGAAGGATCAAACCGCGACTCCATAGTTATTACCACCTGAGTCATCTCACGACACGCACATTTGGTGTTTTTATTCAGGGAGTCTCAAAGCAAATATTTTTGGTGAAGTCTCAATAGAATATGATACTTCCACTACTTTCTTTACGCAATAGAGAAAGCAAATATAGCCCCAATATCGTCCATTAGAATTTCAAAATCTTGTTCTGCCTCCTGTGATAATTTATCCATCTATTTGGACTTCTTTTTTCATGTCCACGTGCACTGAATGTCCAGGAAGAATACAATCCTAAGGGAGCAAAGTCAGCAAGAACAGCGGATAATTCTTTTTGAGGTACCAATAATAATCAATCAATCAATCATGTGCTTCTACCCTAGTACAGGGCACTTCACAGCAATGCCACAGTCCCCTTTTCTTCCCTTTCTGCCACTTCCTTCTTCGTCATCGCAAGTGAATCATTTATCATGGAGGCCCATCTGGTATCTTTCTGCTATTCATTTCTTCCACGTAGTTTCTCCTTATCCAATGTCTCAACCGATTTGCTTAGTGCTTACTAGTCCGTTTTAGGGCTGTCCTTCCTTCGACAACTCGCTTTAAAACACCACTCTGTTCATTTCTCAAGCCGCTTTTTTCTCCATAAGGGTAATACAACTGCCTGTAATCAACTTCTCTCGTTTATTATGACATCAAACTTACCATTCAAATCACTGCACAGGTTCCTTAGTTCTTTATTCAAATACTTCTTACTCTATTAAAAATCATTTCTTATTTCTATGTCTTGCTTGGTGTAATAACAGCTCATGTTGCTATTTCATGTTATGTTCTAATTACCATCTAAATTTGTCTATTTGCTTTACTCATTGAGGTACTGTTCACTAGGGTTCAAACTAGAAAATCAATCAAATAAAAATTTATATTTGCACAAAATGTGATAAAATTTTATAGATTAATGAGCCAAAATACCCGGCGTTGCCCCCGGTTTGAAGAGTTTACCCCTACAGCTTTTAGACTAAGGTTCGGCACTATAAAGAAAGCAAAATAAAAATTTTGTTTTCTCTAACTGTTCAGCCTCCCCTTATGTAGGACTTACACCCCAGTGCCTAGGGTCAGGTGCCTGTTGGGGAGCAGAGGTACCTATGGACTGGACAGAGCGAAGACCATGAAGCGAGTGGTCAGCCCGAACCCCCCCCCCCCTCCGTGTATGTGTGTGTTGTATCTGTCTGTGAGTAGCACAACTCAAAAATCAAAAGTCGATTAAAACCAAAGTTGGTATTTAAGTTTCATATCTTTCGAGGATGCGACACGACGATTTTGAACAAAATTTCTCTATCATAAACTACCCTTTACAGAGAAAATGTTTCGAAAATTTTTATTTTTTCAAAAATTTATCTTATGTTATTTATTAAAATTCTATATGTAAGATATATTTGTAGCAAATGAAATGTATATTTGGAACTTTCTGGATACAGCCCTCGTAGTCCTGTTTACCCTTGACGTAGATCTCACAAAAGTTATGTCCAAGTGCATTATTTTGTGGAATGAACAACTTCAGAGATATTCTTTGTTATTTGTGTGTTTTTCAATGCTTAAACTTTTTTCAAACAGAAGGTCGTTATTCACTCTTGGTCATGCAAAGAGAACGGATTTTCAAAGCCTTCATATAGTGACCAGCTTTAAAAGATATCGTTTAAAGCCTACTGAATTCCCATATTTCCCTTGCACCTGGAAGAAAAGCAGCAATAAGATAACTTCTGCAAATGTTTATCTCGACTAATATTGATATAGAGGACTAAAAGTTTGTAATGATAGTAGAAGAGTAGAGAAAATCATGTGAGTGCAACACATCAGATTTTTTGTTCTGTATTTGTCCTAAATGGAATGCAATGCACCCTTTATTACGCTTGTGGTGACTTTAGAAATACACAATGTAATTAATTAAATACATGAGAGTCCAGGAGAGAAGTAAGTAGCCTAAACAGTATTTATGAATCACTTTCCTTTGTTCTTGAGTCTTAAATTTAAGTTGTATTTTTATTTCGTTCTTATATTTACTTGTTAATTTGATTTAAAACGCTACTACATCACTCCCTCGCTTTATGGTAGCTCGTAAGCAATGTCCAAAACAGAAAGGTGACAAGTGAATGGGCGGGTCCGCTATTCCCGCTACGGTTGCTTAAATTCATATTCAAATTTAATGAGCATCTTGATTTGCACACAAGGAAACAGACCACCGGACCCGTTACGTGTGGTCTCCGACTTCCTTGTACTTAGCAGTCTTTTGTCATTTAAAGAGATTAGCTTTCTCTTTCTCCTGTACAGATTTTGCTTACACCACATTTCGCTTTAATATATGAAACTCATATTATGCGTTTTCTGTATATTTGTTAAGGGACCCTGGGACCGAAAAATTATCAATTTTTTATTAACAAATTACAGCTAATCAAGAGCTTATCTAGTAATATTTCCTTCATAAATACGTTCACAATATATAGGCGAGTCTTCCATTGAAGGCCCCCAAAGTTTACACTAATTCTAGCGGACACACAGTAAGCCATCTGGCTTTATTCTTTTCAATCTTCGAACTTCACACTTACTAAGCACTTTCAACATCTCTTTGTTTTCATGGTGCTGCACTCTTAAACGATGTTTCGTTACTGTCTTTTTTATTTCTTCTGTAACAGTGTCGATCTTGAGACAAGTATGTGATCATTGCGCACGTACCATGGCGTATTAGCTATTGTTCTTAAAACTTTATTTTGAAATGTCTGTAGGTTTTATATACGTCAATTTAGAACAACCCCAAAGCTGTATCCCATAGTTCCAGACTAGCTTTAACACCTGCTTGGATATTAATAGCTTATTGTATATGTCAGGTTCAGAATTTCTCCCAGTGACCCAATAAAGTTTCTTGTATTTGATATTTAAGTCTTTTCTTTTAGTTTCTATATGCCTTCTCCAATTTAATTTTGAGTCTAATGTCATTTCTAGGTACTTCGCTGTTTATACTGAGGAATAGTTTGATTATTTATTTTTATTCGTAGTATCTTAGTTTTCTTATTCGTAAAGTAGATATGCAAGGATTTAGATTCATTCATACGCCATTTCTTCGTCCAGTCTTTAACCTTATTGACAGATTTCTGCAATTTCTGTGTAGATTTCTCTACTGTATGTCCTACTGCCATTATTCATATGCCATCAGCAAAGGTAGCCATAGTTCTATCATCTTTGTATGGAATATCCCTAGTAAATATAGGGCATAGCGTTGGCCCCAAGACGCTTCCTTGAAGTACTCCAGCAGCTATATTCTTTAATGCAGAGTATTCGTTTCCATATTTAACTCGGGAATATCTCCCTTCAATATAGGATAGCAATATTTGATAAACGTAATTTATCAAATTGACGAATTTTAGGTTTATGTATATAAATGTTCCTCAAACCTTCAGTGAAGTATTTTAGATTTAACCGTTTTTAAAGGCGTAGCACAGGCTTTTAAATACTATGTGCACTATTTTTCAACGCCAATTTTATGCTTAAATTTTCAGTAGTATTTCAAGAAAATATGAACCAAAAAGGCTCAAAAACAACCAAATTCGGTGGAAAGGGGTGGTTCAGTGTATATCGCCGCAAGGGAAAAGCCATGAATCTCAGGAGGCAGACTGCTACACAAAAAATGTAATGTGTAGCACTCATACGACTTTCTCTACTCTTGTACTAACCATTCTTACAAACTGTAACCCCTTTATCTTCTTGTTAGTTGAGATAAACATTTGCAGAAATTATCTTATTGCTTACTTCCTTTGCTTATTTCCTTGTAGGAGCAAGGAGAATATGAGAATACAGTAGGCTATGAACGATAGTCAAATATTTTAAAGCTTTGAGACTCCATTCTCTTTGCACGGTTAACACATAAAAAATGAATAATGATGTTCCATTTGATAGAACTGTAAGTTCCCCAAAACTCACACAAATAACCTGGAATATCTCCGAAATGGTTCACTCTACAAAAAGAATATTTAGACATAAATTGTATTTTAGCAAGATCTACATTTTTTGTACAGCAAGACTTGGTCTATCTCTTACGGTTTACCACTTGTGCAAGAATCATCCTGAGGAAATAGGACTTGATAGGCCATAGCTAGAAAATTTAAGATATATATTTCATTTGTCATAAAAATATCTCAAACATTTAATCAAAATCATTAGAGCCATTTTCAAGAATATCAGAATTTTCGAAAAATTTTCCATGTAAAGGGCAGTTTAGGGTGGAGCAATTTTCTTCAAAATATTCGCGTAGCATCCTTGAAATACATTAACCTTAAATACCAACTTTGGTTTCTAACCAACTTTTCGTTTTGATGCCGTCTACAGTCTGACACACACACACACACACACACACACACACACACACACACACACACACACACACACACACACACACACACACACACACACACACACACACAAACACAGACCTTTTTATAAAAATGCTTTTCTGGATTCAGGGGGCCTCAAAACATATATTTCCGGTGAAATTTTGACATCGAATTTTTGAGTGGAATACAATACTTCCTCTACAAAACGTAGTATAGAAAGTAAAGAGGAAGGTATGACAAACAGGTAATTTGACTCATCATTATGCTACAGTCTATTTTTTGACCTATATATAAGAGAATAATATTTAAAATTATCAAAATTTTGAAATCTCCATCGTCTGGAGCATTTCAGGAACGGTCCTGAAAACAGCTTAAAAATTAGTAAATAAATAAACTAAATTTAAAAGTGTTAAAGATATTGCAATGAAAATTTGTAGTAGGTACATTACCTATTCCTTATATGTATTATATCTTATATGAATTTGAACAAATTCCGCTAATAATTGTGGAATTTAGCAAATTCACCTATGCGCACCCTTAACAAGAGTTCAAAGTGCATACGCAAGTCCACACACCACGCTACGCCACTGGTGGGTTTGTTTAATCATATTTGGTAAACAAATTTCATATTTGGTAATTGTTTCTTTATGTTCTGCCTGTCTTCACTCATAAGTAACCCGGAGTTTTAGAACATAATACACCAAGTGGAATACAGAGTGCGCGGACCACGCATATACGCTACTCGCGGCCCGGCGGTATAATGAACGCGCTGTGTTACAGGTGCGACAGAGAGGTAATGCAGGCTAGACCACCATGACATCTACTTTAGAGATAACTTTCGCGGCGCTGTAGTATGAAGACCATCCGTCCGTCCGTCGTGGGCGGATGTTTCTTAGCCTCGCACGTCTTTATTGCCTTTCCTTCAGGAATCTTGATGTAATTGTGTTGCATTTGATGCTGTTGGAATTTTAATGACTCCCTTATCGATTTAATAGTCGATTATCTCGACGCGGTCACGAATGTACATGCCTACAGGGTGCGTGTATGGGCGTCATGTGTATGGGGCGAATAAGGACTCGTGTCCTGAGACGTCCTAGATAGGATACTCTTGCTTCAGGTACGAAATTAGGTCACTTTGTTTACGTTTGTGTAGGTAAACCTGTGGAATCTTTTATCTTTGTTACTCTGTAAATTTTGCTTTTTCATACGAGGTCCTTTCAAGTTTTGATTCATTACATTTTATTCCCTACTGGCATATTTCCAGCCGACTTCCTCATTCATTCCTTGTTTGTTCCTTTGCTATACCCCTCTTTCATTCTCTCTTTTGCTACTTTTATTTTTCTTCTAGATTTAACCTGTACCTTTCTTCAAGCCATTCTTCTGCGCTTTGTCTTATTTTTATAACTCTCGTTTCCTTCACTTTCTTGGTTTTATTCCTTCTCTTTTCACACCTGTCGTTCCTTTTCTCTTCTCCTATATTGCCCCATCTCTCTTTGGCTGTTTCCATGAACTAGCATCAGTGAGAGAATGCCACATTATATGTTATTTTCTCTTCCTGTTATTTATTTGCTTAATTTTTGTGTAATTCATTCGTGCGAAAAGTTTCAAGGCTAAGGAAACAACTAAAACAATTAATAATAATAATAATAATAATAATAATAATAATAATAATAATAATAATAATAATAATAATAATAATAATAATAATAATAATAATAATAATAATAATAATAATAATAATAATAATAATAATAATAATAATAATAATAATAATAATAATAATAATAATAATAATAATAATAATAATAATAATAAATTATTTGTCTAAAGTCCAATACAAATTTGTCTTCAAAGATGTAAACGGAGTTATTAACTAGAGATTTCTTCCCAACTGAAAATGCATAGTCCCTCTATTGAATTCTCTCCAAAAGCGAAAGCGTTCGTTCTTAGCTGCGGTACACATCCTCAGAGATAGATGAATATCTTCTAATGATTCAACCGGAGATGTTGCATAATTCAGGTTGCACAAACCAATGATTTGTTTCTACTTTTCTCTCCCTGCTTTTCCTTCATTTTCCGTTTTTTACTTTATGTTTTGATTAATTTTATCTTCTCTCCTTCATTGTCCTTTGTACTATACTTTTCCTCCGGGTTTTTCTTTCTTCTGCTCTTCTTTGTCTTTTTCTTTCACATTTCTCTACACATTTTCGTGTTTTAAGGTTCATTTCGTCCAAGATATTTTACTTTTTCTCTCTCTCTCTCCCTTTCTTTACATTGTTTTCAGTTACGCCTACTAGTCTTCATCAAAGGGCCCTATTTTAAAAATGAACTCTTCCATAACATAAGTATAACTTTGTAGGGCCTTAACTACTAGTCAAATGTTTGCGAAACATTGTGTTCATAATATCTAACATTTATTATACTGAAGTAATTGATGTTTAACCCGAAAATCAACGAATGTTAGATTTTACTTCGTGTATAAAATAGTTTTTACATGCAAATTAGGCGTAAAATATGCACTGGAAATTTAGTCGTCTATTCCTGCTTATAGATTTTCGCGAAATTGCTTTTTTTCTGAAAATATGACCGTTGACTGTTAATAATTTTATTTGTATTTCTAAAAGTTACGCTGCTCTGCATCAAAATGCTGTTTTCGAATGAATGCATATTCCAGACAGATCTGAGCTGAGTTAAACGGTATAATCCCAAATGCGGACGTTTGGGATCGAACCCGAGTCACTTTGGTGAGATTCAAGCACTTTAACCGCTTGGCCACGGCGCGGTCTTGTAGAGGGGTGTATCAATAATGTACTAATATAAGAAAGCTGATAACATATTTGGAATCAGCACCCCAAAATTAGAAAGAATCAGTATACAAGTTCTAAAACATCAAATTTTTTTTTTATTTTCTTCCTTTCTTTTTTTAAATGCACAGCAGTGTTGTCAATGTAGGAAAATACTGCCACGACGACCGTGCACAGAGAGATATCAAGTGTGTGCTACCTCAGGCTACTGCTTTCGTAAGCGTCGCCGCTACGTAACACAACAATGTCGGCTCAGAACAAGCGCCATGGAACGCGTTTATGGAAGATCTCGGCGTGCAGGACTTGTTTACGACAGAAATGTAGATTTCCAGAAAAGTAGCCGGTAATACAAAGACTACATAAGCGAGCCAGACCGAGGAGTTAGATTATTGTCAGAGTTGATTGCGAACAGTGCAAGCAGTGTCAAGGACAGATAGAACAGCTCCAAGTTGCAACGTCATGAAGTGTGAATTGTATTACTATACAAATAGAACGGTTGTGAGCTGTGATTTGTAATACTGTTAGCGCTTCACTGTTTTAAGAAAAAATAAAGTAACAGTGTTGTCATTTGTCACAATATATGTGGTTACTCCAGACAGAAATAGGTAACAATGCAGAACTTTACGATCTACGTCCTCATTTGCATGGGCTTCACGTAATTAATTATTGTTGGATTCTGTCCTCTTGTCATTTTTTGTGGAATGTTATCATCGACGCTTTCCATCTCTCCTTCCCGCATTTATCTTTCCTAATTTATCTCCCTATTTTAATTTCGAGTACGAATTAAGAGCAATGTTTAAATGAAAAGCGGAGAGCTGAATATGTTGTCACTGTCTGTGTTTTGAGGTGGAGTCCAATCAGCATGAGCTAGCTGTGTATTCTAATAGCGATTCCTCGAAGTGATTGCTCAGTCCCTGGCCAATTAGTTAGTATCTCTGTCACGCTCTAACCTCACCTCACGTCTTTCGTGACGTACGGCACTCAGGCATTCGGAGATTTCATCCTTCTAATTCCCTTCATTAATAAACTCTTTGATTATTATTTGGTTTTTATGCATACATAAAATGTGATGATGTTGCAGCCACAAATTCTACTAGTGAGAGACTCCAATATGACTATACAGAGTTGACAATGTCTCCCTGCGTGCGAGACTGGTGCAATTTGTGGAATCTGCTGTCAGCTGCTATAGTTGTAAGCTCAGGGTAGCTTGTCGGTCTGGGTAGCTCAGTTGGTTAGACGCTGGCCTACTGATCCCAAGGTCGCGGTTTCAAATGCGGCCCAGATCAATGATTTTCAAGTGTGCTTAGAAAAAGACAAGCTGTGTATATTCACCAAAAGCCAACTGTGACACATTTTTCCGTTATAGTGCACTCTAATGACATTTCGTCACTTCAATTGACATCTATACCAGCAACTGTATCTCGAAGGTATCCTAGGTAAAGATAGGTCCATAATTGGTTTAACTGTAGTTCTTAAGTTGGCGATAGAGATCTTAACTTGCATATAGATAAACTGTTTGATTTAAATGGTTGTGCAGATGCCCTATTGTCGCACGTGTGTATAAAACACTAAGATATTGCTTTATTGCCTAAAATAAGCGTTTCATACTTCTTCATTGTCGCCTTTGCAACATAATTTGTATTAGTACATGCATATATAGTGCAGTATATCCTGGAAAGTGTTTCAAAACAAGGTTTGCAAAGTGGGGTCTGAAGGACTACTTTGTTACTAGTTAATCCCATTGAGATTTGCAATACTTCAATTTAGTGTAATCTTGGCCATATTAAACTTTTGGAAGCTGTCGCTTAAACGTTCCCCCATGAAATTGTGTGTGTGCGCGCGCGCGCGAGTGTGTGTGTGTGGATCTGTGTGTGTGTGTGTGTGTGTGTGTGTGTGTGTGTGTGTGTGTATGTGTGTGTGCGGTACGAGTGCGTGCGTATTTACAGAAGGCCTCAAAACATGTGTTTTGACGCCGGTGAAGTCGTGACATCAAATTTGTCAGTGGAATATATTTTCTCCACTTACCTAAGTAGAAAGAAATAAAGCATAGTGAATAAATAATGCCACTGAACATATCACATCAGAATTTTCTTATTGGAATACGGACCCGACTAAGAAAGAGCTGATATAGAACAGTTTTCCTTAATAACTATTAATTTCAGGATCTACATTTACGTGTAAAACTTTTTAGTTTCTCTATTGCGTATAGTAAGTAGGGTAAGTATTGATTCCACCCAAGAATTCGATATCGAGATTTCACTGGAAATACATGTTTTGGAACACCCTAAATCTTTTTCTTTTAGGAAAAAAAAATGCTTTTTTTATTCAGGGGACCTCAAAACATATTTCCGGTGAGACCTCCACATCAAATTTTTGGGTGGAGTACAATACTTCCTCTACTTACTATACGTAGTAGGGAAAGTAAAAACGTCCGTGTGGATCTGTGTGTGTGTGTGTAAGCGTGTGTGTGTGTGTGTGTGCGTGTGCGGGCGCGCATATGTGTGAATAGCAGAACACGAAAACAAGAAGTAGGTTAAAAATAAAGTTGATATTTAAGTTAACATAGTTCAAGAATCCGACACAAAGCTCTTCAAGTACATTCCTATACCCTAAACTACCCTTTAGAAAACCTTGATTTTCTCAAAAAATGGGTCTAACAATTTTGATTAAGATGTCATAAGTTTTAGATATTTTTATGGCAAATGAAATGCATATTTTGAATTTTCTGGCTATAACCTAGGTAGTTCTGTTTACTCTTGATGACTTTTGCATAGCTGGTAAACCGTAAGAGATAGACGAAATCTTACCATAAAATTGTAGATCTCCCTAAAACACACAATTTATGCCCAAATTCATTTTTTTACTGTGGAGTGAACCATTTTGGAGATACTCCTTGTTATATGTGTGAGTTTTGCAGTGCTTAAGGTTTTCTCAAATGGAAGGTCGTTATGTACTTTTTATCTCTTCCCCGTGCAAAGAGAACGCAATATCAAAGCCTTCATTTAACATCTAGCTATGGGAGAAGATCTTAATATTGCTCAAAACTACTGTATTCTTATATTCTCCTTGCACCTTCGACAAAATCAGAAGTAAGATAATTTCTGCAAATGTTTATCTCGACTAACACGTGTAACGTACAGGAATAAGGGTTTGTAGGAATAGTTAGTACAAGAGTAGTGAATGTCATGTGACTGCAACACAGGAGATTTTCGGTATTATTCTGCTAAACGTAGATAATCCTAAAGTTACCAACAACAACACAATAATTATTGCTCATACCTAATTTAATTACCATACTGACTACACTGCGAAAGACTTTGTCATCCCCCAAAATTGCTACTTGTATTCTTAATTTGATTTTTGTGGGTCCCCCACGTCATATTCATTGGAGAGCGACCTAAGCTTGGCGTCAGAGACAGGGGTTATTACATCCTTCCTCATTAAGGCACCGCTTGCATAAGTGTTTGCGTGATTCATTGCGAAGACCAGAATTAGATTTATATGCAAATGCATGGTTTTGTTTGCGTGTGTGAAGGCGACAGAAATCATCACGCACAGCTTTTCTCTCAGTAATTAATTAATTCTCAGCATTTCGCGGTGCACTTGTTTGCATGATATTATGGTATCTGATTGCAAGACACATGTACATTAAGAATTTCATTCCAAACACATTAGTTTTTGTTGGGCATGCTGAGAAATTTCAGATAACACTGGAGGAAAACGTGTTTATTTGTTAAAACTAACTTGTATTTAAATTTTAATCAACAACAGGCGAATACCTTTTATTTGAATAGGTTTACATTTAAAAATTCTGATGTGTTTCACTCCCATGACTCTCTACTCTTGAAAAACACTTATTTCTCTATGTACTTAATGATAATCGAGATAAATATTTGCATAAATTATCTTCTTGGCAATTTTCTTGTAGATGCAAGGAAAATATGGAAATACTGTAGGTTTTAAGCGGTGGTCAAATATTTTAAGAGCGCCTTTGGCATTCCGTTCTCTTTACATGACATGACATGACCAAGAGATATTCAAAGAGTATTTAAAAATTCAAACAAAGCACAAGCAATATCTCGAAAAGGTTTCATTCCGTAAAAATTGCGTGTTTTAACGAAAGCTATATTTTTTGTAGCGTAAGATTTTGTCCATCTCTTACTGTTTACCAGTTATGCAAAAACCATGCAGAATGAAGAGGATTTCTGATTATATTCCCTGAAAAGGGAGGACAAGAGTGGCATAGCTTTCCTAGCTGCCAGTCTTGAACTTCTGTACCTGCTCCCACGTCCCCTTGTTCAAAACATGTGCACCTCTAGTTGTCGCCTGAGCTTCCTACCGCGTGTCCAGTACAGGGCTAACTTTGGTTGAGGAAGTCAATGTCATTCGAGAAATAAAGAATTTGTAGAAAAAATTTGAAATCGCGAAGGAATACAGGATATCACCTAACACTTTGATAACTTATATGAAGAACAAGGAGAAAAATTTAAGTAGTGCCTCGAATGAAAGTCGAAAGAGTTCAAAAAGAGTGAGACAACCGGAAAATCCTGTTGCTGAAATATCAATTTTAGAGGTAACTTTTGTAATTCGAATTTTTGGATACATCGAATTTTTTTCTTGTCGCTTCAGCTTCAAACAATACAAGTTCTACTGTATTTCCTGTGAAATCTCAACATTGAAGTTTTGGGTGGAATACAATACTTCTCCTGCTTATTATACGCAATAGAGAATGTAAAACTGTCGACATAATACTCTAGTATGATTTTGAGTGCTTTTATGCTTGATGGTGATCATCACCATCATTATGATGATTTTATACAATGCGAAGATTACCTCCCGCGCTACGACACCGTAGGTCATTCTCCTCTTTTTCGGACCTCCTCTCCCTTTGGCTTAGTGGCGTGACTGTACAGGTTAAAGGCGACTGGCATTGGCGTAATGCAGTACATCTGCACTCCTTTGAGTGTCTCAAAATATGAAGTTGGCGCCCAACACTAACTTCTTATTTTGAGATTAATTATTGTTATCCTTCCCCTCATGTCTCTTACGTCATCAGCGAAGGGAAGTGCCCTATTTCCCCTCAATGAGCAACTGCTCTAGGAGGAAGGGCTCCAGTAAAGTAAGCAATGGAGGCTTTAGCCCGTAGGCAGTCAGGTTCTCGGCGCTAAGTGGCGTTTTGTGGTCCCTGTCCTCTCGTGGGGTGGAGGGCGCTTGTACGAAATCTGACCTGGAGTTATTCTGGCTGCTTGGCGGGTCCTGGTGTCGAGATGAAGAGATCTGAACGGATGTTAGAGACCGGCGCGCGTCCCTGTGGTCTGTCTGTCTGCGAATCTGCGGTTCCTCATTAAATCCCTTCCTTTTGCGGAAGTTAAGCCACAAATAATCTATAGATCGAAGTTTGCGAGCTGTCCCCATCCGTTGTGCAATCCTAAATGTAACCTTAATCTGTGTCTATGTGGAGATTACTGGGGTACGAAGGTCTACCGTGAAAGGTGGCAATGTAGTGCCAAAGAGACTGTTAACAAGAGTCTTGACTTCTGCTATGTCAAAAACCGGAGGTTTAAGTACCGTAGCAGTAGTTGACGGGCGCTTACGTCAGCAAGACTTGATTAAGGCCACTCTCCCTAAAAAGCATACGATATACTGCTGCTACATTAGCTTCCTGGAAATGACTTATACAATCCTAAGAACTGTATGGTTTAAACACAAGAAATCATATATCCAATATTGCCATTTTATAAAGAACATGCAAAATTAAAAAATAGAAACATCACAATATACCGTTACATGAGTTATTTATCTAAAATTGAAACTTATGTATTAGAGATAAATATTTATTACAACTTTTTACTGTTGCTTCAGAGTTTGATTCATAAAATTGATTCACTTGTTTCCTCAAAAGAACGCTTGAATCTAAGGAAAGGAAGTACCAACACAGGAAATAAAAGCAGCTAAACCCTACAAAACGTGCTAACTCGGTACATCTTCCTGCTTTTATCTTCATTTTTCTTGCCTTTCACTTTTTCTAAGACTTTCTCTAATCCTGCATTAACCATTATTACAAACTCTCATTCCTATAACTTCGTGCTAGTTAACATAAACATTTGTAGAAATTATCTTATTGTTATTTTCTTGAAAGTGCAAGGGGAATATTAGAATATAGTACGATAGTCAAATCTTTTAAAGCTTTGAGATCCCGCTCTCTTTGCACGCTAGTATATAAAAAATAAACAAGAATGTTTTATTTGACGAAAGTTTGTTTTCCGAAACTGACACAAATAAAAAGGAATATCTCCGAAATGTTTCACTCCCCCTCCCCCCAAAAAATATTTGGACATATATTGTGTATTTTAGCGACATCTACTTTGTTGTATAGTAAGATTTGGTCTATCTCTTACGGTTTACGAGTTACTCAAGTCATCCAGAGTAAACAGGACTACATAGGCTATAGCCAGAAAATTCAAAATTTACATTTCATTTGTCATAAAAATATTTTAAACATATGGCATTTTAATCAAAATCGTTAGTCATTTTCAAGAAAATCAAAATGTTCGAATGTAAGGGTCAGATTAGAGTGGAGAAATTGTCTTCAATATCTTCGTGTCGCATCCGTGAAAGACATTAAACTTAAAATACTAACTTTGGTTTTTAACAGACTTTTTGTTTTTGAGTTATGCTGTCCACACACACACACACACACACACACACACACACACACACACACACACACACACACACTGAGAGACACACAAACACAGGCACACAGAGGAGCGCGCGCGCACGGACCTTTTTCTGATAATGTCTTTTTTGTTCAGAGGAGCTGAAAACATATTTCAAGTGAAATCTCGACATTGAATTTTTGGGTGGAATATAATACTTGCTCTACTTACTCTACTTAGTAGAGAAATTAACAAGTGAAGCAATCTACGAGTGTATCTAACTCTTTTAAAGCAACAGTGAAAAGTTGCAATAAATATACGTATTTTTTGTGTTAGAATTAATAAGTTTTTGCTCATTTGTCCCCAACTTATAACACTAACGTAAACTTGTAGATTTCACCTTTGTTCCAGTTTTTCTCGCTGTGTATTTCACAAGAAACACTGGCGATTAACATGTCTCAGCATCTGTCGCGCGCTTATCTATTCCCGTAAATGAGCACGTTAAATTAAGGCTGAAGGAATTAGCAGAGGATCGTGATGGTAGGAGATCCAGGTGTTAGTACAGTCCACACGCAGATCACGTCCCACAGCGTCACGACAAAACACGCGCGCTCACATTTTCACACCCACACCCACACTCCGCGCCGCCTCAATCCAGGGTCGTTCCTTGTGCTAAATCATAAACATTCCAGTGGCTCCGTGCGTATCCCTATACTTACGTGAAATGGAATATTGAAGTAACTTATATCATATACCACTCCGAGCTTGGGTTTTTCGTGATTTTACCTGATCGGTAGGCAAATTCTGGGGTGGTTCTTCATCATGATCATAAACATCATCATTATCATCACCACCAATCAAGGACTGAGCTTTTAAACGCTCGTTCCGGTTTTATGAAAGCTGAAATTCCTCTGCCCACTTCGGTGTGGTCGTCCAACATTTGTTCTGCCTTCAGGTGTATAGTTTATTAATAAGTTCGAAAATTTTCTTTCTGGTATTCTATCAATATGTAATTTCCAGTTGTTCCTGTACTGTTTAATTCGATCTGTAAGTTTGAAGATGTTTAATTCTTTTCCTATATCTTCATTTTCTTATCCAATAAGATGCACTCTGCAACACCCCTTAAGAATCTCATTTCTATCGCTTCTAATCTTTGTTCTTGTGTTTTCTCAAGCGTCCAAAATTCTGAACCATACACCAAAACAGGAACAGCCTTTGTTACATTCATCAGTTCGTCCGTGAACTTCATTGCGAACGGACGTGTTTGGCTTTTGCTCGTCGAGCGCTATTCGCCAGTGAATGGATTGCATCGTACTAGCATCTTGTGATCTTCTAACTCTACACTGCCAAGTGATTGGCTATTATACTCTAACCAGTGATTGGTGCAAATAATTCTGCACAGACTTTCCATTCTGAGACAAGACTTTTGTGCTTTCTAGCACACTTATTTACCTTGACTTACCAGTGGGTAAGATTATACGGTCAAAGCCATCAGTTTTTTAACTGGTAAGGCGCCTTCGGGTCGGGCCCTCTATAATCTGCGCCTAACAGCGCCCACTAAACTATACTTTTCACGACTACCATGGCATGTCCCCGGACAAACGAGTTGGCCGAATCCAAGCTGTATTACCTACAGGGGGGTAATATTTCACTTTTTCTCGACGAACCGCTCATTCAAGAGCCCACACTGCCTCTGGAAGAGAACTCCCGCTCCATACTGCTCCTTGAACGCCAGGCTAGGCAAGCCTATATCACACAGGCAGACCTCAAGCTGCTGGAGATTATGCCCAAAGATGAAGTGCCCCGACAGGAACTGACACACCTGTACCGCTCCATGGCTGCACACAGAGCACGTGTTGATGCCATTGCCAGCTATTTGGCCCATCATGACCAAGCTGTGCACTCGTCACAATGGCAAACGGTGCAGGCGAAGAGGAAGCGAAACATCCCCGCTCCTGCTGCATCATCCGTTCCTATAAGCACGGCAAACCAGTTCCAACCTCTGGCCACCACCTCTGCTGCGCAAGATCCTGCACCAGAGTGCATGGAGGAAGATGCACCTCTGCCAGCAAGAAACGCTCCTCCTCCGACAAACACTGTCGCACAGCCACTACAACAACGGCTTAAACGGCCTACCCCAATTTTCCTGCGCAATCCAGCAGACGCCAGGAAAATTATTAGTGCCGTACCATCAGAAAAGGCTAAATATGCCTTAAAGAATCTCAGGGGAACGGTGGCTTTACTTCCGACATCGCCCGATGACCACCGCTTTCTCCGTAAGCATATGGAGCAACAGCAGATTGAAGGAGTTACTACTCTCCTTCCAGAAGACCGGTTCCTGCACGTCACCCTTAAGGATATCCCGGTCTTCGTTTCAGAAGATGAGGTCAGGGACCTATTAACTCAGAAAGGGTACACGGTGGAACGTGTAGCCCAGCTAACAACGAGAGGACCCAACCCGCAACCACTGCCACATTTCCGCGTCGCTCTGAAAAAGACAGAGAACGCAAGAAACATCTTCGCTGAAACACACATGTTTCATGCAATTATTAGAGTGGAAACCTTTAAGCCACCACCACGTCCTCAACAGTGTACGAACTGTCAAAAGTTCACACATAATGCTTCTGGTTGTTTGCTGCAACCTGTTTGTGCCTTTTGTGGTGAGACTGGGCACAAAAGAGTAAATTGCCAGAGATTGGCAATACCTGGCTCCACTCCACGCTGCTGTAACTGCGGAGACTCACATTCCTGCAGATATGCCAAATGCCCAGTGTGGCAGGAAGCCCGATTGGAATTGATGGCCAACAAACAGGGACGCATGTCCAAATACAACGCCAGACCTCAGGTTCCTCACCACCTGGAACTGCCACGCGAAGCCTTCAGAGGAGCCCGATGGCCCGGACTTCCTAGCCAGAAACCAATTACCTTCCCCAGTTATGCAGCGGCCACTGTAGGAAGTGAAGAGCCCCAACCTACACCAGCCCCTGTCGCACCTCCTCAGCCGCAGCGGCAACCAGTTGTGCACTCTACACAACCATCTACCGCCCCGCCACGGCCACAACAGCCTGCACAGCACAGAATAACTCAACCAAGAGACACTCGTCAGCAGCAGCCAACTTCTGACTCCTCCCGGCCTCGCCCACCTCAGCAGAACTCTCCTCCCACTGTTCCGGATGAGGCCTTCTTAAACACGATGAAGCAAATCCCCATCCCACTTCAGCCTGAGTTTGCGGCTTTCCTGGCGGAAGCTCTCGGCAACAGACCACAACACATCCACCCCTACACGATCTTCGTACACACCGTCCTCTCCTTCACTATCCACTATGGGTGCTAGGCCAGATGGAAGATTAAATATTCAATCCCTGAAGATCTGTTCTTGGAATGCCAATGGACTTCGCTACAAATTACGCGAAACAACTAACTTTGTGGCCGCTAAGGGCATTCAGGTCCTTCTAATCCAAGAAACACATCTTTCACCAACACACAAAGCTACCATTCCAGGTATGCTTTGCTACAGGACCGACAGGGCTGACGGCTATGGTGGAACCGCCATCTACGTGAATCGTAACGTTAACCATCACCAACTATTCACCACCCCGACTACCAACCTGGAAACCACTGGAGTCCAAGTGGAGACCAACAAAGGACCACTCAGACTTTTTTCTGTCTACATCCCCCCTGGTCGCCCCATCCTTGACCAGGAGTTAAACACCTTGTTCACCAGCAACATAGCCACTATCGCTTTGGGCGATTATAATGCAAAAAGTCCCGCTTGGAACTCCACAGTGCTTACCAGTCGGGGTAGAATCCTGGAACGCTACGTACAAGCAAACAATATAGTGGTTCTCTCGCCATCATCTCCAACCATGGACTACAGAGGTCGTCGTCCCCCAGATTGGCTGGACATTGCCCTGGTCAAGAACACAACACTACATTCTCAAATATTTTCACTTCCAGAACTGACTTCCGACCATTACCCTCTGCTACTGATCTTCCATACCAAACCAAACTACAAATCACAATCCCTCTTTCCATCTCCCAGGCGAGTCGACTGGAAAACATTCTCCAGCATAATGGCCGACCTGCCAGCACCTATAGACCCCTGTACTACGATACAGGAAGTGGACTTACTGGTGGACCACCTCACCACATCCATCTCTACAGCCATTACGCAAGCCACTCCACCGAGCAGAGGACCCGCTCAAGCGGTCAGGAAGTTGCCTCGTCACCTCCGTGACCTAATAGCCAGCAAAAACAGAGCCCGCCGACGAGCCCAACACACTGGAAGCCCTCTCGACCGTACAGAATACAATCGCCTACAACGTTTGTTAAAGATGGAACTGGCCGACCATTTCAATGCCGACTGGGAGCGAAAATTGTCTTCACTTGACACCACAGACAACTCACTTTGGCAGATGTCCAAAGCCTTGCTCCGTTTGCCCACACAGGACAAACCCATTCGACATGGCACTCGTGTTGCACAATCTGCCCGAGAGAAGGTCGAACTGATGGCGGAATTCCTTGAAGGCACCTTCCATCCAGCAGACACCTGCGACTTAGAACTCAGGCATCAAGTCGAAGGCCAAGTCGCTGACTTCTTATCCCGGCCCTTCCTGCCAGAAGATACAACTCCAACCACTGTAGAGGAAGTTCGTAGTCTACTTTCTAGTGTCGCCCCCTACAAAGCTTCTGGGTTCGACAACATACCGTATGCGGCTCTTAAGGCCCTACCACAGCAGTGGTTGGCCCTTCTTGTACAATTATTTAACACCATTCTTCAACTGGCGTACTTTCCGCAGGCCTGGAAACATGCAAAGGTGATTACACTGCCAAAACCAGGGAAAGACACTTCCTCCCCTGACGGTTATCGACCCATCAGTTTACTTCCTTCTCTAAGCAAGCTATTTGAGAAGATTGTGCAGGCACGCCTCCAAAGCTTCCTGGATACCCATCAGATCCTCAAATCAGAGCAGTTTGGCTTTCGCAGGAAACACTCCACCACTCACCAACTCCTTCGGCTGGTGGACGACGTTCTCAAAGGTTTTAACAACCGTCATTTTGTAGTCTCCCTCTTCCTCGATATTTCACGGGCCTTTGACTCCGTCTGGCATGAGGGGCTCCTTTACAGACTTATCCACTACGACATTCCTCCCCATATTGTTCATCTTCTCCATTCCTATCTGCATAATAGAACCTTTTCCGTCTGCAAAGAAGAGGTATTCTCCATTTCTCGACCCATCCATGCAGGAGTCCCCCAGGGAAGTGTTCTCGGGCCGCTTCTGTTCCTGATATACATAAATTCCTTACCATCATACCCTGGATGTACCCTCTACCAGTTTGCAGATGACACCGCCATTGCCACTGCCTCTATTAAACATAGAGTAGCAGCAAACAGGCTGCAACGATATGCCGACTCTTTGACAGCATGGTTTTCCACCTGGCGCCTGAAAATAAACCCAACCAAGTCACAGGCAGTCACCTTCACCAGGCGAGTGGTGCAGGCAGATCCTCCTGAACTCCAAATAGCTGGTGGTAGAGTTCACTGGTCCAACAGAGCCAAGTACCTTGGAGTTATACTAGACCACAAACTCACCTGGAAGCCACACATAGAAGACCTCACCAACAAAATCAATAGAAGGATGGCTATGCTGTACCCTCTTTATAACAGAAAATCGGCAATGTCTGTTCCCAACAAACTAATTCTGTACAAACAGATTCTCCGACCAGCTCTTACCTACGGTTGCCAAGTCTGGGGCATTGCAGCTGCTTCTCATCTCCAGAGACTACAAACCCTTCAGAATCGATACCTGCGCATATCTACTGATGCAGACTGGTATATTCCCAACAAAAACATCCACCAAGACTTATCTATCCCCACTCTCACAGACTATATCCTAACTCTCTCCCGCACCTTCTACAATGCCCTGCCACAAAGCTTCAATACCCTGATCCGTGGCCTCGGGGAATATGACATTGACCCTGGGGAAACCTACAAACGCCCCAGACTTCTTCTTGGACAAAATTAATCAATTCAATCCCCAATAAAAAAAAAAAAAAAAAAAAAAAAAAAAAAAAATCTCAATGCCATATGCTTTACAAATTTCCAACAACTTTTCCACCGCCTTACCACAGTCCCATTCTCTTATATCATCCTCTAAGCCAGTAAAGGACTTGTCCTGGCATGGCATTTGTCTTGAGGCCCACCACGGTGGAATCCCTCATGCGACACCCACCCAATTCAGCCTTTGTTTTATAGAACTTTATTCTGATTTTTTACCAAAAGTTGGTACTTAAGTGTAATGTCAACCGGTGTTGGGGATTATAAACGTTATACATACCAACATCGCTTTGTACAGACCATTACAGTTTATAGCGTTGATAAAGAAAAACTTACATTTCAAATTTGTATGCTGCATACTATTCTAAATACTTCTCTGACAAGCAGCAACTGTGATGCAGGAACTCCATTGTTTCCGAAAATCATTTTACTAAGTTCTGGAATCACATACCGAAAAATAATTATGTTTTAAAGGAATAAAAGAAGCAATTCTTGCACTAACATTCGCCTGCCGAATGTTGCATAACCTTACCTAATTATCGTTTAAAAATTTTAAATGACTCGATGACAATTTCCTACTTGAAAGATATAATTGTTATATGTTTCATGTCAAATAGGGCATTACTGTCTAATTTTCTATAATTATTGCGGTGAGAATGTACATATATTAACGATAATAAGGCTAATAAACCTAAATTAGTTGAAATGTAAAGCAAACTTGAGGAAGCAACACTGTTCGTGCGTACGTGTCAGCGGGAGCTAACCATCTGTCAGAAATTAATGCAAGATTCCTCAATTAGTTTTCATTATTTTGCTGCCAACAGTCACTGCAGATGCTGATGTAATTATGTTCGACTCTTGGAACGCTCTTATTAACTATTTAGGTCACAATTTACTTCCAACGCTGTACAGATGTCCTCACGTCTGTTCCCTTGAAGGCTCACCTAAGTCGTTATAGCAATAATGATCTCTCCGCATGCATCACTTCTTGGATAAAGACATCAGTTTCATAAGCTACGTTAGAGTAAAGTAGAGTAGAATATGTGAGATTTATTCCAACAGTTCTAATTTTACAAATACAGTTTAACTACCTTAGCTACTGGAAACCAACTGGAATTTATTTCAATAAGTGCTGTGCTAATTTATGAACATGTTTGCTTGATATTCATCCTAGCCATTCATCATCAACATATCTTTAATTTTGCTTTCTCATGATGTTATTTTGGTGAAAAAAAAAGTATTCTGCTAAGAAAAATCGACATCCAGATATATAGGAAATGTTACTTTCTCCACTACGTATAGATCGGATAGACAAGGCTTGGAGGAGAGACTGAAATCCTTGACCGATGAACTCTTTTGTGCCGATGCCCTGATCGGGACGCCTCCGGTAGGGAGGGATGAGGCGAGAGGAAACGAAGTCTGCTCGGATCTGAGGAGAGATGACAGCAGAGGGCAGATGACTACAGATGTGAATTCTTCGGTGGTAGCTCCCCATGGCCTCATAGGTCCCTGAGGAGACTCGGAAACCTCCCCCGATCCGAGAACGAGGATTTACAGAGAGAAAGTCGAAACTCCCGCCGACATTAGGGACCCTGAAACAGTCAACTAGGATGAAACGAGAATTGAAATGAGAAGTGAAGTTAAATCCTTCCCAGCATTGGCTTAGTGACCCGGAAAAAACTGAAAAATCCAAGTGTCAGGAAGGTTGGCCTTAGGATTCGAACCTACGATCTGCTAAATGCAACTCTCACACGTTTCTACAGTCATCTCACTCAGTACTAGTATGGTAAGTAGGGGAAGTACCCTTTGTATTCTACAAAAGAATTCAGTATTGAGATTTCACTGGAAATTGACGTTTTCAGACACCCTAAGGCAAAAAAAAAAAAAAAAAAAAAAAAAAAAAAAAAAAAAAAAAAAAAAAAAAAAAAAAAAGCATTTTAAGGAAGAGCTTTATGTGCGCGTCTATGAACAGCGTAACTCAAAAGGAAAAAAACAGCATATTCCACCCTAAATTACCCTTACATGAAACTTTGTTAAACACTTCGATTTTATCAGAAATGGCTCTAACGGTTTTGATTAAAAAATAGGGTCTTTCAATCAGTGTGCTATCTTTTAACATGTAACAGCTGCCGTTGTAATTTAGGTACAGCAGTCATTTTAGTTACAGTTGTTATTGATAAATAGCCATGGAACGTTACTGCATTCAGCAACGCGTATAAATTGTGAAAATTTCTAATCACAATGGATCATCTGTTCGCCAAATCTTCCGTGTGTTGCGTGAAGTTTACGGTGTGCATAATCGTCACTGCAAGAGAACGATTCGGCTTTTGAAAGATAAATGTGAAAGAATTGGTTCTGCCAGCGATCAAAGAACTGTACGTAGGCAACGTAAGCGCTCTAACGAAAATAGGCGCGGGAGTGTACCCGAGAACGGAAACAAATCAATTGCTTGTCGAGCGCAAGAATTGGGGCTTTCGCCGACCACAACTTGCGAATTCTACATCTGGACTTGAAGTTGCACGCTTACAAAATGGTGTTAACTCGAGAACTAAAGCCCAACGACCATAGGCTGCGCCGTGTATTCGCTGACTGGGTTATGGAGCAATTGGAAGCTGAGCCGGATTTTTGTCGAAAAATCATCTTCAGCGACGAAGTTCACTTTTGGATGGATGGTTTTGTTAACAAATTAAATTGCCGCTATTGGAGCACAATCACAATCTAATGCAGATTTAAGAACGACCACTTCATTCCCAAAAGGTTATTGTGTGATGTGGATTTGGGTATGGTGGAATTATTGGTCCATATTTTCTCCAAGACGAACATGGAGAAGCTCTATCAATGGAGAAAGATACCGCGCTTTTATAAGGGACTAGTTTTGGCTCCAATTGGATGGTATGGATCTCGGAAACATCTGGTTCCAGCAAGATGGTGCCACATGTTATACTGCTCTCAAAACAATGGATGTTTTGAAGAAGTTCAGAATTTTCATCATTTCCCGTGGTGGGGATGTTAACTGACAAAATCTTACTACACACACAAAAAAGAAGAAAAAAAAAAAAAACAAAAAGAAAAAAGTTTAGGTCTCGTGGAATGAACATTTCGGAATATTCTTCGTTATTTTTCAAAGTTTTCGATACTTACCTGTACATTTCTCAAATAGGAAATTGTTCATTTTTTGTCTCCTGGTATGCAAAGAGAACGGAATTTCAAACGTATCACATAAGGGCCAGCTTTTATTTGACTACCACTTGAAGCTTACTGCATTCCCCTTTCACCCTTTCAAAATAGCAGTAAGATGATTTATATAAATGTAAGAGTAATTTATGTGTGAATAATTTGTGTAAGAATGGTGACTAGAGAGATTCATGTGAATGCACACGTTATATGTTTATCTGTTTGTTAGACAATGAAAGTGAATCTACCCTTACAAGATCTGACTGTCGCTTAGACTTGCTGTAATCTCCTATTCTGATTGCACCTAGAGGACAGTATGTAATACACGCGCTTATAGATATGTTTATGTCGATTAACATGAAATATATAAATGAACAGGGCTTTTTAAGGTAAACTTTATTGAAGTGATGAGAATGTAACATCAGTGTTTTTATTCTATCATGGATTTTCTGCATTCCGATTATTTGGAAGATTAAGGACATGTGGATGAATGCTTTTCAGAACGTATTGGAATATTTTCTGAGCCAAATCATTTATTAGATGCAATGAAGAGCCAAATGCAGATGTTTCCTCTGTTTGCCATTTGTCGATCAACTCCACCAACATAATTAATTACGGCTACACCGTAAGGCACTGATCATGTAAAGAAGGCAGAGTTGTCGTGTTTGCTGCAGATTGTCATCATCGTGAAGTGCAAAGTACTTCCTCGTCACGATGTTTGCGCTTTAGCACCCACACACAGGCGGGAATTAGCGGGCGATGAACCCAAGACCTCACGTGCTAAGTAATTTAATTAAGATGAGATTCAATTCAGGTCGTGCAGCTTTCAGCATGCCGTGATTTCTTCTTCTCTATCTGATATCCTGTGCTCGCTCAAGAGCTGGCAGGATATCGCCTGGATGGGATTTCAGCTTTACAGAAATCGTGTATCAAGTATAAGGTACATAATAAGTGACAGCATCTGACAAAGGATGAGAAAATTCTCTTCTATCTGTTTATTACATAGCTAAAAATATCATGGATCATGCACTGCAGATACAGGAGGCATCAGAAAAGCGTTGTATAGCGCTGGTACACAGGAAACAGTTCCCAAGAATTCAGGGAGTTTGGAAATGGGTGAATTCCTAGAAATCTTCCACCCCAAAAGAAGCTTTGCATCTAACTTTTATAGCATATCTCTCCACACCTGTATATATCCATTCGCTCTATGTATGTGGGCTATGTTTGTGTCTGTGTGTGAGAAAGAGAGAGAATATAGCATAATTCAAGCGAGTAGATTCTGAACTTCGTATTTAAGGCCATGTGTGAAATTGGATGAAAATCTAGACTGCATGTATTTTTTGCTTTTTACTGCATTATACATCATACTTTCATTGGCATAACTGACTTTTCGTTTCTGAATAATGTTTTTCATAGACAGACAAACGCATACACACCAATGCTTTTTTCTCCTTTTTTCCTTTACCTGATTACCCTCCCCTTATGTAGCACATTCCCACGCAGCTGAAAGCGAAACTTTCGATTCCCGTGTAGGAAATAAGGCTATTCTGTTTATTTAATAATTACTGCTGATGTTGTAAATTACGTTCTAATAAATACAATTTGTCTTCTCGGTTTTTAAAGTTTACTTTTTAAAGCTTATAGCGTATATACTCGCTGTATCATTGTATCAAGGCCAACATAACAATTGAAGACGCAACTATCGATTGACAAATACATGATTATTATGTCGGACAGCAGTAACAATAACATGCCGCATAGAATATTAAAATCATTTAATAAACGTTTTAAAGTGAGTTATGTTTGAGCACAAGTACTCGTGTGAATCTTCAGTATAACGGCAGTTAAGATGCTTGTATGAATGTTTTTAAATTTGCTCCCATTATTCTCACGTTACATAACATGCTATAGGATGTCCCAATAAGAACGCTGGATTTGAATTGGCCACCATTTTGTTGCTGTGAGATTGGGAGCACTCTACTTACCTTTTGTTTTCTATGTTCATTTGTTATTTGGTATGGCGCGTTACGCTGTTGCACGAGTTCTGCAAACTCATTACCAGAATGGTGAGCGTTATGCTGAAACTGCTTACGCCGGAAGAATACGGCCATATGAATCAACTGTTCGTAGACTGATAAAGAAATTCGAGGCAACAGGGCCCAGTGCAAACATTCTAACAACCAATGTAGGTGCACAGATCAATCAGAACATAAAGTTTATTAATAAAGAAGTTAGAGCAAATGATAATCTAGAAATGTATTTCGCTGCAGCCTAGCAGGCAGTACAAAAAGCAGTAGGTAATAACATTGCGTGAAGCGGTACCCTTAAATCCGAATGGAGGGTTGAAGTGTAATTATCACAGTTGGCTAGCTTATAATGACAGTAATGCATGCCCGGACAAGAGCTATTGCATGCAAGCCGGTTGGCTACCGACAAGACACTTCTCGAATGATCACACAAGCGTATAGTACAACTCCTTTGTACCAGCCGCCATGTTTCACTCTGGAAATTTCCTAGTCTCTCCTTGCATAGAGGCAGAGCTATCTGTAAACTCTTGAGCCGCTTTTATATGGTGCTTTCTTAACTATCCTACTATATTTTAGGTAAAATAATAATTTAAAACGAAATGGTTGACTAAAAGCTAATTAGGTTATAGCGATCGCTATACCACGCTAACTAGCGAATTGACTCCACGGAAAAAATCTGATGTGTAGCACTCACATGACTTTCTCTACTCTTGTGCTAACTATTCTTACAAACTCTTATTCCTCTATCTTCTTCATGTTAGTTGACAAGCATTTGGGCTTTAAGCGATAGTCCAATTTGTTTACAGCTTTGACATTCCGTTCTCTTTGCACTACCAAGACAGAAAAAAGTGAATAATCACTTTCCATTTGAGAAATTTCAAGCATTGCAAAACCCACACAAATAACAAGGAATATCTCCGAAATGGTTCACTCCACAAAAAATTTAATCAGACATAACGTGTGTGTTTTAACGAGTTCTACATTTTGCACAGTAAGATTTGGTCCGTCAATGACGTAAGAAGTTAAGACCTGGGCTTCATAGTTTAACCAACTATAAGGTCAATTAATATAAATTAACTCTTCTTCTACACTATGTAGTCATGTATAAGACAAGGTTGAAAAGGATAGAATGAGACTGAAAAATTTGTAAGTGCTTACAGCATGGTAGGCCGGAATTAGATTTTTTTTTTCATATAAATTTGAGATCTCCTTGTGTGATTCACTGGGGAAAATGTGAGCGAGTTGTAGAATTTAACATCGTGTCGACACGTTCTCATGGTAACTCAGTGGTTAGAGTAGCCAGACAGAAGCCGGAAGATGCGTGGTTCAAACCCCGGCTATGATATTACATTTTTCAGTGTCACTCTACCCCTTTCCAACCCTGTCCTACACATGGCTAGTGAGAAAGAACAATTTCCAAAGAGGTATTCTGTCACTTGAAGCTGTCTCTCCTGAGCTCCAAATGCCTCTAGGAATGGAAATATACCTACTTGTCCCTCCTTAATAGATCAGAATCGAACCTGTTGTACTTTAGATTGATAAGGGTCACTGGTGTTTTCCTTCTAGAATTGCCTATGAGCTCCAAACGCCTCTAGGAATGGAAAAGTATCCCACTGCAAGGTGAGGATCGAACGCGCGCTGTTTGAGATTGACAAGGGGAGTACCTAGTCTGTACTCAGTGAAGCCGGCTGGTCAGCTCTTGCTAGAACTGGTTCTGGAACGCCTCTACAGAAACAATAGAACAGCATCCCTGTATAACGTGCATTATTCAGCCGACTGCATCTTTGTATTGGACTCCCCCAGCCTCACGTGGTGAAGTGCTGTCTGGGATAAAGAGTTTTCTTTTTTATGATCACTGATACTAATTACAGATTCAACATTTTCAATATAACCCACCCAGCCAGCCCTTTCATTCGCAAGTGCTTTGTCTTTTTGTGCCCTCCCTCCACGCGGCCTATCTAATGATGATCTGATGTTTTGTGCGAAAGGATGATGGTGGGGGTGCTCTTATTTCAAAATAACACGCGTTGAAAAAATAAAAGCGTGGGTTAGCAGGAGGCAAACGAACCTCCTTTATTTTCACCGGGGTATTTTTGTTGAGTGCAGGGGCTCTAACGGTTAAACAACATTAGAAGCGGCTATGCTTGTGTCTTAGTGGCATCTGCAGCGTTAATCCTTGTTTACGTAATGGGATGAGCCTCATTGACAATGTGCCTTTTTTCTGAGCAACCCTCCGCCGCAGAGTTAAGACTTGGATTTCAACAAACGGTTATAAAAACCTTTAGGCGGACCCTTGGATGTTTTTACTTACTACTAAAAAACGCAATTTCTCCTTATCCTCATTGGTTTTTGCTTAACAAGGCCTTTTTCATGACTAGTACAATCGGCTTTTTTTAAAAGGATGCATAGACGGCATTTGCACTTAATGTTGGTGTAATCTTTAAGGCTTTTCTCCGCTAAAATGTTTCACTTGTATTTACTATTTCAAATGCTTCAATATTACATACGCATATGTAATACGCATAACCAATGTAATGCTGATTGAGATGCCAAACTGGCAGGATCAAATCTTCTGACTGAACTTTTCACTTGGATATTTTCCACTGTAATACGCACAGCTATAATGAAAATTGTCATAAGGGCGCGAGCAGTAACAATAATATTATGAATTTGATCATCTCCAATGTTAATTTACATAAAAGAATTGAAATATCTTAGGTAAAATGTTTCGATCCTTAAGACGAATAATTGATATAAGCGTTCTGGATTGTCGAACCTATATGCATACTCTTTCATCTTTCCTTCTATTTGTCTCTCGTTTATTAATTTATTCATTCTTGTTAGTCAATTAGTGAAATTTGTAGATTGAGCAAGCAAAACAAAATATTTAAACTAGGTTAGTTACTGTAGACAAAGGAGGAATAAAACTAAATAGACCAAGAAAAATAAGTGAAATTCTGTAGAATGTTAGCTAGAAAAAATTGCTGTGGTCTGGTGGTCAGCAACCTTAAAATCCAGAGGTCTCGGGTTCGATTCATGGCCGGAAGATGGAACTAAAGCATATAGTTTCCTGTGAGGAAACATTTGATCATTCCTGAAGAATTATAACACATTTTAATGTCAAAATCCTTATTTCATAATTCGCCCACGGGAGAAAAAAGTAGTTATACACCATTGTTTATGTGGAATAATTGTATTTATTAAAACTATAAATCACAACAAGAGATGTTATTTAGTAAAGGTATGGTGTTTCTTCCTTAATCAGTCTGTGTGTGCTGTCAGACTGTGGACAGAATAACTCCAAAACGAAAACTCCACTAAAAACCAAAGTTGGTATTTAAGTTTAATGTATTTCAAGGATAAGATAGTAAGATTTTGAAGAAAATTGCTCCACCCTAAACTCTCCTTTATATGACAAATTTTTCGAATATGTTTATTTTCTTAACAAAATGGGTATAACGATTTTGATTAAAATGACATATGTTTAAGATATTTTTATGAAAAATGAAGCTTATATTTTGAATTGTCTGGCTATAGCCTATGTAGTCATATTTACTATGGATGAGTGTGGAGTAACTCATAAACCGTTAGAGATAGACAAAATCTTACATTACAAAAATGTAGATCTCGCTAAAACACACAATTTTTATCCAAATAAAATTTTGTGCAGAGTGAACCTTTTCGAAGATTTTTCGTTTGTGTCAGTCGTACAGATTTTTATTTTATTCATAAGAGATAAAAAAAGAACTACCCCAGAATTCGCCTACCGACCAGAGAAAATAACCCAAGGCCAGAGTGGGTGGCTGGTCGACGGGAATCGAATCATAGACCTTCTGAGTAAGAGCCATATATGGCTCGGTTAATTTTATACACTTGTAGTTATATTTTGATAGTCGTTGAGCGGTCAATGGATTATATTCACTCATATCCAGCACAAAATCAGAGACCTAGCTTCTAGACAGCAATTTAAACACGATCCGGGCTTCACAAGGTAAGCAACCACCTACGTGAGCGCGTATGGTTAGAATTAGCTGATTAGATGCGTGTAATCCATGACGTTGTTTAAGTGAAGCAGGGGTCGTGCCTTTCACAAAAGCTGGCCGCCTTTGTAAATACAGCTTAAGTCGCTTTTGTGATGAACTGCTCGTTGATTAAAAAAAGGAACTGCATCTGCATAAAATGAAGGCCCTCATTAAGAACCCTGCCAGTCGCAGAGGGAGTCAGAACTGCACCTGGTTTCTGCAACAGCCTGCAACTTATACACTTCGCAGATTAAAACTTAGCAAAGAACGAAAGATAATACAGATTTTACAGCTTCTTTGCACATTGCAGGTAACACTTAAAAATCGGGAATAACTACAGCCCTCATTCATTTCCCCTAAGCTCTTACATTCTCTACTACATAAGGTAAGCTACATAAGGTAAGGATCGTTGTGATGGGAGAGAGTATCTTGAACATCTTTGTGTTGCATCATTGGAAAATGCTGAACTTAACATACTTTCATTTCTGAGTTGTGATGTTCATTAGATACACGGGTACACACACACACGCACGCACGCACGCACGCACGCGCACATGCACACACGCACACACACATCTTTTTTGTGAAATTACTTTGTTGGATTCGGTGGACCTTAAAACGGGTATTTCCAGTGAATGTTCGGTGGAATGCAATACCACCTCTGCCTGTTATAGGTAAGCAGCTTAATTGGTAATGTCCCTCTTCTAATTAGGTAATGCTTATTCCAACTTGATTCGAACCGTCGTTTCTCAGATGTTTCTGTGCTTCTCTCTGGATATAATACATTGCATTGGACTGCATTGGGTTAGGAGCGGAGAGGATTGCACACTGAACCTTACACATGGGGTTTGTATGTCAGACTCCAGGCAAGAAGGGATAAGACGAGAGCGCTCTGCTGGATGTGTTGGAACCAGCTGTAGTGAGTGGACATCTTTTATTCTATGGGTACCTGTTCCCTACCATGCACTACTTCTAGAAGAGCCATTATATAATATCATATATGAATCTTCCGGTTTTCTTGGGTGTTGTTCTATTTTATAACGAATATCTAGTGAACCATCGATCTTGTCTGTGATCTCTTGTCATTTTGATAAGAATTGTATAAGAATTTCAATATTTGTGTACCAAATTTATTTTTATAAAGTTTTATACCGAATAAGAAATTTTTCTCTGAAGTAAACTGCTTCAAGAGGTTTAGAAATAATTATAAAACAGAATAAAGAAGATCAAAAGGTTCAAGGTATGCAAGAATTACGTCTTGTTACTATACCGGAGGGAAGGGGAATCATTACATTTATTTAAACCAACAATAGATATCGGTATTTCAAACACATTTTGTATCTTACGTTTTCGTCTTTGACCATTTCCTACGGAGATATTTTACTTTTGTTGAAAACAAGCTGGCAACACTGCAGATTATGCGGTTATCACTTTCACTAGGTCTGTACATAAACAAACACGCTTCACCGTTTTTACTGTGCGAGTGTAGGCCAATCAAAAGGCTAGTTGTACTTGTTATCTTTCAAAACATTACACCACCCTTCTCGTTTTTGCAAGTGACTGACGTGTTTACATCCAGAAGCCGGTTCAGATCCCTGACCAACCTCAATGCAACTTTGTCGAGTTACTTCAGGTCTGAAAGAGCTGCTTATTCCTTTGATTCTTTTAAGTGAGTAATTATTCCGAAACCGTTGCTCTACGCATCTTATAAGTAAAAACTACTTTTTCTACATTCTTGTAGAATTACGCATCCAATTTCGAACAAAAACCATTTATTTTCTCGAAATCTACTGATCAAAGAACAAAATGCAATTAGACTTTTTGTTTGTATTCCTTCTATGAATCACATATTAAAAGGATTGTAATAAGTTTCCTTCCACCTGTATACAAGGTAATCGTAGCTTTTCCGTCGCCAACGTTTGCAGAAAAGTTTCATACTGGTACAATTGAGTTAGAACAAGGCACAATAAATAGTAAAAAGGAAGGAATTGAGATCCTGCCTTCAAAGTATAAGAAGCATCTTTACCACATATAAACCTTCAATGAACTTACAAATATTTATTTAATTTTGCAGACAACCCCACCACTGTATACCAGTGGAAACCTACTAAGTAATATTTACTCTGACATGCAAATCAGCTTTCACTGAGGTAGTGGGTCGAAATATGAATACACGATGTTTTAAAAATTACAACGTACGAAAAGAAAGCAAAGTTTAAAGCATATTCTTTGTATAACACTTGTTTGTAGTTATGCCTTTAGTCACCAAATCAAGGGCGTATATACTAAATTTCATGGTGCAAAGAAAGTGAAAATTGCGTCATAAAACCCATTTTTGGGAAAAAAAACTTGAAATTTTATACGAATATTTCTATAATCATAAGTTTTTCAAGAAAAATATCGAATCAGTATGTTACAGACTATAAATTGTCTAGAATTACATTACAGTTGACCCAAAATAAATTTTCTGTACGAACTGTGCCAGTTCCAAGTATTTATTGCTATATAGCATGTCTGATAAGGGCAATTCTGTAAAATTGAACTAGGTTTGAATGAGTCAGCGCTTCAATTGGGATTCGAAACACGAATCTTTAGGTTTTACTACTAACTCTGTGACAAGAAACCCGACCTCGCATAAGATTTCTCTCATCTGAGTCATGTAGCCAACCTTAGCTTACACACGGAATGAGCCAAAGAACAGTTACAAGACTTGAAGCAGATGAAAACGCACTGAGAGATTGCTGCACTGAAAATAACATTGTAGTATTATTTAAGCCTTGTGTTTTGTATATTAAACTTGTCAAACAGCAGCGATACTTCCCAAAATTCAATTTATTTCGCTACTTCAGCACCAGCAATATCGCTCTTGAGGAATAGCACACCATCTAGACAAGAGCAATATAATGAAATTTGTTGTTCCCTCAGCTTGCGAGTGCAAGCTCAACTTATGTTAATCCTAATTTCGCTCCGAGGTACAGTTTTCTTATTTATTTCAGGCAACACCTTCTATCAATCTTACACACATAACAAAACCCTAGGCGCGGGGCAAGCAACAAAGTTAAAACTACAAATTAGTTTTAACTTGAAGATTGTTGAGTCGGCGCCTGCTCTCCAACACGTACGTAATATATACATGCGTGCGAGGTACAAAAGGAGCACCAGGACCTGAACCGGTGCAAGAGAAAAAGAGAAACATAGTAAAAATAAAACTAAAAGGAGACGATAGCTTGTTACTGCCTGTAACACCTCATTATTTTACTGGCTATTTACAAGACGTAAGCATAATGTATACAAACAGTGGGATTCGCGATGCACTGTACACTAGCATACAAAAAACACTACCTAAGAGGTGTTTGCTTACCTTTAAGCGTCAGTTGCTTATGGAACCTTTCTTGCACAGCATCTCCTACGGTTATATAATACAGCATGCCAAAATAAAATGTGCTTATATAATGTAGTGGTATGTGATAAAATTATAAGTCAGTTAGTATTAGAATAATTAAGGGAAAACACACAAACACTTTTAAGGTACAGTCACGGAAAGAAAGTATTGAGCACTGTAGGAAAGCAGAATATTTCTATAGTAAATCCGGCCTAAGAAAGCCACTTAACGTCAACACCGCCAATGTATTAGTCCGCGCAACACATGGAGAAATGCCAGTGACGTCGCATTCTATTAATAACGAGAGATATTATTCGCGAGATCGGTATAATATCTCCTGAAGTAGCTTCCATTTAAAAGAGCAGCTTTAATTTAGTGTTTATGTATTCAAAGTACCCTTTGAAACAATAAATAAATACCTGCAAGAACACCAAAGTTTATGATCATAGTGGAGTTTGATATTGTAATGCTTCACATTTGCAAATTGAAACCCACATATTAAATAGTAAAGTTTCCTCTTTTTGTAACTTACAAAAGATTTTCTCTGCCACTCTTCATGAAACAGACGTCCCGACGAAGGCATACTTGCCACTGAAGCTGAATAGCACTGAAGGGGAAAATAATAGGTGGAGTGAGGCAAGAACACATTTCGGTGCGGTGGAGTGGCCCTTTTGAGGCTATTTTGCCCATACCTGGTATATACCAAAAAGTCTGGTGCATTGCACTCACATGATTTTTTTCTACTCTTGCACTAACCACTGTTACAAACTCTTATTCCTATATCTTCTTCGGGTTAGCTGAGATAAATATTTGCAGAAATTATCTTATTGCTTATTTCCTTGTAGGTACAAGGGGAGTATGGGAATACAGTAGGCTTTGCGCGAAAATCAGATGTTTTAAAGCTTTGAGACTCCGTTCTCTTTGCACTGTTAACATAAATAAATGAACGATGTTGCATTTAACGAAGTTTAAGTTTTCCGAAACTAACACAAATAACATGGAATATCTCCGAAATGGTTCAACAAAAAAATATTTGGACATAGATCGTGTGTTTTAGCAAAGCCAACATGTTTTGTATAGTAAGATTTTGTGTATCTCTTACGGTTTTCGAGTTATTCAGAAGTCATCTAGAGTAAACAGGACTACATAGTCTATAGCGACAACATTCAAAATATGCGTTTCATTTGTCATAAAAAATATTCTAAACATGTAATTTTAATAAAAATCGTTAGTGGCAATTTCAAGAAAACCAAAATTTTCGAAAACTTTTTCATGCAAATGCTAGTTTAGGATGGAGCAATTTTCTTCAAAATCTTTGTGTTGTATCCTTGAAAGACATTAAACTTAAATACCAACTTTGATTTCTAACCACCTTTTGAGTTATGCTCTCCGCAGACTGACACACACACACACACACACACACACACACACACACACACACACACACACACACACACACACACACACACACACACACACACACACACACACACACACACACACACACACAACATACACGGACCTTTTTTTAAAAATGACTTTTTGGGATTCAGTAAGGCTCAAAAGATATATTTCCGGTGAAATCTCGATGTCGAATTTTTGGGTGGAATACAATACTTCCTCTACTTATAGTAGAGAACGTAAAAACCGATGATTCAATTTTATTCTGAGGAATGTAGAAAACGTATCTTCTTTATAAAGGGAAAACACCTGAATATGTTTCTCAGGCAATAAAAAATACTTTTAAATATTAGTTCCATTGTCGATATCCTAGAATATACCAAGTACAGAGTAGTTTTTCTCAATAAGCAGCGAGAAATTTCCTCATGGAAGAGAGTATAGCACTAAAACACTGCGTTAAAAAGGAGCCTATCATATCGCATTAAAGGAATTTGTTGCACAAAATGAATATGCCAATAAGGCTAAATTGATCACTGACGTTCGCCGTGAAAGCTTCAAATCTTAAATTGTGCATTGTTGGATTGCATAATATAGAGTGTCGTATTATACACCACTGAATCGTAAAGACAGAGGTGTTTGCTTTGTTAAATGACTGTTGTAATACTTGTAAACTTTGGTCAAATTTCTTTGCTTCTTCCTAGTTTCTTCATGATTTTCTCATTTTAGAACAGGGGTGGGTAAACTTCAATTACGTAAGAGACCTGCAATATACTCAAGTGATGTACACGGAGAATGTTAAGGTCATCATTACTCGGTAATCGGAGCATTCGCCTACCTACCAGGGAAACCATGAATAGTACAGGACCACAGTGGACGGTCGACGAAGGTGTAGCGCAGTATAAGTCGAATGTGACCCTCATACATTACCGCAAACGAGCGCCAAATGTTTTACAAAACATCATGGGAAAGGCTACGCATATAATATAATTAATGGCGATGCATGAAATAAAAAAAAAAAAAAAAAAACATTAGATCGCTCAGCTTAAAGACGGCGATGCTGCTGTTTAAGGTAAAAATCTTATCATTGTTGAATTAGGCATAGACATATAGTCTCACTTAACAATGGAAAATCTATCCATCCTAGAAAGAGTTAAAGCGAGATACTTAAAGAAAGCACTAGGAGTGTCAAAAACAACAAAGTCAAGACTCATATAGGACCTGCTGGCGAAGGAAACATTGCTCATAGAGGAACTCAAGACAAGCGTGCTGCTACCAAGCACCAGCGCTTCACAGAATCTCCTAGCAATGCTGTAGAGGAAAAGAGAAGTAATACAAGCAGAATTCTACTGCACAGGAGCCATGATGGACCGCGCATGGACGAAGGAAAATATCGAAATGAGACACGCTATCACCAGACACCAAAATCAAGAACTACCACGCACCAGCGCTTCACAGAATCTCCTAGCAATGCTGTAGAGGAAAAGAGAAGTAATACAAGCAGAATTCTACTGCACAGGAGCCATGATGGACCGCGCATGGACGAAGGAAAATATCGAAATGAGACACGCTATCACCAGACACCAAAATCAAGAACTACCACGAACCAAATATGGAGTGTGAATATGAGTGTGAATATGTATGAAAAGGCGTGTGACCGCTATCACATCCAACTATGCACAAGAAGGACAACGTCAATAAGGGAATACGCAAACATGTAACTTCACTTGGCTATTTAGCCGCAGTTAATTGTATTATATGTTACCTGTGGGCAACTCGCTCTGTTGGAAATAATTTACTATGTTTGATTGTGCTGATTCCCATGGCCGCGCTCACTAAAATCTTTAGCTTTGCTGTTTGCAGGCGCAGGGAATGCGAGTTCAACTCCCGCCTCGGACAGAACCAATAAATGAGGTTATACCATATATGTTTAATTGAATTATTTAAATAATTAGTTCTATCATAAATTAAATATGTTTTGTATGTACTAATTAATGTAAAAGAAAATGATATTAAATATAAAATAATTTATAACACAAATATTTAATTTAAATAAATACATAATTAAATAATAATACAAATTAAATTAACCAGTTAACAAAGAAATAAGTAAATTAATTGTTTGGAATCAATAAGAAATGTTATAGAGGTAATAACTAAAAACAAATAAATATTTTATTATAACTCATGTTATTTTATTAAATAATAAGTAAATAAGTAAAAAATAAATAAAGTAAATAAAAAAATAAAGTAAATAAAAAAATAAGTAAATATAAACAATTCATTAGTGTGAAACTCGTACCCGAAATCAGTATTTAATCTACCAGGAGCTGATAGAAGTTTAAAATACTGAACACGAATAAATATTTAAGCTTAACATGTTTGTATTTTAGTGTGTAGATAAGTAGGAAGCACCAGCTGCCAAAAATTCTGTATACCAGTATTTTAATATTTTTTAGTTATTATAGAAAAGCTAGACCTGAGTTTGGTTTCATATCATTTCGTTTCTTAATTTAATTTTTATGCATATATCTGAAAAATAATAATGAGCAAAGTGGCAAGGTAAATAAGGAAAATTGAAGCTATTAACAGGAAGCAACAAGATTCTAAAGTTATTTTTGCTCAAACTGACTCGAGTTTCAAAACTTGCAACATTACTAAGATAAGTGGAAGTTTTTAGTTTCTAATTTGTTCTTACTTTAGAAAGTGGCAAGGCTTTGAGAAATTAAGTACCGAGGTGGAGTATTTAAAATTTTTATTTATTTATGCTCATAAATCTGGGTGTGTATGTGTAAAATAAATGTAAAACAAACAAGACAATAACAAGAACGGAGGGAAAGTTGAAAAAAAAAAACTATCAGAAAAAGAAAATAATAACAATAAAAATATATGAATAAGGTAATTGTTGGTGGCATGTTTCAGTTCACACTGGAATGACATTAAAGTCTTGTCTGGTTAAGATACGTACTTTAGGCTTATTTCAATAGTTTGGAAAGCATTAGCAAGGTGAGTTGGCATTGGAAGAGGATGAGGCAATTTGACCAATTGAAACGGCAAGTAACTGTGCAAAGTGCTAGCACATTTCAATGTTATTTTATTGTCATTAAAAGTATGGCAGGTGCCTTCTTAACACGCAATAAATACTGTGAGTTATGTGAAAGGAGTAAACGTCCGTGTTTGCATAAACTACGGAGATCAAGGAGGAGGATAAAGGGGAAAAAGAAAACATTTACAAATGCACAGTCGTAAATACAACCATATTAATACTCTTTGGGACGGCTTTGTTGATACTACCTTGCAGAATTGTTAACACTATAAAATTGGAAACCAAAAGTGCTTGATGAGACATGTTTGTTACCCACTGCAAACATTAAGGTAGGGCTCGTTAAGAATTTTGTATGATTAGAGAATACTGCATGCTCTAGATATACCGTTTTGTCAGGTTCTGTTTTATTGATAAGTCATTACAAATACTGCTTTTATTTTTCCGGTGTGTCGTCTTGTGGTATGTTATTGCCTCGAGAATATATGGATTAACCAAACTTCCTGGTTCATTTCTAGACATACTTATATATCTACTAGTAGAACGTCATTACATTTAATTTTATTTTTTAAATATTTAGGTCATTCTTCAATGTGGTTAGTACTAGTTTTGTTTTACTTGACGATTACTTTAAGTATTTTGAAGAATGGCAACAGTCTTTTAGAATAACATTTCTGATATTTTGAGTAGGTATATTTCCTCCTTTGTGTATAGAACACCTGCGGCAACCAACATCTGCAAATAATATGTTTGTGGGAACATATCTTAATATTAAATTTAACATTTTTAACTACACCGGTAAATAAGATCGGGCTGCGCGTGGCCAAACGGTTACACCACTTGACTCTGACCAAAGTGACCGGGGTTCAATCCCAGGCGTCCGCATGTGGGATGTCTAATGGGCACACCGGCGCAGGGGTGGGTTTTCTAAGCACATGACTCATTCGTATAATCAGCTACTTTGAAATTTGTTTGAACAGACAGGATTATCTTATAAAATGCAAGAGATATGTTATAAGTAAAACACGAGTGATAATCAATTTATCTAGAGAATTTGAGTATCACGAGTAGTATTTATCAAGACTATTTCACGAATTAAAGGATGATATAACCTATGAAGTGTTATTTACATGTTGTATTTCAAATACTAACATCTTAAAAGAAATATATAGCACGCATACATGCATCAACGTCAATTGGCACGCCCTCAAGATTATCATCAATATTTTAAGATGTTAACAATGTAGTTGGAGTATCTGCTGTTAATTTATAACTTGATTCAATAAAAATTTTGTGAAATTGATTTCAGACACTACTTCTTGTTGTATTGTGCGTTCTGAGGTTTCCTTCTTCGAAACTATTTCGTCTGTTCAACATTAGATGGTTCACCGAAGTGAGATTTGGCCATTTATGACATTTGAATAGCAGCTCTACTGTGTAAATTACGTAAGCTGTTGCGCATCTATAGGGCGGTGCAGATAGATTCTCTAATCTGATCCTAACATAAGATAAGCAGAGGAAGTGATAATATGAGTGGAATAGTCTTATAAATTGAATTACTCGTATTAAGGATACCCATCTGTGAAATTTTGAAAATCTACAGCTTTCATTGGATTGATTTGAAATTTTAACACAACAATCACTGTATGGTGAGGAGTAACTGTGCTAAATTTCATACATTTAGGCAGATTAGTTGCAAGCATATTAATGTTTTATTATATTTTTTTTAATATTTGTATAAATCGTTCCCCATGATGCAATTTTGATCTGAAAAACTTGATAATTTTCGGTTATGTCCTGTAATAGAATGTTAGCAAATTGATGAGATAATTTCTTAATCTTGTTATTTGTTTGGATAAAAATAAATTTTAAAATTTAAATTCATTATTTTTTTCATTTAAATTTTGAAATGTAAACTTTAATATTTAATTACTCAGCAGTTATTCACTATATGAGAAAATTATCTCATCATTTCTTTTTAATGTTATTTCTAAGCAGGTACACCAAATTTCATGCATAAGTACTGAAAATTGCATCGTGTGGAGCATTTTAAAGAGCAAACAGTGCGAAAAATAAAAACGTGGAAAAACTAAGTTTGAAGTCATAGCAAGAATAATGGTACTGTATGGATTTAAATGGACAGGACAACTTACAGGCAATCAGACGGCCATGTGACATAGATAAAAAGGCCGTAAGGCTGTAAAAAGCATATCAAAATAAAGCAGACGATTTATACTATTTGATAAAACAAAAATCCATTTTTGGCAATTTTGGAAATGTTTAGCCTTTTTTCACAGATGGGTATCCTTAATAGCTGTCCTATCCTCTGACACGATGGCCCTTTGAGTGTAGCCTTGGCCTTCCGCCCGGCCGCTGCATCTTCCACCTCTACTTACTACAGGCGACGTAAGCGGAGCCCTCTCGGACAATATATATGGTCTTCGTAACCGGAGTTGATCACACAGAGGAACCAGGATGGTTGACCAGGCCTAAACCTGGTGTGAGAGTTGATATTGCTGATATGAAATATTGGGGAAAGGTGATAAAAAGGGTTATGATGCAGCAATTGATGGCGAGGGAAACCGGAAAACCTGAAGAAAACCCGCCCCTCCGCTGGTATGTCCACCACACATCCCACCTGTGGACGCCTAGATCGAACCCGGGTCGCTTTGGTGAGAGTCAAGCGGTCTAACCGCTCAGCCACGGTACGGCCACCATATTAATAACACAAGTAGTTAATCCGAGTTTTAACAGAAATGCAACTTATTGTTAAAAGGATATTAATGCTTGGTAGGAAATATTAATTTAAAAATTATTTAGCGCAACTGTTTATGTCATACCAAATTCGAATACAAGAGCTCATTGAAGTCTCGTCTCTAACTAAAAATTATAGTGCAAAACGAATTTTTTCCTGTCCGCATTTGGTGGTAACTGTGTCCCTCTAGTTGGACCTAAAGCTGTGTGACTAGTTCTTCCAAGAAGATTAATGGAGAACAGAGTATCAGTGCTTCTGTTGGCTTCTCAGAACTGCATCAAGATGTCTCTTGATGACTCGAAGATGCAGGACTGAGATGTGAAGTTGCAATTTCTCTCTTAGCAGGCTCTGCCTAACTGCACCGATATGCACTGGAAAATACACAATGGGGTCATCAACTAATCATCCTATGGAAGAATGAAAAGCCATATCAGAAACTTGTACACATGGAAGTAAGGACAACCGTTTCTCTGTAATTTTTAGTAATGCCCTAATTTATATATTTTAATTAAAGTCACCCCTGTCAATAATTTAGCGATACAATTTTCGAACAGCATGCGACAATTAATACACAGTACCTACACATTTTCAAGTAGTTTTCTAGTGCCTCAAGAGATGGAGTGTTTGCTGATGGTCAATATTTAGACATGCTAAAGATATAATCTTGTTTTGCGGAAGCAAGGTAATTCGTGCTTATTACCTCCCTGTGTGTAACCCAGGTTACTGCTTGCTAGAAGTAGGGAAAGTAGATCAAGTAAGTTTGTAAATAATAATATCGGTTTATTATTACCTAATGTAGCAGATGTTTTTAACGTTTGACAAGTTTTATTCCTAAAGATAGAACTGCACATGTCTTGGTAATTAAGAATAGGACTTACTGGGAGTAATTTTGAAACTGCAAACTGCTTGTTTGAAAGTATGAATTTTGAATCCAGGTTTCTCTTCATTTACTTATGTAAAGAAGAAAGAAGTCATCGAAAAAGGTGAGGAGGCTGCAACATTAGAAACGTTGAAAACCAAAATACATTTTAATGCGACATTTACGTAAAAGGAAGATTTACATATTTTTATTTGTTGGCAATGTGTACTCTTCTCAATATTGTTGTTTCTATACCATGGATTGTTGCACACCAGATAGGAAGTTGAAAGCGAGTTTGCCAGAAAAGCCCTGACTCTCTTTTAAGTCCGTAGTTCTTAGTTTGCTGCAAGGAGTGCGCCATCTCTACTAAATTGTCTTAACTAATTACACTAGCGCCTCTTGTGACGATCTCCGTAACTACGTATGATGCGGTTCATTAGACCTTCTTAAAATGGTTGATTTGGTTCACAACATCCTTAACAGATGTCTCAAAAAATCTATGTAAATGCTTACCGTTTAACTTTATCTGAATTTCATTACTAATCTAATACAAATTTCGGATATAAGTGAAGAATTTAGTATAACAAAGAAGTATATACTGTTTTCACTGTGAAATTCAGGTAACTAGTTGGACACAAGTCTTATCAAATCGAGATTGAAAACGGATTTTAGAATTAATTTTTATGGCTTGGAGATTAAAGTGAATGCTTTGTCTCCATGTCGGGGCAAATAAAATTGCACCCGCTCGACTCGAACTGCCTCTGGATGTGGGCTTTACCCCTCCAACAGCGAAAGCTGAATACCTTACAGTCCTCCAAGTAAGCTTGGATTCAAAATTCTAAATTTACATGAAACTCCATTTTCTGGACCCCTACACCAGCAGTGCCCAACGGAAGTTGCACACTGATTAAACAGCCGCTGAGGAGCAAAATCTTGCTACCTCCTTTCAACCTTCTACCTCATACTTCACCCGCCATCCTGTAAAACCCCACATCCCGTCATAAAGTGGTTAAGCCCTTACAAGGGCAGGTACACGCATGACACACCTCGGGCTGTTCTCAGCCTGCCAGACAGCGTCGTCATGTGGGCTTTCTTTCTTATCTTTAAAATGTATAACTTTTCAGGTTTAATACACAAATACTTTCGCGAGAAAATGAGAATGGTCTATACTTATAGTAAAATATATTGATAGATTCTTCTATTTTAAGTTGTAATGTATTGTTCGCGTTTATCGTTAATAACAGAGGAGAGGGAGAGAGACAGAAAGCAAGAACATAAAATGGATATGTACGTTGAGCATATGATAACATTAATGCAAATTTAGCGTGTAAATGTGAACAAACACTTTCTGCTTGGCCTACATTGACCTGTCTACAGCAGGTATTTTGAGGTAAAATGTATTTATTTCAGGTATTACAGTCAACTTTTACTATTGGCATTCTCAGCTTTACACAAATTTTAATTTGCTAATTAAAGAAGCAACATGTCAGATACTCTGTACCCTGTCAGTCATGTGTCCTGTGTTGGATTGGACTAACCCAGGGAAATTATATGTTAGACCCCTTGAAGGCAGGTATAAGATGAGAGCGCACTACGGGCGTGTGGTACCTGAACGGGAGGCGTAAGCTAGGTGAGAGTCCGTAATCACATGGGTTAGTATCCACACAGCAGCGCCAAACACCCTCATCACCAAAACTTCCGACCCTGAAAATACGGATTGAATTGAATTGAATCTTCCCAGTGTTCCCCTAGTTACCTTAGTTACTCTGAAGAAACCCATGGGTCAAGAAGGTCAGCCACGGGAACGAACCCACGAACCTCTCGAATACGGGCCACAGACACTACGCGCTTGGTCAGTGATGTCCCAGATGTAAAACTGCTTGAAGACCACATAGAACCAAGTGAAGGCATTTCTAAAGGAATTGAGGAGTCAACGACGATTTTCAAGGAATATTAAATTGTTTTCTCTTTGGACGGACGTCCCGTTTAGGTTGGATCTGATTAATTCGAGCCGATTCTTGATTCATTATTTGGGAAACTCCAAAGTGCACTTCTGTAAACCAGTAATACAGAAGCACTATATCATATTGTTTAGTGATATACAGTTCCAATACATTTCTAGCATAAATGAATTGGGGGTCATTTTTTAATTTTCGTTGCCTAGGCATATATGTTCATGGCTTTAATATAATCATGTTTTAATTAGCATTCTGCAACCAGTAATGAAATGATGAATGAATGAAATAAAAGAAATGATAATCAAATAAATCCTGCCCCATAGAGTTTAAAGTTACCCAACATTCACCTTTTCAAGATAAGTGAAAGCACCTTTATCCGGGCAACTCATCGTAATCAGGATTCAAACTCGGTACCACATGAATGTGAGACAGACACGCTACTCCCTCGCCATAGTGGTGAACTAATCAGCTTTAATAAGGCATTAACATATTGCATGTTATGAATTGTGCACTCATTGACTTTTAACCTTTAAAATTATCTGTTCTGGTTTTGGTTCAAGAATAACCTTAAAATGTTACATGAGGAAAATCAGCTGTTTACACAAATATGCGGTACAACATAAGTGCAGGTATTTGCGTACAGGTAGAAATTTCTAGAAATGGACGCAATATTGTTACGTTTGGTTTATGCTCAAAACAGGATCATATTTGAAAGAAAGTTTGAAGATTGTTGTAGTGTGCTGTGAAGATTTTCAGCTGTTATACAGCAGCTGAAGTCACATGGCACACCCAGTGATACTTGCTGCTCTGCTGTTGTGCCTATATCTGGCTTATATAGCTTCCTTCCAAAATTTTCCATCATTATAACCTCATCTCTTACCTCAGTTTTCAAGCATATATATTGAACTTTTCAGTGGAGTGTGTTATATACCACTTGTAATCATTATTCTGCTAATCATGTTTGTAAAAATCTAAATCTATGTCACTGTATTATAGTTAATAAATTATATTAACCATGTTTTGGATAGTGTCATTCTTTGATGTACTACCCTCATTTAAAGTGGTGACATACTAAGTAGGAATTCTTCTTCTCCTACTCCTCCTTCTTCTTCTGTTTGTTAGGCGTGAACACCTGTTTCATGCATGAATCAATCCATCTTTCCACTTCTTTTGGTCGTCTGAGACTTCTTCTTTCCGGAATTTTGTCTCCCAATATTCTCAAATCGCTCATCTGACATCCTGAACATAGGTGCATTTTATTCCTCCTTCCTTCTCTCTGATTTAATTTCATACTTTATCGCACATTGTATTTTCAGCTGTCTTTCTTAACACTTTCATTTGCGTTGATTCCATCATTCGTCGTGTTCTTGTTTCTAATGGGTAAGTTATTACTGGTTGAACTGTTGCTTTATAAATTTTGACTTTTGTTTCTTTTCTCATATATTTATTTCTCTATGCTAGATCATTAATACATTCAGATGTTTTTGTGGCTTTTACAATTTGATTGTTAATTTCTTAGGCTAGATTTCCTTCACTAGTATTATTAATCCCAGGTAGTTAAAATATATTACCTGTTCTATAATGTTTTCAATTTATAATTTACATCTCAACAGTTCTTTACTAACTTTAATAGTTTTGTTTTATTTATGGAGATTTTCATATTGAACCGTTTACATTTTCCATAAACACATACAAAATTCCTTGCAGGTTGTCCTTCATTTCTGCCACAAGTACATGACATATTAAAGGTAGGAATTAAAATATTAAATATGTGTGCAGATGCATGACTAATTCAAAGAGAGCCGTAATCGCCGTTGGTGATTAAGGAGAAAAACTAACGTATTTATGCCGTCGCAGTTTCTCACGACGCTTCTATTTGCATCCACATAATGAATGGAAGGGCCGTCGTATCTCTTTTGTTTCGGGTTGATGTAGGGGAGAGTTAGGGGTGGTGTACACATCTGTCGTCCAGTAGTTACTATTGCCATCGGGTCTGGCGATAATAAGGGCAGCAGTATGGGAAATCGATGGTGTGTTGTAATTATCATTTGAAATGGGACGTGCAAATGGGGAGACTTGCGCGTGCTGCAAGCTTTTTATGCAGTCCTTTTCTTGACAGTTGCAGGGAGGTGCTTCATGTCCACTAGAGTTCGTTAAAAGAGAGGGGGTGGGGGTGTCATGTCTCTTCTTTCAAGGAAATCAAATAATGCCACGCTACACTCACAAGACGTGAAAATAAAGGGGAAGAATATCTTTATCTGTTACATTCACGTAATTTTCTCTAACCATTCTGCAACAAGCTATTCTGGAAGGAAAAAAAAAAAAAAAAAAAAAAAAAAAAAAAAAAAAAAAAAAAAAAACTTGTTCTTCTATCTACTTGGATTGGAACGTTTAGAGAGTTCGCTCGTAGCCATAAAGGTTTGAGCATGTCAAGGAAATGTACAGTACAGTTGCATGTGTGCATAAATATTAGATTAGAATGATGAACATGAAATCACGTATTACATATGTTAACGTGACTTTGCCAAATCTCACTTAGAAATTAGACATTGCATGACACTTTAAGATTAATTTATGACTAAATTCATTCGAATTAAGGGAAGTGGTTGCAAGTTTGTTTGTGCCAAAAATATACATTTCTGTTTTGTTTTTGCTGATTTTGCAAGTTTAACCCCTATTTTATCATAATTTAGTCTTTTAACTACCTAAAAATGTACAAGTCTCTTTAAAATAAGTTTAACTGTCCAAAGACAGATATGAGTAAAAAAGTAATATATTTTCCTTAACATTTTTTTAAAAAATATAGAAATAATATCTATGTTATATAGAAAGTCAGTATGTTTAAAAACCATTGGTTTATATGTGTATCAAATTTCACACTTCTAGAGTAAACAGTTTCTCTAAAACGTGAAGTTAAATTTCTTAAAATTAACATTGCAATCATAGAGCTTACAACCACCCCTTCATTTTCACTATGGTTTCCTCAAACTTGTTTTTCTGCATTGTCGCATTTTTTCAGGAATCACTTATTCTAGAATAATGAAACTTTTACCACTTGTTTCTGGGTTATTTGTAGTGGTACTGACTTTTTCTCATAATACTATCATCAAAATCATGGATGCTAGAAATTTTTCTTGTTAAAACCTGTGAAAAGTAATATATTTATTATAATTATTTTAAAAATATGAACAACATATATATGTAATATAAAAACGTCAGCATAGTTATAAATGTACAAATTTTCACACTTCTAGAGCAAATGGTTTCTCTAAAAAATGGAGTTAAACTTCTTAAAATTAACATTGCAAGCAGGGAGCCTCCTCTTAAGGTAAACAATAATTACAGCATTGTTCACATGATGTTTGTATGGAAGTGAAATAATAAACCATTTATATCCATTCGTCCAGAAGCTAGATGGCCCCAAATATTTGACACAATTTTTTTTCCCGGCGAAACGGTTCTCTGTTGATAATAATTGTCTTGACATATTTGTTTCAGTCATCTACAATCCCTCGTTTATGGCCGAAGCAGTACTTTCCACTTTCCTGTAGCATATTTGTCTGATATTAATATTTGAATAGAATCTATGTTCTTCAATCCTTTATTGATAATTATTATTTACACAATTACTTTCGTTATTTATTCCATCTGAAATGATTTAGCCTCTGAATTCATAATTTTGGTATCAAATAGAGGACAAAACATTTATGTTAATCTTGTGAAGTCAGTAGAAAGATGTAACAGATCTAAAATCTGTGTGTAGATAAAATCATTTCACATCAAATATATAAGCAACCAGATGCAGATAAGTGGTATTTAGTCATATTTTGAATTCATGTAATTTCTTCGATATAGTCATGATAACGCTCGTACACTATGAAAGTCACATACAACAATATGTTAAGTTACTCTCTTACGGTAACTTGGCTTGCCGGAGTCATAAGAACCATAACATTGTAAAGAAAACTACGACACACCACTAATAAATTATAATTTCGGACTGAAATAGAGTACTTATTCTGACACTTCTGCTCTGAGTAGAAAAGTTATAATTTCAGACTGCGTAAAATGGAGAGGTAAATTACAAGCTTTAAAAACTGGTTTTGCTATTGCATACAGCTTGTTTTTCAGTAACCGAACGTATCGGTATAATTCGTATCTTCATGCCCAATTTTGGCGAGACAGTTACATTAATTTTTTCTCCACTAAACTGCAAGCCAATTAACAGAACGTATTCGCCAATCAGCAGAGGTAAAAATTGCGAGAGACTCGCCATTTAGTTACAATGAAGCCAAACCTCAAACTACGTGGCAAGTTTTTGCACTGCCCGGTCTTCACCGTCTAAAATATTGCCACTGTAAACTTCTTTTGGGTATGCAGCTGGAAGTGTATAATATATATTGAGACTAAGTTTGCGTTACGCCTTTCGCTTGACAGTTTATTGCTGGCCATAAAACTCGCTCCTACTCTGTACCTTAATGATTGTTTTAATTACCAAGCACTTATTATTGTGTTCCTTTTATGCCGGTTCGTAACAGGTCTACGTGCTGCTTAACCGAAGCTCTACAGGGTGTCCATAAAATTTTCAACACATACAAATTATTCCAGATTGGCAGAAATTCTGTTTTATATTCAAAACGGTGCTATCTAGGACTGTGGGAGTTTTGATCTGTAAAAATGGCAATGGTGGAATGCAAATGTCCATTTCACTTTAGTAATCGGATGCAGTAGGGCAGAGTGTGAACTTCTGCTTCCCGGCCAGAGAGTACGCCCGGATCCCACCAATGGGACGCGGAGTTTAAGTCTCGGGTACTGTCTAACCACCAGAAATAGGCGAGAAGGGTCTAACCCGCTAATCATGTCCCAACTTCCAAGAACTACACCCCACCTTAGTTCATTTTCGCTCTGTTGTACCTCAGCTTTTAGTTAAGTTTGAAACAGACAATTTCTACGCAAGCACGGACATCATAATTACGTCAAAAACTTGGATTCTTATTCCTGTAATAAAAGTGTAACAACTGCAGTAGTAAATACTGTCAGCATTTGTTTCGAAAATGGTTGTGACTATGGGATGGTAGCATTGTTAAGGACTGTCAATTATTCCGAGTGTATAATAGCATGCTATGTGTTTCTGCAGAGCAATATTTCCCAAACTGTGGTCTGGAGACTACCTCTGATGCGAGTGGGTGGTACAGGTGGTCCTCAGGTGGAATAAAACAAATAATTATAATCAAGTTAGGTATCATAATCAAATAAATCATTAAAAAGCATGTTTCTAAAATGAAATATGATAGCATCGAATGTAGTGCATAAACTTTCAAACGTAGCTAATTTCTTATCAGGAAAATAAAATAATTATGAGCACTATTACATAATAATGATACAGCTTTGACTTTTAAAATCTTAATTAACAAGCTTTAAATTTTTACCTTCACCATCACTTAATTATGCTAACTAGATTCTGGGTATTCTAACAAAAAGATCGAAATTGACGCTTCATCGAGGGAATACAAAAACGCATTTTAGGAAAAGGCTCGCGAGAGAGTGGGAGAGGGAGAGAGAGAGAGAGGGATATAGAGAGAGGGAGAGAAAGAGACAAAGAGAAAATCTCCTAACTACATAAAACGAAAAGTAGGATGAACGAGAAATTTGTATTTAAATTGATCAAAATGCAAGACGAAAAGTTCCACAAAACTTCCCTCGCCGCAAGATTTTACGTGAGAAAAAGAAATTATTTTTCATTGTCTGTAAAATTGTTGATAACACTGTCAAATATTTAAGACATTTGTACAACGAATAAATTGCATATTTTGAATTTGCTGTAAGTGGTCTTGGAATCGTCTTCATCGCCGCTCTTTAACCATAAGGCAAAAGTTGAGAGGAAACCTATTATTAATCTTTTCTGAAGCACTTATTGCTGTATGCTACCAAATTTTCTATAGAATACGCTGGTTTTATTTTCGGTTTTCCTGCATGAGTTCCTTACTAAGGGTGGCGCCGTGGCCGAGGGGTTAGACCATTCGCCTACCACATAGTTGGCCCGGGTTCGATCTCAGGGACCCGCATGTTGTATTAGTAGTGGATAAAGCGGCGTCTGGGAGGGTTTTCTCTGGGTTCTCCGGTTTCTCCCGCCACTAATTCCATCAATTGCTCACATCATCACCTTTCCATTCACCGATTCCTCCTGCATTTCTATCATTCTCTTCCTCATTCTCATACCTGATGCTGGGCTGACCACCCGCTTCCAGGTCTTCACTGTCCGGTCCATAGGTTCCTCTGCTCCCCGACAGGTGTCCGTCTTTAGTCACTGGCTTGTAAGTCCTAGTGGGTGTAAGTCCTACATAAAGGGAGGGTAATCAGAAAAAGAAGAAGAGCTCCGTACTACTAAAAACTGACATGAAATAAAAAATCGAGTGTGGTTTCGCCATGTTACTCAGTTTGAGAAGATTTATAGGCAGGCATAGCCAAGATTAACGAAATGGCCATAGAAGTCACACATGCACATTTAATTACACCTCCTGGGAAACATTCAGTAACCACCACTTCTTAGCTCGGAAATAGGTTTTAATTGTAATTCTGACTCCGACCGTGATTATTTTTATGAAGAATGAAAGATAAATCGCAGATTAAGACACTAAACTACCGAGCGGGACGGCTCAGGTTATAGCGCCTGTGGCCTGCATTGCAGAAGTTGCGGGTTCGATTCCCGTGACTGACCTTCCTGACCCATGGATCTTTTCGGGTCGCCAGGCGAATGCTGCGAATGATTTCCATTACTTCCGAATTTCCCCTCTCCAGGACGTTATATTATTCATTTCATTTCACCCTTCATCCCCTTAGGTTTCTTTCAAGGTTGGAACCGTGGGCGAGCGCGGCAGGGAGAACAAATACGCTCTGCAAATCTCGTCCCCCGGATTGGAAGACGAGCCACTGGTTTTCGCCCCCCCCCCCCATGAGATAGTGCAGGCACGATGGGGGGAGGGGAGCGAGCTAAGCCAGCCTCCACCGGGGTGCTTCTGAGAAAATGTCTGGTCTGTCGTGGCAACGTTCCGGCCACTTCATCCATACTCCCAGGGTGCCCCGTTTTAGGCACAAAAGATCGCCTTTAGTTCGAAGTGCTAATTCTCCCTCTGCAAGTTGTCATAGCCATTGAATTAAAATAACTTTTCTGTTTTAGTGCCCTTTTAGAAGATTCTGCTCTGCATTTTAAAGACAAATTAAATGTTTGTATGTATTGAATTTGGAGTATTAGTTAAGCAATCCCGTACAAAACTAATAAAAATGACCTTTCAAGCAGAAACTCTTGTTAGTATTAATTGATACTGTTCATTTACAAGGACGTTTGGAATATAGGTTTTAGTATAATTAGCTATTTATATGATTTTTCGAACCAAATTGCAGGAAGATTCGTTGACGGAATGTTGAAGCCAGTACCAGTTTGGTCCACCTCCGGGGAGGTGAAGGGTTAAACTGGCGAGGGTGTGGCTCAATTATCGGACCGGAGTGTAACTTTACGTGTTAACCGGCCTACGGGATAGTATTTTATTTATATATATTCTCCGTTCTTTCTTCTTGTGCTCCTTTTTTTTTCTTCACTTCATCTGCCCCGAGAAACCTGTCCGTGGCAGGTTGTTGTTTTAGCTGCTTTGTTGTTTCCTTACCCCACCCCCTCTCTCACACTTCGCTACGTCATACTGTTCGTTCCCACAACATAAGACCTCTTCTTGTGACTTATGATAAATTGTGAACAAACTCTGATACGACTAACGTAAAAGGCTTTACTTAGCTCGTACACAGACGTACATTAAATATTCTTGTAAATGGCAACACTGCTGAGACTCATTCAGAAAAGAGTTTGATATCAGACGCTCTCCCACACATTAACCTGCTTTAAGATAAGCTATGAACTACCCGAGTTCAACCAGCAATAATTAATTGTTCGAGGTTTCCATACATGGGTACAGCATCAAAAGCACTTCAGCAAACAGTGTGCCTATGTATAAATCACTAGCTTCTCTTTTTATTCTCCAGCACTTTTATAAATAGGGTAAATTCAGGTATCTCTGTAATATCAAGTTAGTCCGTGACAGTCATGTTTTCTCAGTGAAATTAAGAATCTTGTTATTTTGCAGTTTTGACAATAGATAGCAGATATAGGCTGCTTTAGCTTTATTATGCCCTGGCCGTTCGGGAAGGAGGTGGTTTTGGGTGTGCTGTGTACAGAATTTGTGGTTTACATTAAAGTATACACAGTATAGTCACGGTTATTCAAGCCCCGACTGAGTTCCGGGCCAACTGAGGTCCCGATTTTCGAAGTGTGTCGCGCAAATTTATTAAACGTCACAGAAAATCAGAAACTTTATCCACCTCAGCCTTGATCAAAGTTTGGCAGATGGAACAACCAATGAAAACTATATAGCCAAGTGGATCAACGCAGGCGAACAATTGCAAGTGATTGATGAAATGATAATACAGGCAATGAATGCAGAGGCTGAAGAAAGTAAAAGTGGAAATGAAGACGTTGAAATGGAGAATAAGAAAGTCAACCACACTGAAGAAAGAAAGCGATAGAAAAGAAACACAAGCACCTTGAGCATAGATGGGGAGAACTGACTCAATGACTCACTTCCCCTACGTCGGAGTTTTAGCCCCTTCCACTGCCTGCTAGCATGCCACGCCTCCCGCTGTTGTTTACCTCAGAGAACCGGCCTGTACTTCAACTTGTGTCAGTAAGTGGAAAGGGTAAATACTCGACTGCATCCCTGTCACCCCTCTAACTTATGCCTGACCTAGAACAACAGTCAGAGACAACTTCAACAGACTTCTTACTGCTGCGACGATTGCATGAAACGGCAGCAAAGAAGCGAGCGATTTCCGTTATATAAAAATAGTTATGGGCTTCTGGAAAAAAACAACTTTTTTTTTTAACTGGAACATATAATGTAGGTAATTTTTTTCATTTTTCTTTTTCTTTTTCTTTTTATGCACTTCATTTTTTTAATTTGACAATAGAGTAGAAGCGTTGTTTCCATATCATTCATTTCACCAGTTTTCCATGTTTCTCTCTCGATTTTTGACAAGAGTCGGTGTTATCCGAGTTGTTGGTTATCCGAGGTATTCTGCTTACCTTGGATAATCGAAGCTCTACTATGCACATGTTGGGAGACTCATTCTGAAAATCATTGGTAACTGATAACTTAAGAATATTAGTTACTTTTAGAAGTAGAATATATACACCTGTCACGGACTTACACAGGGTTAACTTAATTTCCAATAATATTTTTATAAACAAACATTTTAGTTTAAATTCTGTATTTTTTGTAACATACTGTAATAGGATGACAATTCGACAAATTCCACTAATGAAATCAGTGTGATAAAATGACTAAAGTGGAGTCTAGTAAGTTTCTTTGTGACTTTATTTTCTTCGTAAACTGATTGCATGGCAACACAGTTCTCTTTTACTGACTTAACACTGTGGTATTTTGTGATATTACAACACTATCTTTTTTCACTTGCAAACAGCTGACTGTGACGATCAATTACTCGAGGCTACTAAGACTGTTTCACAGGACTGTACACGCACACCCTTAGCACTGCCCGCTACGACGACTTATGTCTGTGACAACTAACTGCTCTTCGAGGATGACATAACCGGAGCCTTTCTCAAACTTCACCTTTTCTGGAACCTATACAAATACGCTGGCCGGCGGACACCTCACGAATAATCTCGAAAACCCCGTGTCTTGCCGCGCTTATTGTCGCGTGCTCATACACCGTGGTTCGAGGTATCTTGAGCACCTTTGACACACACCGTCAATGGTGTGGGACAGCCTGACCCCGAGCTTTCTCTGCATTGCCGTTACCTCCATGCCGTCGACCAGTGTCACAATACTTTTGCAGAAAGGTGTTTTCTCTGTTCTTTTCAATACTGTCCAGCTAAGTACGAGAGCAACAATATGTAATTATGATTATTAAAATGTCTTGGTAATAGGAAGAAGAGAGGTGGTGCCGCGGTGACGTTCGCGGGGTGTCTCCCGTCTTCGATCCACGGCGACCACGCACTCTGACTTGGGTGTTTCCATGATTTCCCTTTATCACTTAGGCGAATGCTGGAGTGCTTAATTTCATACCACATTTCCATTGTTTCCCTTTAATTCATTTCCTTATTCTTGAGGTGTACTTTCAGGCAAGCGGTGTTTCGCGTTGCCGCACAGATGGCGCGGATGCTTGCGCAATGTAACGGCTGCTCTCGGCGCTAAGTGGCGCTGGGAGGCTGCTGTACCTCGTGGGGACGCTTGTGTGATGCCGGACCCACAGGGTGGTGGCTGTTTGGTAGGGCTAGACGCCGGGCTGAAGATATCTCAGCATCTGTTAGGGACTTCCGCGCGGCTTTTTGACCCGAATGGATGCGGCACTGGGGCACTCCACGGTTCTTTCACATCAGCCCTGCGGGGTGTTAGTCACAATATATCTGTGTAGGCCGTAGGGCGCGAGATATCCCCCAACTGTATACCATTTACCCTTTACCATTAACAGGGAGACAGCTGCATTTATATGAGGAAGTAACTCATAGTTAGTCAGTTGCACTACACTTTTTATGTCACTATGTACATAGTTATGATAATTAAAATATCTAATAATAAGTAGTAATCTGAACCTATACAAGGATGATCCCAAAAATAATGCATAGAATTGGTCAATTGCATAGCATTTTATTTTTTATCTTAGTATATTAATAAGGTTCGGCTTAATCTTTGCTAAGCTTAATGGCTGACTTAGGTACTGCTGAGGTTAAATAGTTCTTTGAATTTTTAATCTGGACTGTCATTTCCATATACTTGATTACATTGTAAAATGCTTATTGCGAAGTGGATTTCTTGGTTAGGAAATCTGGTGGATTCATTTCTTCACAGTAACGTAAGTGAAGGAGAGTTCTCCAGATTTGTACAACTTAGAATGAAAATTAGGCATAAGCATAGTGTAAGCATAGAACCTTTCCTCATAGGTATTATCTTAATCTACACGTTCAGATTGTTTAACATGGCTCAAAGCCTGAAATTTAATCAAAGAAGGTAGGAATTCGTCTTAGCCAGGACTTGAACCACAGATCTTCGGCTATCCGTATCAGTGCTACCATGGTAACATGTCGGTACGACTCTAAAATGTACTCTATACCAACTCCCACTATTAAGTCAATCAATGAGCAAATCCCGGCTACAGTATTGTATAATTCTCTTTGATTCTATATTTTCAACTTTAAACTTCAAGCGGTTTGTGTGAAACGACAATTACCGTTAAACAAAGAAGTTTAAGTTTATTTTTACATCAGACACAATAAATTAGTCATGAGAGAGAGAGAGAGAGAGAGAGAGAGAGAGAGAGAGAGAGAGAAAGAGAAAGAGAGAGCTTCATTTCGCATTTTTCGCATACCTCACCGGAAGGAATGGCCCAGGTGGTGACACATTCTGAAGCTCCCAGGTTCAATCAGCGGTGATCGACCTATCTGACTAAAGATATTTTCTTTTTCTTTGCGGTCTTCATCGTCTGCGGTCGAATGCTGGGTTGGTTACTTTCCTTTTCGCGACTTTTAGTCCCTGCACTTCATTTCACCATCATTTTCTCCAATCTTTACAAGGTAGGAAGTGTCGGCGAAGGACGAGTGTGGCGCAGCTGTGGTGGAATTTGTGCTCTATAACTCGCCTTTCGGCTCCCTGGGTCCCAGAGGGTAGTGGGCTTAACTTCTAATACTTTTATTAAAATATATAATCGACCTATTAATGTAATTACAACTTTAATTGCATCTTATCTCTTTTTAACTTTACCTGCAGTAGTTAAAACTATTAATATTTATAAAGAACCTTTACGACATAAACCTTTACGTAAACTTCACCCCTTGGTTAAACTACTTAAATTACTTGACTTAAAACTGGCAAAGCACTCGTTTTTTAAAATCATTCTCAAAGTGACTTCTCACATCACATTGTTACTAGCCCTGAGGTAATTTGATTTTCAGTCGTCGAAAGAAAAACACATCTTAAAACGTACAGAGAGTCTGACCTTAGTACCTTCACCACACAAAACAAGCAATTTTACTTTAACACAACTGCATTTTAGGAGTACAGGGTAAACACGGAGGGGGCCACCTAGTGCATCGCGAGCAACTTAGATCTGTTGTGGCTATAGGAGGTGGGGCTGAAGTGAGGCAGTCACAGGGTCGAAGCTAGACAGGTCACAGAGACGCGTGGAAGTCCTAATAAGGGCTGAGATCTGTTCATTCCGGCGCCATTCCACGCCACATCGCGGTTCTGGTGTCGCACAGGCGTCCCCCTGCCCCCGCCGGAGCTAGCACTCCGTGGATCCGATAAGTGTCACACAAGCGTTTCCCCAACAGAGGACAACGGCCACCTAAACGCCACCTAGACTTAAGAAGAGCAGTTACCATGCACAAGAATCCGCGCCATCTGTCCAGCACCGTCAAGACAACTTGCCTGAAAGCGCACCTGAAAGATGATAAGGGAATGGAATGAAGGCAAATGGCGGAAAGGAAAGCGTGGATGAGATAATGCACTCCAGCATTCCCCTGAGTGACAAGATAAAACCACGGAAAAAACCCATGTCAGAGTGCGCGGCCACAGAGATCGAACCCGCGACCTCCCAAATGTGGGCCATAGACGTTACTTCCTTATAAATAATCTCGGACTTTATTGAAGAAAATATCTTATACATTACAGTCTTTTGAGGATCCCATTCCTCAGAAACCCAATATTTTCGCTAACTATACTTTTTCAATGACATATACGTGTGCTACCATTATAATGGTTCAGTTAGCAAGATGATAGAAATCACGCCAGAAAATAGTCCAGAATTGCGATAGAACAAGCAGCTAGTAATGTTTCAAGCAGTGCTAAGAAGGACAATTTTGTTCACTTTGCTTGCATGCGCCCACTGAACATGTAAGGTGGAGATTTCCGACGGAGGAGAAAATGTTTTTGAAATGCATAGTGGAGAGACGAGCGCGCGACAAAAGGAAGGCACGTGGACTACATTCATAGTTTTCATACCATGGGTGTCTGGTTCGGTGTAAGGTAAGGCAGGTCTTGCGCGTGTTTAACGGCTAGTATGTAGAGGGCAGCACTGGTTTACTCACAGTATAGTGCTGCCAAAATTGACAGCGGTTTACCTGGGTAGCGATCTAGAAGTGCATGTGGTAAGAATCAGTAATAATAATATAAAATCTATCATAAATAGGTATTCATATCGCAGCGAATCTTTTAGGAGATAGCTCGTTGATCAGTGTGTGGCGGATAGTCAGCCTGCAAGGTTTCATCCCTATACCATTTTGATTCGTCACTAGCCTACTTTTTTATGGTTATAATGTAACTTGTAATCAACACTGACTTACTCACTGCATAGTGCTGCCAAAATTGACAGCGGTTTACCTGGGTAGCGATCTAGAAGTGCATGTGGTAAGAATCAGTAATAATAATATAAAATCTATCATAAATAGGTATTCATATCGCAGCGAATCTTTTAGGAGATAGCTCGTTGATCAGTGTGTGGCGGATAGTCAGCCTGCAAGGTTTCATCCCTATACCATTTTGATTCGTCACTAGCCTACTTTTTTATGGTTATAATGTAACTTGTAATCAACACTGACTTACTCACTGCATAGTGCTGCCAAAATTGACAGCGGTTTACCTGGGTAGCGATCTAGAAGTGCATGTGGTAAGAATCAGTAATAATAATATAAAATCTATCATAAATAGGTATTCATATCGCAGCGAATCTTTTAGGAGATAGCTCGTTGATCAGTGTGTGGCGGATAGTCAGCCTGCAAGGTTTCATCCCTATACCATTTTGATTCGTCACTAGCCTACTTTTTTATGGTTATAATGTAACTTGTAATCAACACTGACTTACTCACTGCATAGTGCTGCCAAAATTGACAGCGGTTTACCTGGGTAGCGATCTAGAAGTGCATGTGGTAAGAATCAGTAATAATAATATAAAATCTATCATAAATAGGTATTCATATCGCAGCGAATCTTTTAGGAGATAGCTCGTTGATCAGTGTGTGGCGGATAGTCAGCCTGCAAGGTTTCATCCCTATACCATTTTGATTCGTCACTAGCCTACTTTTTTATGGTTATAATGTAACTTGTAATCAACACTGACTTACTCACTGCATAGTGCTGCCAAAATTGACAGCGGTTTACCTGGGTAGCGATCTAGAAGTGCATGTGGTAAGAATCAGTAATAATAATATAAAATCTATCATAAATAGGTATTCATATCGCAGCGAATCTTTTAGGAGATAGCTCGTTGATCAGTGTGTGGCGGATAGTCAGCCTGCAAGGTTTCATCCCTATACCATTTTGATTCGTCACTAGCCTACTTTTTTATGGTTATAATGTAACTTGTAATGGTGATAATGACGGAATCATCATAACCATAAAAACTCTGATGTGTTGCACTCACATGACTTTCTCTACTCTTGTACTAACCCTTCTTACAAACTCTTATTCCTACATCTTCTTTGTGTTACTTAAGATAAACCTTTGTACAACATATATAATTGCTTATTTCCTTTAAGGTGCAAGGGGAATGTTAGAATACAGTAGGCTTTGTGCGATAGTCAAATCTTTTAACACTTTGAGATTCCGTTGTCTTTGCACACTTAACGTATAAAACAATGAACAACGATGATCCATTTCACGAAAGTTCTAAATTTTGCGAAACTCACACGCATAACAAGGAGTATCTCTGAAATGGTTCACCCTACAAGAAAATTTATTCAGACATAAATTATGTATTTTAGCAAGATCTACATTTTTTTTTGTATAGTATGATTTGATCTATCTCTAACGGTTATTCAAAAGTCGTCCAGATTAAATACGACTATAGGGGCTACAGCCAAAAAATTCAAGATATACATTTCATTTGTCATCAAAATGTCTCAAACATATGACATTTTAATCAAAATCGTTAGAGCCATTTTCAACAAAATAAAAATTTTCGAAAAATTTTCCATGTAAAGGGTAGTTTAGGGTGGGGCTATATTCTTCAAAATCTTCGTGTCACATCCTTGAAAGACATTAAATTTAAATACCAACTTTGGTTTTTAACCGACTTTTCGTTTTTGAGTTATGCTGTCCACAGACTGACACACAGACACACACACGGACCTTTTTATAAAAATGCTTTTTTTGGATTCAGGGGGCCTCAAAACATGTATTTCCGGTGAAATCTCGACATCGAATTTTTGGGTGGAATACAATACCTCCCCTACTTACCAGTAGAGAAAGGAAAAAAATCTCACAGCATCTTTCACCACCATATATTTCTATATTTCCTTTCATCATCTAACTTTCCATTCCAGAACCGATTTTCCACCATTTACCCACCATCATTATGTTACCAACGATACTGAAGCTAATATAAGGTATTTAATCCCGGAATGGTAACAGTCGAGGATGTCTCCCCAGGGGGAGGATCCCTCAATTTATCAAAAAAGGTCATCATGGGGATCAGTGCAGGGCAACTGTACGTCCACCTCTGTAACGGGCAGATGGCATTAGGGTGTCATCCAGTCACTTTGCTTTCAATATTTATTATATACCTAACAGGCATAAACCCAATTACAGTGTTCATTATAAAGTTCATTTACATACAGAAATTTCCAAATATATGTTATAGACACAAAAGAAAAGAAAAAGAACAAATGAATAACAATAAAGAGAAGGTGGGCTGATGATTACTAGGGATCGAACCTTCATGCAAGAAACAAACGGTTGCGGAGTTTGGACTATAGACAGTGGAAGGAGTCAGTCTGTCACATGATCACAATACAAAGGAGGCGAGGTACAGTCGACGGTTGAACGTTGTAGATAACGTTGCATAATGTTGTCCCCATTGCATTGTCCCCATTTTGCAGTAAAATATTCACTCCCAAAATTCGTGTACAAGGTCAGCAGTACGTGACCATTTCAATGTGCATGATGGAGGTATTTTATTTCGTGTGGCATAGTGAGAGATTATGCATTGTAGGTAGTGAGCCCAGTTGTGTTTTCTGCTGCCACTGTTCCTGTGCAATGACGTCACGCTCTACCCATGTGGCTGGCAGTTTGCGACCACCTCATTTCGCGATAGCTGAATAAAGGTTCGAAGTCTAGTGATTACATTATACAATTTCAAAAGCTTTATATTAATCTATTTAAATGTAACTTAATCACTATGACATTTCTGAACGGAGTTTCTCGCATGTTTAACATATCTACATAAAAACAGTGAAGACTATTATCTAAATATAAAATTCTGTTTAGTGATGAATTTTTATGGATTTCGGTTTTTGCTCTTGAGGTAACAAATCACCTGTTGAATCTATTTTATTTGGCACATAAAAATATGCTTGCAATAATTTGACTGTCATTAACAATCGAGTGTAAGACTTTGTACAAAAATTAATCTGCAATGTCTCTTCTAGCGCTTAAAGTTTTAAATTAAATATTATTAAAATTTGTGTATGTAGGGTAACATCCAGTTCCCTTAAATAGTACATATTTTTAAAAATTTGATTCTGCAGACACATGGCACAGCATGCGATATTACCATATATTTTACATTTTCCTGCTGTTTTAGAGTTGTAGAGAAACTTTGGGTCATGATATTAAATATCCAATCCCTATTTATTTGAAGGAAACCGAAGGCAGATTGATCAACCTACGGGATTTGAACCCAGGAACCTACCGAATACCTTACTCTCTCGTTGGGTATTATCATTATTGTTATAAGCTCCTGATGGACTTGAAGCTCTCATTTATTCCTCTTTCAAATGTTTTAAAGTCATTGAAGCGGAATATGTCACGCTGAATGAGGAATACTTGAAATAAGACGAAATGATTGATGCTCATAGGAGCCCGGGATTCACAGAGCTAGGAGTTATCTGGTTTCGTCTTCTGAAGAGAAGGGAAAATCGCAGGAAAAAGTTTATCTAGGTAACTAAACCCTAACCAAACTGGATGGCTCAGGCAGTAGCGTCTGAAGCTCGTACGCGGGAAGTCGTGGGTTCCATTCCCGTGGTCGATTTCCTGACTCATATATTTCTTCAGGGATTTCCCCTCATTGCTAGGTAAATGCTGGAAAGGATAATTACATCCCCTGAATTTTCTGTTACCCTATTTCACCTCATTTCACTTCACCTTTCATCCTGGTTGGTTATTTTAGGGCTCTAATTTCGGCAGGTGTTTTGTTTTCATGGCAGGGAATTTACTCTCTGCAAATTCTAGTCCTTTGGATCGGGGGAGGTCTCCGGTTCCCGTATCCCCCAGGGGATGTGTTAACCCCCAGGGGCGAGGGAAGCTGCTTGTATGAGCCAGCACCGGGGACTCTCAAACTGTAGCTGTTACTGCCCTCTCACCTCAACCCTTCTGATCTCACCCCATCGATCATTGTTACCTGAAAACGTATTACTGTTAATAAATACAATTATAAGCCATAACGAAGCAAATAGTGACGTAATATTGTTCATTATATTGTCCTAAATTACTTACATCCCTAAGTCCCCGTATTATGATATGTCCTGTTTCTTAAGCCGACTAAGGTACCCCCATGGGCAAAATAAAATCAAAGAGTAATGTTTGGACACCAAATTCGTCAGTTGTACAATGTCTTAATTGATGATATTGGTTAGTAATACTAAGATTTCGACCTTGTGACAACTTGTTGCTGCCGTACACAACTGTATCACGGATGGTATAGACAATCCCCTACTCCAAGCGGCCCTTTATTGTAAAAATGTTTCTAAACTTTTGATTTCGTCAAAAATACTTTAATGATTTTGATTAAAATACCATATGTTTGAGATATTTTAATGACAAATTAAACGTATGTTTAGTAGGAAAGGCTTCTGAAGTCATCCTCATTCTGAATGAGATTTGCATATCTGGTAAATCATAACAAATTAACTAAATCTTACAGACAAAAAAATTTACATCTTGTTCTTTTTGAGCTAACAACGTCCGATACACTCCTCATTATTTGTTTAAATTTTTCAATACTCATACTTTTCTCAAATGGGAAATTGTTCCACTTTTTATGTCCTGGACTCGCAAAGAGAACGGAATTTCGAAACCATCATAGCGACAGTTCTTGAAATATTTAACTATCGCTTAAGCCTTTAGGTGTATTCATTCTTTTCATTGTACCTACAACAAAACATGCAGTAAAACGATTTATAAAAATGTTTATATCATCAGAATATCACTGCTGGCCATGGAACTGGTTCACCTTTACCAGTCGATTCATTTGAATATGCGACGTTGAGGTGATTCCACACATTTGCATCAAAGTCTGGAGCCATTTCCACAACTGTGTCCTGAACCTCGTCGCACGCTCTCCAGCGTCGAAATCGTACATTTCCGGACAGGGGTTCCTACCTGAAAAACAATCTTTTGTCATCCCGCACAACATACTAAGCGTTGTTTTGGGTCACCCAGTATATATGGAAGTCAAATTTGTAACTCCAAAGTGAAGCATGTGACATCCATGTAAATTAATACACAGAAAAAATAATTTGAGTATGGTGATATTAACGTAGGTACAGTTATCTGAAGCTGTTCCAATGAGTTTAAAACTATGGTGAGCCTATATAGCAGTATTTCTAACCAAATGAATGGATTAATTTTTAAAAATTATAATTTTAAAATAAAAATCGCTGTTTATGTATAATTTAAAAAAATTATCTCCAGTTTTGTAATATATATTATAACTACTAAATTGTATGTAAAATATGGTAAAACTGCTCCACTCATTTTAAAGTTCATATGATGTTTTAGTGGCGCAGAAAATTTGAACTTCCTAAATGCAATGATTTTGACCTAAATATAAAAATTATAAGTTACGGGAAAATGCAAAGAACTAAAAATCTAGAAAAGGGCGTGGCAGGTGCAGCATGTTATTTAAATGCGATTTTGACAATTATAAAATGTATTACAATCCATATACTGTGTATCATTGGATGCGGAAAACAATGGAGATTTCAATGGTGAAAAGAAAAAATATTTTTACTTTCTCTACTACGTATAGTAATGTAGAGGAAGTATTGTGCTCCACCCAAAAATTTGATGTCGAGATTTTACTGGAAATATATGTTTCGAGCCCCCTGAATCAAAAAAAAAAAAAGCATTTTTAGAAAAAGGTCCGCGTGTGTATGTCTGCTGTGTGTCTGTTTGTCAGTCTGTTTGTATGTCAGTCTCTGCACAGCATAACTCAAAAACGAAAAGTCGGTTGAAAGCCAAAGTTGGCATTTAAGATTAATGTCTTTCAAGGATGTGACGCGAAGATTTTGAAGAAAATTGCTCTACCCTAAATTACCCTTTACATTGAAACTTTTTCGAAAATTTTTATTTTCTTGAAAATGGCTATAATGATTTTGTTTAAAACTTAAAATATTTGACGTATTTTTATGAAAAATGAAATGTATATTTTGAATTTTCTGGATATAGCCCATGTAGTCCTATTTACATATCATTTTTTTAGAATGAACTATTTCGCAGATATGTCTTGTTATTTGTATGAGTTTTGGAGAACTTATACTACTGTCAAATGGAACATCGTTATTCATTTTCTATATGTTAACCGTGCAAAGAGAGCGGAATTTGAAAGCTTTAAAACATTTAACTATCGCTCAAAGCCTATTGTATTCCCATAATCCGCTTACACCTACAAGGAAATAAGGAATAAGATAAATTCTGCACATGTTTATTTCAATTAACAGGAAGAAGTTGTAGGAATAAGAGTTTGTAAGAATGATTAGTACAGAGTAGAGGAAACAGCAAATTTTGATAACTTGAGAAACTACAATGTGTCCTTAAAGAAAAATTCCCAACCTCAGCTGAGAGTCGAACCCGAGAACTCCAGGCTGAAGGAGTGTTTTAATGTCTTATGGTTACAGCTCCTTGTCTGCATATGTCAACATATATTGCCTTGTTTTCTTTTTCCTTTATGTAATTCTAATTAAAGAAGAATGGAAAACTTGCATCACTTGTACTTGGGCATTAGAGTTAGTCACTTTGTTTCTTTTTGCTGTTGAAGTGGCCTGTTGGCGGAGCACTTAATGCCGTGCACACGTGCTGAACATTCCTGTAAGAATTACTGCGACCGGCAGCGTGACTATTTAGCCAGCGCGCATTACGCTACATACCTTCACTTTTACTTTTTCTTTATCACTGCTTCTGCTGCTGGAGCTTTATGAACTTTTCTAGATATATAATACAAATGAACTGGTTTGGTGGTTTCCTTATTTGGCCGGTATGTGGCGCGGTATCTTCCTCACACGAGACACAGAAAAGCTTCTGGTGTGAGACTTACTTTGTTTTACAGCAACAGTGATTCAAGTCTTGGGATAACCAGGAAATGCTTTCAAAAGGAATAGCCTTACTTTTCACAAATCAACTGTTTTCACAGTTTACCTGAAACACTTCAATTGAGCATGGTTGTCCTTTTAAACGAGACCAAATCATGTGAAAACCTTTTCGCTTCAAAAGTTCAAGAAACATTCCATATTCCAAATAGAGTGGATTAATTTTAAGCTTAAATGTATTTACTTTTTTGAATAAATACTTAAAGAAATACATGTTCCAGACAGCTGATGAACAGTAATAGAACATTTTATTTTTTGAGACAGGACTTTGGGACAGCTAGAAAATTGCGGAGAAGTTACTTCTTTTAACACAGGGAACAAAAGTTCAGAAATGATCGAGAGTAGAAACTATTTTAATACATAAAATATCTTATATATAGCACTCACATGACTTTTCTAATCATTCTCATAATTTATAATCTCTTCATGTTGGTTGAGATAAACATTTGCACAAATTATCTTATTGCTTATTTCCTTGTAGGTGCAAGGGGAATATGGAAATACAGTAGGCTTTGAGCGATAGTCAAATCTTTTAAAGCTTTCAAATTCCGTTCTCTTTGCACGGCTAAGTTATAAACCAATGAATAACGAACTTCGATTTGAGAAGTGTTAAGTGCTGCAAAACTTATACAAATAACAATGAATGTCTCCGAACTGGTTCACTGCACAAAAAATGAGTATAGATATAGCTTGTATGCTTTATAAGAGCTGCATTTGTGTATAGTAAGATTTGGTCTATCTCTTATGGTTTGTCAGTTGTGCAAAAGTTATGCAGAGTAAACACGACTACATATGCTGTAGTCATAAAATTCAAGAAACACATTTTATTTGCCATAAAAGCATCTGAAACATATGGTATTTTAATCAAAATCGTGAGAGCCATTTTCAAGAAAATAAAAATTTCCTAAATATGTTCCATGTAAAGAGTAGTTTAGGGTGGAGCAATTTTCTTTAAAAGCTTCGTATCCCATCCTTGAAAGACATTAAACTTAAATACCAACTTTGGTTTGTAGCCAACTTTTCGTTTTTGAGTTATGTTGTTTACAGACTGACATACACACACACAGACACGTACACACACACACACACACACACACACACACACACACACACACACACACACACACACACACACAAACACACACAGACACAAACACACGGGCCTTTTTCTAAAAATGCTTTTATTGCATTCAGAAGGTCTCAAAACATATATTTCCGGTAAAACCTCGACATCGAATTTTTGGGTGGAGTAATACTTCCTCTGCGTAGTACAGAAAGTAAAAAAGTTCCTCTGTTTTCTCTTTATTCGTGTGTTAATGAAAGACGCGAATTGGGCTTTCGGGGTCCAACCTCACAACTTCATTTCTCTATGCACTCATAGAAGTCCTGATTGATGAGTGCAGGCTTGCCTAGAAGCCAGTGGAGGACATTTCGATAATTTATTATGAGTTTTGTGTGTTATGTGCGCCACTATGTTGAACAGCTCCTAACGAGAAAACAAGGCTTATGGGACATTTGTTCATATGAAATTTTTTCCTTCTTGTGCTGTAAGGAACCCATACCGGAAGTTTGTAAAGGTATTTCTGATTCACCTGAATAAACACATCAAATACTGTACTTTAAGTGTTTGGAGCAGGTTCACTTTGTAGGGTTTTATTCATGTTTGATAATAAAATACCAAATGAAATGCAACAAATGACATAGCATTTGTATATTTTAATAATTATAAAGGCCTTAACCTAGAAAAAAAAGTTACTTGTTGCTTTGTAGTTATTTAATACTAATTACAATAGGCCACCCAAAGCACTGGCTCGCGGAAATCAAAGCCACTGAAGGAAACAGAGCGCGTAATTTCGTACCGCACATCACCTAGAGGAAATTATACATTTTTGCAACTGCACCTTATTTGTTGGAAAGAGTGGTTGGCTTCTTTTTAGATGTGATTTACAGAAAATGTTGCATACAGAATATTTGGAAAGCCCGATTCCTTGCTCATGGAAACTATTTTAAGATAACTTACAGCATTGAAGGAATATATCAGATTATGTCAAAACATTATGTAATGAAATTTTTCTCAGATGTTCTGAATTCTATACATTGCAAAGATAAAAATGCTTGACCTAATGGTTTAGAATATGGCATTTTGCATTTGCCTACTCTAGTAATGCTGAGTTCCGAGGGTGGGAAAGTAAATAGCACATTGTATTTTTTCCATTGGTACATTCGTTATTTGCCTCCCTTGGCAATGTTTCTAACTGAAGGGGTAAGAAACAATCAACAGTACTTACTCATTATAGACTTTCTCAAATTATAGTGCATTCACATAGTAAATCAGGCACCCTAGTTTAAGAGGGAGGCAACTGCATTCGTATAAGGGGCATTGCGATATGCTTTTGTCATTAGAATATGTACCCAGTGTAGTCTGATCTATTTAAAGCAGAACTTGGGCTGAGTTTGTGGTAATAAAGCGATGTTAGGTCACAAAATATTGGACAAATTTATAAAAGTTTAACACTTTTACTGCGTTTGCCCTCACATAGACGACGGAACATTTAACCCTTTCACTGTTTAGCTTTCTTTTTATGCTAACCTAAATAAATTGAATTCAAGTATTTGCAGCCGTTTCCTATTGCAAAAATATTAATTTAAAATATTAAATTTTTGCAATAAAACTATAGTGCCTTTTTTTTTCAATTACTAGGGCCCTCTCCTTCCTTCCAAAAAGAGTACCAAAACGAGATCTAAAGGAAACTGCTCCAAAAAGTGAATGATTGAGAGAGGGAGAGAGAAAGAGAGATACAAAGGGGGAGAGAAAGAAAGACAACGAAGGGAGGAGGATAACTTTTTATGCCCAAACAACTATCGGACTGCTAGTAACGAATATTTTGGAAGTTTACAGTCTTCGAGTTAATTCATAATATTCCTTAATTATTCACAATAGTTCACTTAATAATGCATTGATATACCCGAGTAATTAAAAATTCACGTAAACTTGTTCCCAATAGACCACGGCCCACAAGCCCGGTTAATATTGCATCTAGTATTGACACCGGCCGTGAAAGCCTTAGAACTTGTTTTCTGTTAGTAAAACGTAACAAAAATGAGTTACGAAACAATGTTTTAAAGTTAAGAACATCTCATAATGAGTTTAAATAGTTTTACCTTTTCTCAAGGTTATTTATAGCCTCGAAAATAAAAAAAAAACTTTTACTTTCCATACTACGTGTAGTATGCAGCGGAAATATTCTATTCCACCCAAAAATTCGATGTCAAGATTTTACTGGAATTAAAAAAAAAAGCATTTTTAGAAAAAGTTCCGTCTGTGTGGGTGTGTGGGTGTGGGTATGGATGTGTGTGTGTGTGTGTGTGTGTGTGTGTGTGTGTGTGTGTGTGTGTGTGTGTGTGTGTCTGTGAACGGAATAAGTCAAAAAAGAAAAGTCGTTTATAAACAGAAGTTGGTATTTAAGTTTAATATATTTCAAGGATGTGACACGAAAATTTTAAAGAAAGTTCCTCTACCCTAAACTACCCGTACATGGAAAATTGTTCCAAAATTTTTATTTTCACCCGAATGTCTCTAAAGATTTTGATTAAAATGCCGGATGTTTAAGATATTTTTGTGACAAATGAAATGTATATTTTGAATTTTCTGGCTATAGCCCACGTAGTCCTTTGATGAGCTTTGCATAACTGGTAAACCGTAAGAGATAGATCAAATCTTACTATAAAAATATGTAGATATCGTTAAAATATACAATTTATATCCAAATTATTTATTTATTTATTGAATAATTTCAGAGATATCCCTTGTTATTTGTATGAGTTTTGCCTTACTTATACTTTCCACAAATGGAAGATCGTTATTCATTTTTATATCATAGCCGTGCAAAGGGTACGTAATTTTAAAGCTTTAAAAAATTTGACCATCGCTCAACACCTACTGTATTCCCACATTCCCCTTGCACCTACAAGAAAATGAGCAATAAGATAATTTCTGCTAATGTTTATCTAACATGAAGATAAAGGAATAAGATTTTATAAGAATAGTTAGTACCAGAGTAGAGAAAGTCATGTGAGTGCAACATGTCAGATTTTTATACTTAGTTTCTGTACTATGAAGCTGAAATTCTTAATTTTGATACTGGCTTGAAAACAAGTGTAATGAAGCATTGGCAAAAGCTGATATGAAGTCCAGACTATGTCTGAAATTTACATGATGGTGGATTGAACAAGAAGAATTATAATGGCGGTTATTATTTTTTTTAATTTGGTTGTTGTTAATTGACAGGATAATATCAGCGTCGCCGATGTGCCGGAGTTCAACCCGCTGGAGTCTTTTAGATGCGAATAACTCTACTGCCATAGAGCTGTCGTTTTTAAGCACACTTAAAAAGCATCTGTCTGGACAAAGATAATCGTTCTTTCATATACAAGTAAAGGATACGTCAGTTATCATAAGTAATGCCAGATTGAATGTTAATCTATCTAGAGTATTTGACTATCACGAGTTGGATTTATTAAGACTATTGCACGAATTAAAATATTATATAGCATATGAAATCTTATTTAATGGCCCTATTGTAATTAACAACCTCTCAAAACAAAAATGAAGCAGGCATACATGAGCGTCCATTGATTAAATACCACTGACCTAGTTTCCTGCTTGCGCACGCACGTTATTGATTTTTAACTAGCACTAGGCCTATCAGCTATTTTGGAAACATATTTCCTGTTGTATTCTATGTTCAAATTATGTCATCTATTTCAGCATTAAATGCTTCACCGAAGCGAGAGGCAGCCATTTTTGACATTCGGCTCTGTTGCTTCAAATTACGTAAGGACAGTGCAGCTAGATTGTCTAACCTGATCACAATACATATAAATTTGATGAACTTTTCGCGAATGAAGGCTGTCATTGGTTGAAATTTGAAATTGTTACACAAATGATTAGTTGATTTCAACCAAATCACGTATGGGTGGAATAGTCAAAGTAGGTTATTTAATACATAGTTAATGCACAAAGATTATATCAGTACAGAGACACTTAGTGATACTTTTACATCCAATAACTTTTGTATTCCTCAATGCTACAAAAGGCCTAAATTTACTAAATAATGTTTTATTGATTTTATTTCTACTTTATCCTCTATTTTGTGGGTTTATTCTTCTGGTACGGAAGTGTATAATACACAAGGGAAAAGTCTGCGTTACATCAAACATTTACAGAATACACATGTCGTATATTGTAGGAAAGTGCTTTATTATTAAAAAGAGCTACAAACAAGTAAAATTATACAGACATTTTTGTACATTTTAAACTGAAGTGTTTCATAAATTCTCTCCCTCATTACAGCTCTTCAGTTAGGTATTTTCTATGGAACTTTCTTAGACATTCTAAAACAAGAATCAGCAACATTACAACCTTTACAGATGTAACATGTTCTTTTATCATGTGCCTTGGTGGAGCAAACGTGACAGCATCTGTGTGGCCAAATTGGTATAAATTACTTTATTTGTAAAACAGGGTATTGCAGTCACGCCCCCTTCAAGCTTCTGTCATTTTCTTTTCTCTTTGAGTCCTCGTAGAAGCGATACTAGGCTGCGTTCAATATTTTGTGGTTTTGTTGAAGTTTTCGCTAGGTGCTAGCACACTCTAGAAGTGGTCAGCAGGCTTCCCACTGCCCTTCTAACATGATAACACAATTGGAATGCATACTTCCCACGGCCTTAAAATTTGATGGTATTCCTATTTCAGTCATAGATTTAAGAGTTATTTTCTATTTATGCTATCATAGGTCATTCTGAAATTTACAAGTAAATGTATGTTTTGATCTTATATTCTTTGGTTCTCTCCAAGATTTGTTTCATTAATTGTACAATGTCTCTTAGTGTTTGAGCTCTGTAAATCTCATCGTCTTGATTCTAAACTCAGAGATAAACAAGAGAACAGTGTCTGTCTTCTTGGTGAAGATGACGTCAAGAATCATTGCTGTAGGTCTACAGTGATAATAAACATATTGTTTTCAGGACGGGATGGACACTTCAATTAACGCCAGTTGCCAGAAGCAGCGTGGCGAGGAGACTTGAGCGGTTTTCATTCCAAATGGATGCCATGGGTGCGGTGAGGCTCCGTCACCTCGAGTGCAAAGCGATGTTCTCCCCACTGTAGGTCAGTGATATATTATTATCTGTACAAGTATGTACAAGGTACTTATTGCTGAGCTCACAAAGGAATCATCCGTCCGGTGTTTACTATGCAAGCGGAAAATTAATGAGCCATTATTGTGCTTAGGCGTTTGTTTGCAGCGTCTGGTACACTTGGGAATTTACTTCAAAGCAGCTGTGGGACAGCTTAATGCATTTTTATATGAAATAGGGCTATTCGACTGAGCCGCATGAGCTCATCAGGGCAAAGGTTTGTTTTCAGAAATGAACCACACAAATCTGAGCAACGAGGAGCTCATAAAGTAGACATAACCTCAATTCTGCTTTGAAAAGCGATTTTAAATTAAACACTGTGATCTACACCATAACAATATATCAGAATTGGAATGTCAACATCACCTAAACCATTACAGCTATAATCATAATTTTGGTATTACACATTGTATAGTACTTGGAGTAGAATATGTATATATGAAAATCAAGTTTGTAGGTTCAAAGCAAGCCATGTGACATCCATGTAAATCAACACATAGAATATTTATGTGACTGGCGTATAATCTAATTGTGACACGCGAATGTTTTTACGAGTGTGACAATGAAAAGATAATACACGTGTCACATACACGTTTTATCGAATTTTAGTACTGAAATGCGTAAAAGTAATTAATAAATTTGCTAAATGAAAAATTATAAAATATCAGAACACAGATGTATGATGCAATATGGCTGCTAACCAAATGTTTTAGTTGTTTCAACATCTATAGAGGAAAATAGAAGGTAATAATAAAACTATTGAAAATAGTTAATGTTTAAATGAAGTCAAGAGTGCTGGGAGATTATTAATTCCAAAAAAGTAAAAAGATGTTTGCGAAAACTTTTGTGAATAGTGTTTTTGAGGTGATTCTTGTGTTTGAATGTTGATGCACTTGCGAGAGTGACGATTTCAAGTCTTTTTACAGGCACATAAAAGCGGTGATGTTTTTAACATATGATGTACCACATTTTTGCACTTTGTTTCATTAAAATACAACCCTTTGTAAGGCAGGAAGCTGTGAAAACGGGGGGAAAATACTGAAACGGTACGTTCCCTTTTGGACAGGTTTTACTGTGTCGCTAATGCCATTGCAGTTATAATATTACGCCTGTAAACCAGGAATCTCT